>VZTJ01001980.1:70190-104771 GCA_013397795.1 Orthonyx spaldingii | reverse complement strand
AAAAAAAAAAAAACAAAGAAAAATTATCTTTCTGTAACTGCTCACACTCACAAACCACAACTCAAGAATACCTCCTAAAACTTTCACCAACAAAAAGTAGCAGCTGCTCGCTGGACCCACTACATTTGGATTCTCCACAGGCCCAACTGGGAGTCAAAGGGTTTCACAGCAAGAACCAGAATATGTGGTTTTGAACATCAAGCAGACTTAAGGCTCAATTCAGCCTGTTTATTCCATGAGGAGACAAAAGGCCCGCACCAAAGCTGCCACACAGGCACAGAGCTCCCAGCTGGTGCCCACGGTCCGGCTCCATTCTCCAGTCCCTCAACCTCTGCAACAGCCAAGCTCCAACAAAAGGCACAGGGCTGTCACTTTGTCACAGCATCACCAAAAACGGGACAGGAAAGTCCCCAGAGGTGGCCAGCAGCCCACTGGATGCTGAGACGGCTGCCCTCACTGCACCCACACCTGCTTCATCAGAAGATGGGAGATGCTTCATCTCAGGTTCAACGGTAGTGTTTGGAACCGGCTTGTTTTACCCCAGTGCAAATTTTTCCACACGTCAAACTGCACCTTTCCTCCTATCTTCCAGGGCATAGCACCATTTCCGACGACACAGCATTTCCCCCAGGAACAGCAGGGTGTAAGTGCATACACGGGGCAGCTGTGGGTGCTGTCACTGCTGGGAACGCGAGTCCCGCCTGCCCCGGAGCGATGCCCGCCCTGGTCCCGCCCGTGCCCGGGGCCGCCCGGGCGGCGCTGCCCTGCCCTGCCCCGGCCCGACGCGGCCCGTACCCAGGCGGTAGCGCACCAGCCCGCGGTTGTAGTAGGGCACCTCGAAGCCGGGCTGGCACTCGATGGCGGCCGTGAAGTCGCGCACGGCGGCGGCGAACTCCACGCGCAGGTACCGCGCCTGCCCGCGCTCGTTCAGCGCCGTGGCCAGCTCGCTGCGGGCGCTGCGGGCACAGAGGGAGCGGCGTTAGCGGGGCCCTGCCGGCGCGCCCGGCCCGCCCCCCGGCCCCGGCGTTACCCCGGGGGGCTGCGGGCGATGAAGCGGCTGAGGAGCTCCTCGGCCGCCGAGAGCCGCCGCGCCCGCAGCTCCGCCCGCGCCGCCGCCAGCAGCGCCTCCCCCGCCACGGCCTCCCCCGCCGCCACAGCCTCCGCCGCCATGGCGCTGCCGTCCCGCGGGGCGGGCCCTGGCGTCACGGCCCCGTGAGGGACGGCGCTGAGGGGAGGGGAGAGCTGCTCGCACTGCGGGGCTCGTGCACGGGAAATGCAGGAACGTGCTCATAGCTTCAGTAATAACCAGCAGGGCCAGGGAGGTGCCTGCTCCACCTGCAGTACGGCAGGACATGGAGCGAGGCCAGAGCGGGCCAACATGATCGGAGAGCTGGAGCAACTCTCCTCGGGAGACAGGCTGGGACAGGTGGGGTTGTGCAGCCTGGAGAAGGCTCGGGGGAGACCCTAGAGCACCCTGCAGTACCTAAAGGGGCTCTAAGAGAGCTGAGATGGACTGTTTTAAGGGCATGGATGGGTAGGACAAGGGAGAATGGCTTTAAGCTGAAGGAAGGAACGTTTAGATTAAAGATAAGGAAGAAATTCTTTACTGTGAGGATGGTGAGACACTGGAATAGGTTGCCCAGAGAAGCTGTAGATGCCCTATCCCTGGAAATATTCAGGAACGGGGTGGATGGGCTTTGGGCAGCCTGGTCTAGTGGAAGGTGTCTCAGGCCAGGGCAGAGGGCTTAAAACAAGATGGGCTTTAAGGTCCCGTCCAACCTGTACTACTCTGATTCTATGGAACTGGGGTTTATCCTTAGCTGGCCTAAGTTGAGGTGAGAGGCAGCACAGAAGAGGTCTCACGCTCTCCTCTCATAAAGGTGTCAATGCACAATGTGCAGGTCACAGCTCATGGCTCTTGCCAGGCAGCCAAGTGCTGGGAAGAGCCCATCCTGTGCATCAAGGCCCTGCAGCACTGCTAGAGCAGAGCAAAGCCACCAGTGAGGGAGAACAGCGAGACTCGGACCTTTGTGTGTGACAACGGTGACACTTCAGCTCCTGAAATCTGTTCAACAGATGCAGGCTGCTCTCTCAAGCTACTTGAAAAATGCCAGGTTCCAGTTTGCAGGTCCATGGAGGTTTCTTTAACGGGTTGAAGATGACATCACCCAAGCTCAGGCACTCGAGCACAGACTGACACTGACTGCTGAGTGTTTTCAAGCCCTTTATTGCTATGCTGGGTGTAAATACACTTGACAAAAGAAACCAGCACTAACATATGCTCATACTGCTATCATCACTCTCGTAACCCTGAACAGTAGTACAAAAACATATATGGTAATATTATCAAAACTATTGTGACATTGTTTCAACTCTGGAATCACTGCCTTCAAAAACTGAATTCTGAAAAAACCCAGTAATTTCCTATGGAATTAGAGAGACAAAAACTGGAGCCTGCTCAGAGTAGAACATACTGATAGGAACCTACATTCAACTCACATGGTTTTGAAACTAGACTCAATCTACAATTCAAAAAGAATGCTTTTACCTTAAATCTTTTTCAAAAAGTGTAACAAAAAATTGAGTCTATTTACATGGTAATTTCTTCAGGTAGATGGAACCAGTAAAGGTTTCTCTTGTGGGTTTTTTCTGGTTTGGTTTTGTTATTTTTTAATGTTTCTCTAATAGCAGCACCAACTGCTACAATACAGTACCTGAGCTGTATTTCAAAACATAGTAACATGTTAGAGGCTGTTTTTAGCAGTCATAAATGCAGACACAGGGTCTTTATCCTCAGCTGATTGTGCTGTGGCACAGAGGACAGGCATTGTAATGTCCTGCTTCTTTGGCTTTCATGCAGTGCTTACACACACTGCACATCCAGAATCGATACTCCAGGATAGGGGCTCCTGTTGCAACACACACAGGAAGTTTACCATCTCCACTAGTAAGAAAAAATAAAAGAAAGAATCAGTGAAGCTGAAAGACTATGTGGTGTGCCAATTGTTGATTAGAAGTTATTAGCTCATGTAACACTTCACTGCTCACATAACCAAGTATGTAAATCTTCACACGAGAGAATGCCCACCCCCAGAACCACACAGTCAACAAATCAGGATGAAGAAATCCAAAAGATGGGGTGAAAAGAAGCAGTAAAGGCCATATAAAGGTAAGGTCTGATTAGAGACCTGCACTGCTATTGTACTCCTTCCTCTGAAGGGTCAACTTGTCAGCTGCTAGTGAGATTCTGTACAGCTGCACAGTAGGATCAATCAACACAGGTTAAAATCCTGTTTGCTAAAAGAAAATTGAGTCACAATCAATTCCATATTTACAAGTTCCGTGCTCTTAGCAGGAAACATGTCAAAGACACTCTTGTGGGTACAGCCACTCCAAGGACTTACCCCTTAAATGTGCCCTTCATACTATTTTTTCCACTTCACATATTGATCTTTTCACACCAAGCAGATTTAAGCAATTTACAAAACACTGGAGACCTGTTATTTAATAATGGTTAAATATTCCCTTGATACTTGGATCACACCACCATGGTGATGCAAACAGTAACATTCTTACTTTCATGTCACATGACACAGTATCAAAGGTCCTAAAACTCCTGTGCTTTGTCTACCTGCATTTCAAATTAAGATGAAGTTACATCTTTATGCCCAGTTCCTCAAATGCAGCTATTTTCCCAAACAACATCGTGTTGTATTGTATTATCCTTCCTCCAAACTGTGTAACTCCTTGTCCAATAAAGCACTGAATTAATTTGGTCACACACAAAACCTGCTAAAACCCAAAATACAAAGAAGAGCAGAGAAAAGTGATAATATTATTATACTATCATATCAAAATAAACCCACCTCTCAAGAACATCATCCAGATCAGGTTTTTTGTTATACTTTGGTCTGTATCTTGTGAATATCTCTAGAGCTAGGTCTTCATACTGTTGCCTCTGCTCTGGCTTAAGAGTTTCCAAGGATTCTAGTTTAACAAAGGCTTTTGAACAAGTATCAAATGCTCTGTTTGCACATGCACAGAGTGCCAAAAGGGAATAGATTTCAACTGCAGGGATAATGTCTTCATAATCTCGCAAATGAAGAGCTAAAAAAAGGAAAAATAGAAATCCAAGGAAATTATTACACATCTGAGAAGTGCAAGCATCTGTATGAAATAGTTGCTACTAGTAGACAGTATTCATCCTACAAATTGGACAAAATGTCTTTTTATTGACATGACTATGAAGTATTGCTCTAAAAAAAATTAAGGAGATTTGACTGGGAAATTGAGGTGTCTTCTTGAAACACTTTATTTTAATTGGTTGGTTGGTTTGTTTTAAAGATGTTAGAAGGATTTGCAATCTTCATTACTTGGACAAAGTACAAGGCACTGTTTGTTTCTCTAATTCCCACAGATTTTTTCTGAAGGAGGTCTGATGTAAACTCAGATATGCCTTGTAATTTAAGGAATGAAACAAAACAGCAGAACATCTACAGAGATTGACCAGTTTACCAGGTAATATCTGGAAAGATTTGCATTTTCTTCAGCAAAGTCCTTTCCAGGTATTGTGACTGCAGCTATATTCAATTCATTATATGGTTTTGGTTTAAATTCCATGGATCTGTTAAGAACTGAAAAATGTGGCAGCTATAAATGAAGTTACGTGCTGTCTTTACAGGGTTGAAAATGAATTCTTACCTGTTTTAAGTGCTGCATCCACAGAACCTTTATAGAGCTGTTTTTGTGCAAGTATGAAGAAGTGGTAAGCCTCAGCTCCTCGCCAGGCATTGTCTGCAAAGCGATTCGTTGAAGAAAGAACATCTTCTTCCAGCAAACCAGCCAAAGCTGAAGCACTCTGAAAACAAACCAGTATCACAAGTAATTTTTATATGAAACAGATACAGCAGGGAACAGGCATATATGAAAAGAGCTTTTCTATACTTGGTGATTACACCACTGTCCGTGTTAAGTAGGAGAAATACAAATGGACCTACAGTGAGCATTGTCAGACATTCTGTACAGAGTACAGGCACAACATATGGTGCAGATTTTCAAAGATAAATATCATATATGTGTGTATACAAATATATTTTGTGCACATCTGCAGACTGGTTCATAGTTTGGATTAATACTGCGTTTCAACACCAGAGCTCTTAAAACTTTGTTTAAACTATTTCATTTGTGCATATGAAGATGAACGTGTGAACAGAGAAAAAAAAATTCTTCCATTTGCTTTCCTGGTATCTGGAGCTATCTCCCTGCTGAATTACAGGAAACGCAGCTTAATCTCATCACAGATCACCCTTTGGTATCAATACTTACTCTGAAATGACACGAGAGTCTTGCAGGAAGAAAAAAGTCTGGAGTTTCTTAGAATGGTTTTCATTGTTATAGTGAAAACATTAAGAAAAACACATTAAACTTAGGAAGAAAAATATCTGTTAATACATATGATTTAAATGTTTTTAAATAATACTTAAAACAATATGTTTTCATGGGGGACTTGCTTTAAGGAAAGCTTTGTTTCTAGCAGGGAAAAGGGTTATTAAAAAAACATTATAGGCTCCCATGAAGATGGCTTGCTTTATTCTGACTAGCTAGCAGATACCAGAATTCAGAAAGGGAAAAAAAAAAAAAAAAAAGACACTACCTCTGAACTTTTCTCTTTAACTTTTCCCCTTTGTGCATTTTGCATTTGTTCATGACACTGTTCCATAAGTAAGGCTGATAGCACATAAAGCTTTTTAACTCGCAAAGGCTTCACCCTTTTCTTTGACTCTTCATCTGCAATCTTAAAAAACAAAACAAAGGGATTTCATTCTCCTGGACAATTGCATGCTTGTACAAACCTAGGAAATCATGCCAAAAAATGATTCTGCCTTTAAATGTAATAATTTAGACTGCAAACAGAACTATAAATGAAAATGTCAAAGTGAAGTATGCACATTATTCTATATTTATTTAGCTAACATGTATATAAAGCCAGATTCTCAGGAAGGATAAATCAGTGTAACCATGTATAAGTCTATTGACCTAGTACAAAAATAAACTAAAAAATAGCAATTTTTAAACACATACATAGCTTTCAATAAGGTCTGGTGGTTTTCCCAGAAAAGAAGAATGGCTTTTAAAAGTAACATATATTATATATATATATACTGCTATAAATATTTGCTGTAAAGATTACATATCACTCCTACAAGACTTTAAGCTATGTAGAGAAATCTCTGCAGCCAAACCAAATCTAAGCAACATCTTTATCTTAAAAGCACACCACAGCCATTTCTAATTGAAGGGACTAATTGAAGAAATACCAAAATTTAACTTCTAGTTATTGACATTGCTATTTTTTTTTAAAAAGGAGATAAAAATAACTCCCATGATATCTAAAATAATGTGGACATTGCACCCCAGGCCAGTCAACCATACTCCTTTACTAGGCAATGCAGGGCATCAGGACCTTTTCTGAGGTGCAGTTCATCTCACACTGAAGTGAAAGTCTCAAAATAAATAAATAGAAGGCTTGTCTCCTCTCCCAGAGTCTCCTCTCCAGCAGCTACAGAGGACACCCAGGGTAACTATTACACATAGAGATACCTGAACTCTGGGAGTTGGCTTCATCTTTGCAGTATCTTGTATGATGACATCTGCTTATTGCCTAGACATTGTTAAAACTAAAGCAACCCCAAGAGAATAAAAGCAGCACGGAAATAGTAAAAGCTAGTCCAAAAAACCCAGTTATTTGACATAAAAATAAAACCTATGGTACCTTGAACATGAGCTTAGCAGCTTCAAAGAAATAATTGGCTTTACGATAGAGTTCTATAGCATCAAGGATTTTATTCTTTTCCAGTAAATGACTTGCATATCTGGCTAACAAGGATCCAATCTCTTTCATATTGTGATTTTTAGCCAGCTCCACAGCTTTATTCCACTGGAAATGAAAGGAGACAATTATTAACCTCACTTTTTCAAATACACTCTCAGAACAAGCCGGTTATCCATGAACAGACTGCAACATTTGTGTGCAATATTTCATCACCATTTTGAACCAGACTACTATAAAATTAATATAAAAAGCAAGAGAATATAAATGCTTACATCATTGCCAATCATGTGATGCAGCAGGCCTGTGAAAAAAATGCTGGACCTCTGTCCAAAACCACACATAAAACAGTTACTTCTGCTTTCATAAAAGCTTTGCTGGACATGCATATTTCAACACTTCTGATATTACTTAACCCAGACTCTCAAAAGCATGTCTGAAAGAGGACCTCAGCCCAGAAGCTTAAAGCACACAGTAACACTTTACTTATCCTTCTATACACCTCGTTTTGTCTGTGAATTCTCCTGATCTTCAGTGGTTTGGCTACTGTGTTTGCCCCAGATGAGCAGTTTGTCAGGACTGAGACTCTTAACTGAATCTCACACCTAATAGTTCTTCAGATCCACAAACTAAGAAATTGTTCACATCAAGCCAGCCCGAGCCAGTCCTGCCATTCCCATCCATCAAGTTCCTCATAGCCATCCTCAGTTTTTCCCTTATTTGTGTTGACACAGATGTTTGCACAGGTTAAGTCATACCAGGAAACAGCTCTAGTTATAAACAGGCAGATCAGTTTCCAGCTCAGCTTTTTCCAGCTATATCCTCATGCAGTCACAAATCCATTTGCATCTATACAAAGAAGGAGGGGGATGTGGAACATATCCCGAATGGACATTTATCTCTTTTCCAGTCTTCTCCCATTCCATCAGGAGGCAGCACAGCATGCTGCCCACACACCCTGCATGTAGCTTTGCACTGCTCCTCCAGTGGTCTAAGCTTAATCTCAGAGAACTGCCTTAAGCACTGAAGTATGAATTTTCCAGAAACTGTGGCAAATCATCTGACGCTTAACAAGGATTTGTATTTAACTGTGCATCAGGATAGAAACCTCACTGTTAAACTGGTATTGCTAAAGCAGATTATCTCCTTTTATTTTACCTGGTTGAGATGTACACAGGTATCCACAGCATCCTTTGGTCGATTGCATTTCAGAAAGGCTGACACAGCTTGTTCACACATCCCCACTCTCACAAACATAAATGCTATATCCTGCAAAAAGCATCAGCATTGTGTTAAATTTGCTTCCACATTTTTAGGACATTGTGCAGCAACAGCAGTACTCCTGAACTGTTTAATTCAAATCCAAGAGGGTGGGGAATGGGTTGTTTGCTTCATGGATTCTGTGAAGGCACCAGGCGCTCTTGTAAATCTTGAGAACAGTGTGCTACTCTCTACTGCTTCTAAATTCAAGAAAGCGATTACAAGGAGGTGAAAATAAAATGCTATGTCTTGGTTTACTGAAAAAGGCATTAAAGGAGCATGTTTTGCATTTTTCAAGCATTTTGGATTAAATCAGCCATAGCATAGTTTTAAATTAGCTATTATTTAGCAGGTAATTTCCTGCTACATATACACATCTATGCTCTGTACACCTATATAACCTACAGACCCTATTCCATCTACTTCCCCTCCTTTTAGAGTATTTTCAGCCAGGTCTTTCTGGGAAACTGGGACAATAAGGGAAAGGAAGAGTGATGGAGTATGAAAACAAAAGTAATACTAGAGATCAAGACCACAGTAACATATTGCACTTAATTGGGTAGGTCATACACTGCATTCTTTCTCTCATTTTTAACCCTCCCAAGATGGGAAATTTTAAATAAACAGTTGGGTATAAGACAATGAACAATAAAGGTGCTTTTTGCTTACAGGGAGCAATTTATGATTCTCTGGAAGTGAGTTAGCCAGGTTCTCCAGTCCTTGGTAGTCCTCTAGCATGTAATAACATTCAGCTAAACGTTCCTGGTTTTGTCCTTGGACATAGTACTGTACAGCATTCAACCTAATAAGACAAAAAATTGTGGTGGCTTCTGATGTATAAACACAAGAAAAGTTTTTAATTCTGTAAGCTTTTTGCATTTATAAATTTAAAATCACATTATTTTAAATAGGTAACTTTCCTTGGAAAAGCTTTTGTAGGTAGAATTTCAGTGTTTTTCCAAAACGCACTAAAATTTTAATTTTCATAGATCATTATATTCAAAGTTTAGCAGTATTGATTCTCTGACTAGCATAAGATTAGGAAGTCAAGATTCTTAAAGCTCTATTCCCACATCTGCAGAGATCAGGGCAGATATTGGACAACTCACAACTGAACTTTCAGAAAAGGCCTTTACTTGTTGTGCTTCTGTATTTTAAAATACAAGCATCTAGACCTCCAAGACCATTCTCCAAAGTTACCTAAAGCATCTAAAAATCAACTTTCAAAATCTAATCACAAGTTTTCAGCTGCATTGTGATAATACAGTTTGGATAATGGCAATACATAGTGGAGCTGTGGAACTCTGAGACATGGGTTTAGAAGGCAAGAAGCAAAGTTCATGAAAAAGATTCCCTGCAAGTTATTAGCTATGAAGATGTTGCCTCTGGCTCAGTAAGCACCTGGCTGCAAAATGTGTTCTGGAAAAATACTGTTACAGGTGTGCACTGCCCCAAAATCTTCCTTGAGTGCTCCATTTAGGCAACAGCTGGAGACAGATCCAGGTCATAGAGAATTCTGGACCCTCTCAAATATTTGTGGGTGGAAGTATTTTAGAAAATTCACTGATAGTTAATAATTCTGTCCTACTTTTAGTGTTTTTGGTTTTTTTTAATACTCTATATCCAGCCTAATACAACTGTATAGATATTTCTCTTTCCTTCCCCTCCTTTGAGGCAGACAGACTTGTGGTAAAGCAGAGATTTTTATCACCTTCACCCTTTAGGTAGCTGATCAACAGCTTCCTGTTTATCACATCATGGAACCATAAAAGTGTGAGCTAAATCTCATTATTCCAGAATTATCCAATGTATTGCATCCTGACTTTCCTGACATCTGTCCCTCCTCATAAATGAAGCCTCGGCTTCCTCTGCAGAAGGTACCATTTCTGTCTGTCTGCAAAGTAGTCTCCGATGGCGTTGTGTGCCTGCTCCAGGAGAGCATCGTCCGAGCCCCCCGAGCCCGTTTTCAGCAGCTGCAGCACCCGGAACCAATCACCCAGTTTGATCCTCAGCCCAATGGCAAGGTCTCTACACAGGAAACAGCAGGGAAGAGTCAAACACAACAAAACAGAGAACAAAAATCACGAGAAAAGCACCCAAAGGTATTTTTGTGTTCTTAAGCTGCACTGCAGGTATCAGAGTGACCCCAGATAACTTGTTTACAGTTTAAACATTGTTCCATTAAAGCAAATACTCGAGAGAGCTCACAGGTTATATCACACATGTGCACTTCCTTATCAGCCACACTCCTGTGGGAGGAGTTAAATGAGTGAGACAGGCGGGCTGATGTTACTTCAGGTTCTCTCTTACTCTGTTCTGTATCTTTCACTGCTGACCACTACAAGAGATGGCAGCAGCTGCAAAAGGATAAAAACAGAAGGAAGATGAGGGGAAAGGCCAAGAAGCAAGGAATATGAATAATGGAGGCTAAAGCTGAGATGTAATAAAATGGATTTCAGAGACTTCTCTTCCAGATTCAGGATGATTTTGGATAAAGGAGAAAGGACTCAGCAGTAGTTTTTCCTTTTTGTTATTCAGGCATACATATGACTCACTGTGTGTCTGTCTGGCATGTTTTTTCCACCAAATAGAATAATTCTATATTACCTCATATAAAAGTAATTCTGCAGGTGCATAGAAAATAAATGGGAGAGACCCAGGCACTTCTTTGAAAAATGCCCTCAACTTACAAGTACATTAAGGAAGGCACTAGCAAGTCAGTGCAGTCAGCTAAATAAGAGCATCTATCTAAAAACATTAACACTTTATTTGAAAAATAGATTTATTTCATTGTGATTTATGGTAGATCCTTATCAGGATTTGTCTAGTTGTGAAAGTGTTGTTTTCTAGGAGACACATAAGGTGATACAGAATTTTCATATTCTTGTAGCTGGAGAATAAGATGCTCTACTGTTGAAGAAACCAGTAAACAAAAAGTTTTTGACTTCTGCAATTCTATGTCCAAATTTCTCTTCAGCCACATGAAAAGGAATCTGCCATATCTAAAATTGGGTGTTGCAGTGTGACTGAAGTGCTTAGGAGCCAGCCCATGTCCCCAAACCAGCAAACTGCCATCAACTAATTAAGGACATGCAAGGAAGTTTTCATGACCAGGGTCTCTCGGGCATCTCTCCCCAGCTCCTGCATTCTCCCTCTGCCTGGCCACCCTGTCCCCCTTCCTTTCATTCTTACAACATGAAATAATAACCAATTTTTTTCTCCATCATTCCCTATTGTTTTTCATGGCTCCATTAATCAAAGCTTAAAAATTTCACACGTGCATAAGTGATTCATGTTTCTCCATGTTTGACCACCATCTACAGGCTAAACTGCACAACTGCTGCTGCTGCTTTCTCATTATCCTTTGTCAGTAGAAACAGTGCTCTAGCTAATTACTTAGTGTTAATTTATATTCCCAGCAATACTAAAATTTTGCTTTGTTTTCATTCCTGAGCAAAAATTACACTAGTTGGTTTCAATGTTTCACAGTTTTATCCAGAGTCCTTCTGTCTCTCCAAAGATTACAGTTCATTAAAAACTCTGTTGTTTGTATATGTAATTGAGAAGAATGTGTACTTGGCTACTAGCAAAGAGCAACACCACATAAATTAAACATTATTTAAGATTGTTTGTACTGTTGGAATCCCAGTTGAAATACCAACAAAATACTTGTGAAAAAACATCTACAAAACACAGCAGTACCTAGAACAGCCAAGGTTTCACAAACAGTTTGGAATGCACTCGTTTACATACAGAACTGGTTATCTATGGATAAACCAGAATTCTCTCCATCTGATCCTTTTATGTCTTTGCAGAAACTGGTAAAGGCTCTCCAGAGAAAACAGCCATTCCTGATTAAGGAATGCTTTTTTTTCCCCAGACTTTTTTTCCTTTATCTGCTGCTGAGATGTTTACATGCAATTACCTTCTGTCCATATCCAGATACATTCTTTCAGCTTCTTCAAATCTGCTGAAATAGGCTGCCACTTCTGCTTGCTTCATGGACTCGCTCTGCAGATTGCCCAGGCGCTTCACAAACTTAATGCCCTGATAATCTCTGCAGCGCACAAAAGCTTGTTCAGCCGTCTGCAGGTCCAGCTTCTGAAGGGCAGCTTCAGCCAGGAGTCGCCTGTGACAAAACAAACATAACAGATGGAAAAGCAGCTACAGAGTAAAGTAAATGAGGATATATTTAACTAGTAACTATTTAAAGAAGACATTCAAGTCATTGCAATTTACTGTTTACTAGCTAATCTTAATACAGTTGTGCGTTTGTTCCCAATACATTCTGTGATGTGTCCAGTACTTGCTCAGGGAGAGATGTTCAAATAATTGCTAATATTCCTTTGTTCAGCTGTTCAGATGGACACTGGCTGGGCGGAATGGGCAAGATTTGAGTGGTACACTTATGTGAAATGTGTTGCTGGTCTCAGTGCAGTTCCATTTATTTATTTCTCCCTGTGCATTTGTCAAAACTTTAAGCCTTGATGGCAGCCTCAGTGTAAATTATTCCAATTATGTTGGCCACAACAAATAAATTATCCTTCTGATCCATCTGGATGTTCCTTGTCCTGCTTAGACAGCAGTCTGAAAGAGCAGGGAAAACCTTTGGGGAACCTTGTAAGTGGTACTGCCCCACTGGTTATTTCTGCAAATAGGGGATTCAGGCCAACCTATGTGCATCAGGTGCTTGAATGAGCTCTAGAATTTTCTGCAAAAATAAGGCTATTTAAAATTTAGACTGGCTGATTTACATTGTGAAAGGAAATCAGTGAAGTGGGGCAGTGACAAAACCACTAATATTATTGCTGTATTCAGTGACCCAAGCCATGCTTAGGCAGTATCAGCTCTGTATTTTTGAATCAATTTGAGAAGGTTGGTTTCACTTAAATCCAAGTGCTCATCACTGACATAAAAGAAACCAATTATCTGCTACACATCACCCCTATTTGTTGCATTCTAGAAGCAAGGTCACTATTTTGTTCTGATCTGGAATATATTGCCTTTATATCCAGTACATCTAATCCATCTCTTCTTCATAAACATGTGACATGTTTTCTCACATAATAAAAATAAAATTCATGGTAATTCTGGAGCAAGGTGAACAGAATTTGACATTTATTTTGTGACTTTATGTTATAAAGCTTTTACTGAGATGCAGACTTACAAAACCAATTGTCATTTTATATTAAGTGACCAGATAGTACTAGCAAAAAAAGCATGGACAATTTCAAAGCTCAAAAAATCTTCAGCTAGTTCAAAACATTACCAAAATTGAAGACTCAAAACTCTAACATTTTACCCTACACACTCAAGCTAATAAATTACAGTATTATTACAGAAACTTTCAATACATAACTAGCAAATCCTGGTTTTCAGAATGAACTTTCTGGAGACAAAGGCACAATTAGATAGAAAGGAATGCTTTTTGGGACAACCTTTTAAAGCAAGGTGTCTTGGCCAGTCTTTCAGCAACTCTAAATTCCTCTCTGAATCATTGTAACTAACAGTGAACTCTCCAATCCCCTTGATGCAAGCTAAACATCCAATGTTGCAAGAGATCATTTAGCTTCAAAACAGAGCCAAAATCACTAAACAAAAGCACAGATAAGTAAACAATCCCCAGAGAGTTAAAGAGAGTTGGTCTTCTTCTTGGTCTTCCTCAAGTTCTTCATGTCAATGAAGAACTTGCCAATGAAGTTTTAGGTTCTGCACTGACTTTTCATTAAATTATCTACTGAGGCCTTTACTCTTCCAGCCCTTAGAAGCTGGGATATTAGACAGATTTCCAGCACTCCTGTTTTTATAGGTTTACTCTCACATGTTTGCTGTGCAGGCTTTTAAGCTTTAGTTTAATAGCTGAGCCATGTTTAGTTTAAGCATGCCAATGTCTCCATTTATCAGATTACTTCTGAGAGGCTGCATGGGAACACAGCTTATCCAGCCCTTCTCATTTCTGTCCTTTATGGCCTGTCCAAATGCTGCAAGGTTACTCACACTGCTCTTATCCTATTATCAGTCTGATGTCTTCCCTTTACTGGGTTTTAAGACCTTTAATGTTCAGTATCAAATATATAAATTTTAATTTTAATTTAACCAGCTTGGTTAGCTTTCTGTCAGCTTTTCATTTCCTTTAAATTCCCTCCAAAACACAAGGAAGACTGTGTTTTGGGCCCCATATAGCACAGAGCAAAAAGGTGTCTGGAGCCTGCACCCAGTACCCACTACCATTACACAGCACATGCCTGACATTCTAGGTACTCCAACATTCATTAAATCTTAAATGATTCTGTATAAAGTGTATACTGCATTGGCTGGGTTTAATTGCAGGTTTTGTACTTTCACACTAGATCTGTCTGAACAGGAAAAGAATAGAAAAGAACACAAATTTGAACAAAGTTGGCTTATAGGAGATTTTACCAAAGTCTGGGATGTGGATTGTCTTCTATGAATTGGGAAGATTCCTCAATGCCAACTTTTTCAATCAACGCTCGACTGTCTCGTAATGACCGAATCTCAAAATTGATGATGTAATCTTTGTTAGGATGTTCAGGATTCTAACATAATGGATAAGGAAACATACTTTTATTCCTGGTGACCTTTATTTTCACCCAACAAAACATATCTATCATTAAGACAGACACCAACATTTCCTACAAAATAAAATTAATTATACTGACCTTTAATATTTCATCCAGAAGAACAGACTTGATTTCTAAATCTTCAAAGTTGCAAATATATCCAGATGTTTGTATAGGTTCCTTAAAGTTAAATAAGTTACAAAGGAATGAACTGGTATTCTGTTTGATTAAATCCTAATCAAATCTGTTAAGTATACATATAGATACATTCTTCTCCAAGCTAGGATATAATTGCATTTCTAACCGGAAACAACTACTACAATGATTAACATTATTGACAATTCTGTTAACACAGACATCATTAAAAATCCTCATGTTTCTTGTAATTAAATTATGAGAAATAATTATGAGATAAAGGACCACTTGCCAATATTTAGATTCAACTGAACTGTTTTACAAGTATCTCTACTAAAATTGCATTTATGTTTTCCAAAGCATACAAAAAAATCTCATACATTTAAAAAAAATGTGACAGCATTTTTATGTTTCTAGGACTGATAGTGCATTTTACCTATTTGGTCCAAAAGAACATTCCCACGTAAGAGTTGATAAGATTCTGAGCTTTCCTGAAGCAAGTTTATCTAAACAAACACTTGCAGAACTGAATGGTAAGCACAAGAATAACACCATTCCAGAGAGAACCATTAACTTAAGAATGAATTTTTTTAAACGAGCAGTTTGTGTATGTTGATATTTACCTCCGGATCCAAGTTTCTGAAGACATACATTCTTGTTTTCTCCATCATTGCAAACAGATCTGGGTTGTCCTTGGCCCATTTCATGTCCCACACGTCTTTGCGTTCCAGTTTCAGCTGCTCGCCGCCCTCCTGCTGCCCCGCGCTGTCCACGGCCCGCGTGTCCAGGTCAAGGAAAGTCAGAACCCCTGAGAGGTCTATGACAGCAAGGCGACTGCAGAAAAACAAACAGAGGGAAAATAAGACAGCTAAATAACACCACTCAAGGCTGTAAATCTGAAATAGTTCTCTAACCTGGCACAGTGCAATTCTATAGATTCCATGAGATGCTGCCGTGTGCCAGAACCATGTGATTTTCATTTATCTGCACAGCAGAGACCAGACACATGGAAAGATGTTCTTCATCTGTTCACACAGGATCTGGCCCTCCAAAGGTTCTGAAATATGCCCGTTTTTATAGCCAGAATTTTGAAAATGTGTCAGATACCAAGTTGAATAAACTACAGGTTCTGTCCCTTGCCAAATTTTTCTTGACAAAGACTCAAATTAACAACTGAAAAGAACTGGTTTTCCTTATTTACTAGGATGCAATGAAGCAGATTATTAAATTAAAAAGTCAGTGTGGTGATGCAGATTCTTAATTCCTAAAATGGGTTTTTTTGTGTTCCTACAAAGGGTATTCTTCACTTTTTTCAAAGCAATATGAAGTATAATCCAATTAATCTATGGAGTTATTTAAAATATGGGAAAAATACAATTTCTAAAAGGCTACATTTGAATAATTGCATAGGTCTTCAGTGAATCATAGTAACCAGTATTTACCACAAGGCCATTTTAAAAGCATTTCTAAATATTGATATGTCGACAGCCTTAATCCCTATGAAAATCTCAAAAGCAATTCAGAAAATTAACCTCAAAAAGCTTATGGATATGACTTTATTTCCCTAGCACAAAGTCATTTAGGAAGAAAACTTCTTGGGTTCAAAAGAAAATTAATATCACGCTGCCTTTTAAGCAAAGCAATCTATTATTGGGCTATACCTGAAGAGGCAAAAGATCTACACATGCATTATGAATTTTGTTTGAAATTATAAAGTTATTTTGAGGTGATTAAAATTGCCTTGCAAATTCTTGTGTATTTTTGCCTTTTCTGCCAACACTCTCATGCATGCTCTTGCAATAAAAATAGCTGTTAAGTAGAAAGCAGCTTCAGTATTGGCACAGCTGAAGCTGAAGAGAACCAAACTTACTAGAAGCATCACCACTAGTTACCGCCTGTAACAACGGAAAATTAAATGGAATGAACAAAGTTTCCAGGCATTAGAAGGACACAGAGATATAAAATTTCAGGTTATGACATAATTTTATCAATTCATCTCATGATCAAAGGAAGGTTATGTTTGGTCCATCTAATGAAACAAAGGTATTTTCATGTATACAGGGTGTAAAACATAGGAGACCTTTACTAACAGTCTCTCAAAGCAATGACTGTCCAGATGGAAATAATTTGTAATAAATAAATTATTAAACAATCATTAATAACAACTAAAACTAATAAATTGTTTATATTAAATTAAAATTAGTACATAATTATTATAGAATTATCGATTTCACAGAATTAGTATTTTCACAAATTTTAGTGCTTCATTTTGAAACTGGATACCTGTGCTAGAAGCAGCTCTGTCACTTACCTGGAGTTGCAGTTCAAAGACAGCTGATAGGCACGACAGTCCAGGGCATAGCTCTGCACCACAGCCACACTGGGGAGGCTGTACCTCTGAATAGTGCCAGACTCTCTTCCCTAGAGGAAAGCAATGCTGCCTTAGTGAGAGAATTTATCCATCAGTAAACCCTTTAAAATGGTCTCATTTATATGCTGTTTTAGGTAAAAGAGCTTTGGGATAAGTGACAGAGCATGAGTGGAAAGAGGGAATGTCATCACCCTGAAAGTTCTGAATTCTGGTACTTAAACAAGATACTTTAAGATGTTACAACTGACAGATCTGCTTAAATCAAGGATGTTAAAACAAATAGTTACAGTCCGCTTACAGCCCACAGAATTTCAGAAGCCATAAACCTCCAGACATGGTCCACACAGCAAAAAAGGAGAGGTGTGAAAAGATGTTTGTCCCACACTGGTAAATCCCCTCAAAGAGTGCCGTGTGACAGCACCAGCCCAGGTCTGAAAGCAGGACAGCTCTGCTCATGTGGGGCTGTCTGCATGCCAACAACTCTCACCAGTTACTGCAAGACCAGAGCTAGATTTAAAAGGAAATGCTATAAAATACACTGGTTATTCACAGGTTTGAGTAACAGGAAACAAATCTAAGTACCAGTGTGGTTTATCTTTATTTTGCTGAATGAAACACCCATTCCCTGTGTTAAGATACTATCAGGCCAACAGACTGAAAGGAGTCTGACATTCCTGGACTGAAATGATCACTGCCACCATTTTCTTGTGTTATTTCTGTACAGTGAACAACATGACCAGCTTGGTTTACCTACTGTTCAACTCTTATGCTGGAAATGAGTCAACATTACATTTTAAAGGAGTGAAAACTTTATTCCTTCTTTTTCTTTTTTCTTCCCCCAAAGCCATCCCTAAGATCCTCAGCATAAATCACCATCTCTGACTTTTTCACATGTGTATACCCTATAGACTAAGAAGCAGATTAGTTCAGAAGTGTTAGAAAAATTGAACCACTATAATATGCATTCAGCTTCAGCACATTTATCTAGATCTGGTCTCAAAGGCATTTCCTCTCATTCCTTTCCTTTTAACAAGAGTCACAGATTAATTATTGTCTGAAGTTCATTTTCTTATTCTTCAAGTAGAAACAAACCCATAGTCACCTATTAACCATCACACTTTTTGTTCATGCTTTCTCCCATAACCCTCTGATTTTGTAAAATCCAGTCAAAGGATAGAACAAAAACAAACAAACAAACTAAAAAGCACACTGGAATCAGAATATGAGAAAACACCATGATATTTCTTGGAAAGCGGAAGAAGGAAATAGTCTCCTTTCTCTCTCTCTGTTCTGTTCAGTTAGTGTGCTTTAATGAAATCACTTTCCAGATGAGAACAAAAACATGCACCAGCTCTTTGGAATGATTCAATACCTCACACATCTGTATAATCCATAAGGGTATGAATTTCTATATAGTATAGTACCATACATTGCATCATTAATGTGTAAACAGACAAACTTTGTAAATCTTTGTGCCTAGAACATACAGTCTCAAAGAGACTTCCCAGGACTCAGATTACAGAATTAAGTCCTGACCTAGACTTTATAAAATCCTATGTATAAGTATTAGCTCAGGCAACTAGTCTGTAATTAAATTGTAAGTACTTAGTGAATTAGCCCTTCTAAAGAGAGGACCCAGGTTAACAGAAGAAACAAAGTTATCTTTGAGGACTTTTAGAAAGAGATTTTGTCTGTGTAAGTTCTAACTTCAGAAATGCTTTGAAATTATCACTGCTTATGAACATAGAGCAGAAGAATCTCATGCCTACAAGCACAAGAGGCAATTAGAAGTTGTGTTAATCACGTATCTTACCACAAGTAGTATCTTATCAGATGCTGTTATGGCACAAATTGGATCTCTTGTTCCCTGAAAGTACACAAGTGATACCAGTATCAGTTTTACTGCAAAGGTAAGAATGCCCTGCTAAAGAAAGAAGGTTTATTTAAATAAACAAGAATGTTATTAAGTATCCACATGAAAAGGGGCTGTCAAACCTTGTCAGCATACAGTAGATGGATGGTTTATGGTGTGACTAGCCTTTGCTATGGGAATCATGATAATAATATTAACAGCTTCCTTTCTTGTCCTGCCCATCCCTCCAGAAAAAAAAAGAAACCCAAAACGTAACAGGTGTTTAACAGAAAACAGAAGAAAGCAACAATCCCTGACTTGTGAGGTCTGTTAATTAATTAATTTCAGGTATATTAGTAAGGACAGCCAGCACTTGCATATAGACATGAAGTGAAAATGGTCAAAAATACTAGAAAAGGTCACAAAGGTTACTGAGTTTCAACAAGATTATATTTTGAAGTAAGGGGAGCTGCTTCTGACCATGAAGACAGCAGGTGTCTACATAACTACCCCAGAATACACTTTTTCCATGCTCCCTATAATTTGCTGTACATTCCCAGTAATACATAATGACAGAGTAACAGCACTAACCAGAGGGGAGAAACATAACATGTACATACAAAAGGTGGAAGTAGAAGCAATTTTAAGTACAACCACTTCTACTAATGAAAATCTATGAAAATAAATAAATCAAGGCTAAGTACTGCTCTTTCAAGCTACTAGGGACACTGCAATGAACTAGTTCAAAACATCACTCACTTCAAAAGCTCTGCTGTAATCAAGGTGTCCATCTCCAGACCCTGAAGAGGTGTCATCAATATGATAGATCCTGTAGAGAAGGAAAGTGAAAAGAAAAAATGAGTCCAAAGAAAGGATCATCTTTGGTAGCATATAGGTATGTTCAGTTCTTGGAGAAGAAACCATTATAATTGGAGAAGACAATAACAGCTATGCCTGTTCTTATGTTCCAAAGCATCCCCTTTGATGAACTTGCTTTGTACTGATATAAAGATATGGCAATTGCTTTCACTTTCACAGCCCCTGATGGTGTATTTCCCTATGACCTGTAACTTTCATCCTGCAATAGTAAGTTCCTGCAAACCATCAATCACCCAGTTGTCTCTTTTCAAACATGCATTTCCATGTCTCCCCAGGCTTTTCTCCATAATTATCACGAGTTTCGTTTTCACATCCACAAAATCTTATGTATTACTGTATTATTCAACACTTACTCATAACTTCTCTTTTGCCTTAAAAAGTAGCATTAGGAAAGATTTTAGAATGCTAAAATCATCATTAATGCTGAATTACAAGTGTTTACATTTTTCAATATTTTTATCAATTTATAATCTTGTCCAAGACTAGGACATCCAGGTCCTGCAACAATGGAAGTTATTACACCATGTACAAATAATTACTCATTATTAGGGATATATGGTGACAAGAGATGGTGGGTTTATAGAAAGATGATATAGTGTCGATATGGAAGAACACACAAAATAACATAAAAGAAAGCCATAATGAAGTTGGCAAGCTTGTGAAGGTGACAGAAAAGTTAATGCCACAAATGAGCACCTGGGAAGGAAATATTTTGGAAGCAAAACTATGTTGACTTTGGCTTGTTTAGTTTGAGAGGATAAAAGTCCATACAGGATTAGTCGTCAAAGCCACAATCAGACCCAAGTGTATTAGAGAAGAGCCAGCTGGACAGACTGTGTTCTTACAGGCAGTGACAGACGAAAAGCAGTCAAAGTTATCCGGGGGAACAGAGCTGCCTGGAAACTAAGAGCATGGAGGAGAAACAGGAGAGGGGCAAAAAGGCATCAAAACACACAGCTCTGTAAGGAAAGCATGCAGCAAGCAAATGGAGACACTGAACAGGAACTAATCCAAAAATGTCCAAGGGATTTGGATAACAAACACACACTTGTTATAAAAAATTAGTTTTTCATCTTACAGGTCCGCAAGTCAACAAACCTGATTAGAAAAATGAGAAGACATTTTTACATTTTAGACATGGCAGAATCCACCTTACCAATGACACGAGTGCAGAGGAAGAAAAATGACAAAGCCTGAAGACAAACCTTTCCCTGCCTTCTTTCCTGGTCCGAGCCAGCTGATTGATTTCCATGGCTGTGAGCTTCTTGGCCACCCGATACTGCCAGACATAAAACACTTCTCTGGAAGCAGCAATCACGTGTGTTTTGGTCATGGTGACAAATAATGGCTCTGTTAAAAACCCAAAGGGTTGCAAAATTAGAGCAGTAGATGCTGATTTGTAAATGTTTTCCAAGATGGATAAAAACATACCCCCATACAATAAAAGCAAAAAACAGCAACCAAAAAATCCACCCACACACAGCCTAACAGCAGTGTTCATTAGCTGGTTAGAAATTCCACAGGGGCCTTGTGGCCTTGTCCAGAAGAACAGAGAAATTGTTTACAAGTTCTGATTTTACAGCTAACACTTTTCTCCCTACTGTTTCAGCAAATCTTCAAATACACATAGACAAACTTTCAGGTTAATGACCAGCTCAGGAATATCTCGAATCTCCTTAACAAGATCTGTTAAATACTTCCATATCTGAGATGTTAAGGCTATTCAAAAATTGACAATCTAGAAGAGATTCTTCTTCTTCTTCTTCCTAAAAACAGTTCATAAATTTTAAGTTAGACAAGACCTAGAAATGCTGTTTGTACCTTAGTTAATAGCTGGGCCAAATAGCAATTATTTATCTGAATGGCAACAAATTAAATATTTAGCAGACTGTACACTTAGTCTTACTTTATTATACCAAAAAGTGACAGTGTATGAATGCAGGATATTCTCTTTACTTCAGCCCTTAGAATATGTGCACAAATTGAGTATCTCATTCCTGCTGCCCAAGGTCAGTGAAAAAAAAACAAAACAAAACAAAACAGTGAAGGCATAGAAAAATGAAGAAACCTAGTATGCAAATCACCCAATATCTTTATGTTCTACAAGTAAATCACTATTATATCAAAAAAAAACCCCCAGATAAATGCAAAGGAATTGTGCAAACCAGCCTGGTAGTGGAACACTGAGTCATGCAGATAACATGATGTGAGCACAAAATATAATTCCTTTACAGTGAATCTCTTTTTTTTTTCCCCCTCTGTATTTTAGCACAGAACAGAACTCTGGAGGGAGCTATAAGCCTGCCACATAGAAGAGCAGTGCTACAAGAGACAGATGGGGGAAGATTGGTTGAACAGATTTCATTTCTTTGAAACCAAGAGGATTATATAAACTACCCGATGGCTGCAGAATACGTTTTTAGTAAAATGTCAATACTGGGTAAGAAGGTTTAGTGATGATGCTTAACATGTGAGCAGCACAGTTGTTTACATTACATGCGACTCAGTGTATTTCATGTACTTATAACACATTAATTTCAATTAACATGCAAACTGAAGGATACAGTCTCCTGTTTCATCAAAAACATTAATAAATTCTATGTATTTGCTCCATTCTTTCATTAACTTCCAGCTGTATGTGCCATAGCAATCAATGCTTTTATCCTTTAAAAATGAAACATGAGAATCTCCTGACCTGTGAGGGAATAAGGTTTGCTCAAATCACAACATTTTTGTACTAAGGCTCATATTTGGACTTAGTCAACATTTGAGTACTTGTAGTCCAAGACAATGTTAAAGCACATTGCCACACCCACATTTGAAAGCCATGGGCGTTCCTCACACTCACCAGGTGACTCCCCGTTTGACTTGCAGCTTCCACGGAGCCTAAATTTGCTTATTTGTGCCCACCTTGAAATACCCCAGTCTGGGAAAAAAGGCTGTTCACATAAGCTCTGTTGTGATCCAGAAACAGGATGGCAAAGCATCCATGCTTTATCCAGGGGAATACAATCAGTGAGGCATTTTATGAACATGCCTAAGACTAAACTGACTGCTACTGCCAAAAGCACACACACACCAACCCCTGACACATTCTCCTGCCACTTCTTTCATATCAGCTCTAGCAGTAGCTGGACAACAGAGTAAGTTGGATCAGTTCATTCATCTAACTGACCTCCAAATTAAATAAATAAAAGATTACATTAAGTTGGATTAAAGAGAAAATCACAAATGCTGGAGCAGGCAGGAATGAGCAGCCAGCAGGGAGGGCAGGGCCTTCCCTTCTTTGCCACAGCAGGCTCAGCGATGACTGGATTTAAACCAAACATGAAATTGCAGGGCACAGCACACAGACACAATCATCAGGATCAAATCCATGCAAAGCCACATCTGGAAGAGCAGCATCTCTGTGGGGGAACTGATGCTTTTACAAAATTGCCTGTATAACTTCAACAATTGCATAAAAGTAGGACACATGGCATTTTTTCTAGAACTGCCTTAGCAGTTTATATCGGTCAGTCATTGAACAAGAAAACACAATCAGAAAAATCTGTGGAAAAAGAAACTAAAATCCAAATCTAGACTGGACACCATGAAACACTTTTTACAGAGGGGGTAGTCACACATTGGAACAGCTTCCTAGAGAGGTGGTCAGTGCCCCAAGCCTGTCAGTGTTCAAGAGCTGTTTGGACAATGCCCTGAGCAACTTGCTTTTGGTCAGCCCTGGAGTGATCCTGGACTGGCTGATCCTTGTCAGTCCCCTCCAACTGAAAGGATTCCATTCCACTTTCTCACCTCAGAGCCTTCCACAGTGGGCTATGCTCTGCTCCTAAAATGTTTTCCTTCTTGACTGCATAATAGCATAGATTCAACGTGAGGGAAGGAGGTCCCAGCCACTCCAATTTTGGCCTGTTGCTGGGCCAGAGAGGGAAGGAATGGGATTTGTCATTTCCTAGGAAAGAAAATATGCTCATTTCAGTCCCTTCAGGCTGAGGAAGATCTAGAATCTCTTTCCAGGCAGCTGGTTTAAT
The DNA here is from genome assembly GCA_013397795.1 of Orthonyx spaldingii. Taxonomy (NCBI): domain Eukaryota; kingdom Metazoa; phylum Chordata; class Aves; order Passeriformes; family Orthonychidae; genus Orthonyx; species Orthonyx spaldingii. The sequence continues at coordinate 80,833 of VZTJ01001980.1, read as the reverse complement.
TACTTAAGTTTCCTTTAGTGTAGGGAAATACCATCTCCTACAGCAGCACTGATTTACCAGCAGGTGCTGCTCACATGAGCATCAGTGCCATTCACAGCCCCTGTGCTCTGACTGTTAAGCAGACAGAAATCCAAGCACCAGAAGTCTGAAGGAGGCAAGAGATTTGGACACTCCTGTGCTCAGCATTTTTCCTGCACAGCAGCCTTCCATGCTCAACATGTAAACTTCTGAAACTGTTTAGTTCTTCCTGCTGATTTAGGAGATACCCAACTTCAGTATTAATGTCTTAATACTTAATTTTCAGACATTGAAAATATGTAGGCAAAACATTTAAACAGGTGCTTTACTTTTCAGTGACCAAATACTGAAAGGGACTAAACAAACCATCCCCATCAAACCAACTCCAACATGTGGAACAACTACCCTTTAAATTATCTCTGGCCTTCTTTTCTTTTCTCACCTCATTTCTCTTCACTATTCCTTCATAAAGCCTCCTCCCTGAAGGAAAAGACCTCTATTTCCTATATATCCATGAATCTCAAATAACCTTCTACAGTGTCTGTATTTCATCCACACACACTCCATCTCACTTCAAAACTGTTAGAAAACACCTGCTTCAGTGTCTAATCTTCTTGTAAAAATAGCAGACAGAAAACAAACCTAATGCATGACTACATTAGTTCACCACATGAAAAAGCTGAGACACTTTTTAGTCTATGAGATAGGATACACAAACACAAGAAAGACAAGTAATCCCACCTCAATCTGATGGAAAGGAAGCAATCTGACAGACAGACAATACTAAACTGTTGTTTTCATACAAGTCTGTTATGGCTGTTCCTGAGAAACTGGAATGAACTTAGTCTAATCAATAAATCCACCTAATTTTAGAGCTTGAGTAAAATATCTCTACAAGTGTTGGCTCACAAATGGAAGAAAATGTCAGGCAACAGCAGGGACAACTGAACATGCTGGGACATGTGGGACAACTCATGAACAACCACAGTTTACAGAACATAAATATTCAAAATCCATTATAATTTACATTAAAAGGATCAACTAAGTAACAGCAATTCAAGTGCTTTTCACATGTAGTTCACTCATCCCTGCTGAGGAAGGCAAGACACCTGGGCAAGACATCATTCAGGAGGAAGGCAAGGCACCTGGGCATGACTCCAGCTCTGCCTTTAATCCACCTGTACATTGGTCAGGCTGTTGTATTAATTTCACAGGGTGCAAACACACACTTCAAAGATAACTCAACACTTCACTGTGTCAGTGCTCCTAAGCACATATAAGAAGATGATATAATCCAGCCTAAGTGACCTTTTCTTAGCAGATACCATCTGTTGTGTTTCTATTAAAAAGATATTATATAACAAGATATTTAACCTTCTGTAGTTTATATTTAGTTATTCATCAAAGGACTTTGACAGAAAGCCTGTGAGCCTGCAAAACAAGCACAGAAGACACTGTGTTGTTTCATTTTTGTACCAGAGTGGGATGGAATGCAGTAATGTTAAGACAATGAAGAAGAGAGTAATTTATGGGCTAACAAACATGAGCTATTGTGCAGGACCTCAAACACAAGGCACAGGAAGCACAGGAAGCAAAATGCCTTTGGACAAAATAAAAAGCAATATGAGAAACAGCTGAAAGTGTAACCACCTATCAATGTCTAAAGAAAGCTGAAGTGATGGCCCTTCATCACATAATGACTGATAAATCCTTTTTTGCCATTGGTAACAGAGACAAGCACTAGAAAGCTAATGACATAATTAAAAATTCAACAGAAGAAAGGAAATAAGTACTTTTTCTTTTGAGCCTTACTTGAACTACTGGCTTAGAGCCCAACAACGTAAGATTTACAACCCCTGAGGGTGAATCAAACATTGCATAATGTCCCAATTACTTTGTCATTAGCAGATTAATAGCGCTTTGTTGAAACAGTATTATAAAATATTATAAATTGGCAGATCAGACAAATTGTGCCTTAACACACATTCTCAGATACATTATTTAAATACTCTGTCAGCTACTCAGCATCCCTAGATGAGCAGGCTTTTCTCTCCACTATCAATCTTCTGCCAGTCCAAGAGGCTTTGCCCAAGAGGCCTGCAAGGCACCGAAGTCTCAAGGAGGAATAAACCCTTTATGCTCAGCAGAGCTCCAGGTGATTCTGCCAACAAGGGGCAGTCTTCTAGAAATCAAAAATAGTGTGTGTTCAATTTGCAGTAGTTACAGCCAGTCAAAAAATATAGTTAGACTCATGGCAGTGAAGAGCACACACTCAAGAAAGGGAAGGCGCACACAGATCCCAAATGGTCTGGTGAGGACCTTCTACAGCATAAGAAATCAGTTTTCATCAGCATTTATGAAAATCAAATAAAGTTAACAACTTAAGTGTATTAAGTCACTCTGAAAGATGGCACTTAGAACTCCGAAACAAGAACAAGAGTTCAAAACAAAAATTACCTAATTTTTTATGGACAGAACTTGATGCAACAATTTATCAGTTTACTAAAAGAAAATAACCTGAAAATTGTATTACTAGAAAGAAGATGAAAAAAAGAATTTTGCAAACAGATAACATTTTTCATAAGTCAGTAACATTCCTCCAATTATCTTGAGTAAGAGATAGGTTAATTTTACTTTTGAACTGCTTATATCTTAAACTATTAATACTGACTCTCACCTGATAATTGATTTAATGCTGATTTTCCTCATTTATAAACAGAACAAAAGGACAACAATTTTGTTAGAAATCATGTATCAACTGGAATCTTAGAAGAACTTCCAGAAAGGTCTTCTGCCCTTAAGGTTTTACAAGGTCTTCTCTCTCCATTGACTTCTACAAGGCCAGACAACTGCTTAAGTTCAGCATGCTGTCAAACTGGAACAATTGCACTTCCTACTGCCAAGAAGCTCCAACTGTGATAAACAGCATGGTATACTGTACAATAGGACCTTGACTATGTACAGCTGTCAACCTCTCACACAAACTGACCTTATGTTGGAAAGATTTCTAGTTGTTCTATCAAGTTGCATTTTCAAATGTTACAAAAAGAGGAAAGCAACTATGATGAAACCAGCACAATGTGTTCCAAAAAGAGTTGCATTTATAGGCATTTATTACCTTCAATCCCTTCTGCAAGTTTGGAGAGCCAGCTTTAAAGGAGTCTTACAGGATGCATATATTTTTTTTAAAAAGGTTGAATCTTTGGCTGTGTTTACCATACAGCAATGAAAGACTCACTTGTAATGCTTTAACTACTGAGCAAACTGAAATTTTTCAGGACTCAAAAATGTAAATATTCCTAACCTCAGGTATTTGCTCATCTATGAGGCTGAAGGCTACAATGCCCAGCATTTTCACAAGTGAACTCACTCTAGGAAAGAGCATTGCAAATCTATGCATTAAACTGATCCTCCAGTATTGGAGGGAACAGCAGCAGACTGCAGAAAACTTCATTATGCTAAAGGAAGAAATTTTTTAATCTCTTCAGCACAATTCAAATACAGTTGGAATAACAACAGCATTTTTCAATTAAATAGCCTTTCTTTTTAACTGTTTCCAGTTACTGAAAAAGATTCTTTTCTTCTGTACAGGCAGCTGTAGGAGATGGGTCATACTGGCAGAATCATAAAGAAACCTTTGTTTATAATGCAAATAAAACTCTCACAGATAGATTCAGGAAGTTCACATAAACAGAACACCAGAAAAATGCAAAGCAATGTGTTTAAATGCAGAGTTTGAGGTGTACATGCAAAGCTAATTTTAACACTGAGTGGGATTCATCTCATCTAATTTTAGACATCTCTGACAGAGATGAGCTGGCTGCCCTGGGCTTCTTTGTACCCAATGGAGAGCAAAAAGACCCCCTAGATGAATGATTCACTCAACTTATTTTAGATGTCAACTGCAGAAATGAGGACTACTCCCTCTAAGGCCCTGAATCTGCCTCCTAGCACCCCAACTCCACCTGCCAGCTGAGTCCAGGAAACTACTGGGCACATGCAGGGCAGACAGCTGACGAGGAGCAGAGACAGCGTGGGGGGACAAAACAGGCATCCAGCTCACACCACTATCACCCACCACATCATCTCACTTCAGTGCTTCTCTTGTTGGGGTTCTCTTTTGGGTTTAGGGTTTTTTTAGGGTTTTTTTGGGGGGGGGGAGGCCTTGTTTGGTTGTTTTGTTGTTGTTTTTTCCTCCATTCTTGGTAAAATTTTTGATATTGAACTTCCTGGACACATTATTCTTTAAGATTCTGATATGGCGCCCTTATTGCAAAATGTGGCAAGAAGACATCAAAGGGACACAAACAGAAATCAAAAGACTAAAACTACTATAATATTTCACACATTTTCCATAGGACAAAGTAGTCAAACTCATTCATCAGACCATATTCTTCATTTTAATTATGATCTCCAATACAGGGCATGAATTTCACAAATATATATATGACTCACAGCTGACTTCCTCCTGCTATCACTGAAAAACTGAACATTAGAAAACAATGCTTACAAAATTAGTTAATATATAATAAAGGATAAAACTGGTTAGAAGCCCTGGTTAAGTAAAATAATCATCTTTATGATCTCAATTATTTCTAGTCTTTGGTTGATTTTTTTTCGTGCCTACATTCTTCTGTGAATTGGTGTTACTTCCTTGTTTAATAGTTCTTCACCTTACTCTCCTCATCATTTCTATCTTACCAAAACTTTGCTAGACACTTTAGCCATCAATTTTATCAGACAGAATGGCTGTTTGTTGTTTATTATTAGCACTAAGCATTAGCACTATGGCTTGGCTCTAACTGCTCTCCTGAGACTAATTTAGCCAGATGAGTTTCTTTTTGAAGAGAGGATAAAACAATGGCTCTAGAAGGCAATTGACATCAAAAAAACTTCATGAGGTTTCTTGTCATAATAGAGTCTTCTCTCTCATTCAAAAGCAAATAAATATTTTTATAAATCTAAATAAATTATTTAGCCTTTCAACAAAACAGAAGAGTTAATCAAAGAATCAAGCTTCAAAAAGAAGACTGCAAACAGGGCTCACAGTGCCTACTCGAAATCCAAATTCAGATCTATTTGGTAACAAACCAAAAATAAAGCAAAAACCAGAACAAATAAAAGTGGATTCATTAATCAAAAAACTGATTAATTTCTCAGTTAGTCTACAATTCCCTCATCTGTTTAAAGGGAAAATAATCAATGATCTTTATTCTCAAGCAAAACTCACAGAAAACAGTGGTTTGCAATTACTTGGCAATGTTCTATACCACACCTGCAGCAAACAAGCAGTAGGGAAAGCCTGGAATTCAGCACTAGTTAGGATTTGGGGGTGTTTTCATATTTCTGTTATAATACACTGATTTTTTTTAAATTGAGTTTTAGTTTATAGTCTGAAACGACTTAGATAAAACAGTTATGAGGAAGATAAGGAAAAGGTATTACCAACACTGAAACACAAGAAATTGATGTTTAAGATATTTGGGAAGCAGCAACAAGTTATTTTTAAATGAAAGTCCAAATCAAATTATTTCACTTCCTCTGATACAACTGGACCCTTTTCAAAGTTCATTTCCTTTAAAAGAAGTTGAATTACCACTGTTGTGAAGGAAAATCTGAATTGCCAAAAAGCATCCATTTAAAAAAAAAAGAAAGAAAAGTAGCAATTTTAAAAAATTCTATTATCAATAGTTTGCATTAACTGAAGAATCAGTTTAAGTTTTGCCAGTTTGGAAGGAATATGACTGATTTTATAAGCCATTATTTTTATTAACAGATAATTAATTCCAGCACAAATTACAGAATAAGACAATGCCAAGTTTCTTACCAATATCAACATATTTTGGGTCCAAGGGTGTGCCAATAGAATTGCAGAGAACCAGCACATACTGTATGGAAATAAAAGCAAGTGTCATTATACCACCCTTTTTTAATTTAAATTAGTAAGCTGTACCAGGTTTTCTGTGAAGGTGCATCTCATAACCCACACCACACATTCTAATGCTCATCAGCAACAGAAAACACAGAGACCATAACTGCAGCAAATATTAAGCAGCACAGGCATGAGAGTAATGAGCTATTTGCCAATTAGCACTGTAAATGAAGAACAAGCACAAAACAGGCAAGTAACCAGCTGTTTTCTGCATGGGAGCAAATCTACCAGACAAAATACAACAGGCAGGAGGTACCACCAGCACATCCACAGACAACACGTGGGCAGGACAGGCAGTGCCTGCCCTGCTGCTGTGTGAGGCACACACTGCACTGTGCTTACAGGCATGACACACCCCTGGCTCAGTGACTTAACTCTCAGCAGCTGCTCATGCAAAAGATAATCTCATAAACTCCCAGCAGTCACATCTTTGTTCTATCCTTTGCACATCTCCATCTCCTTGAACCTCCAAGAGGGTAACAGTGTGGGGAGAATTGTCAATAAGGCTCTCCCTCTGCTCTGCAGTATTACAGGTACTACAGAAGTGATGAGGTTTTTTTTAGTTTTGCCTTTCTTGTAATCCCACTCAGGAAGGCTTTAATAGCAGAGGTACCTCAGAGATTGGGCTGTTAACTTCAGGAAGATGCAAATACATAACAATTCACTAGACACCAATGCTTCATTGTTGTAGCTTATGTATTTATTTCTCCAGATCTAAATCAAGGATTAAATAGCTTAATGATTATTGCATAGGGAAATGCCTTAAATGAGTAGTGTAGAAATTAAGGAGCAACTTTTACTGTCTTTAAACTTAAAATAAAATAAATAAAATATACAGGGCTACCAAAATGTGAATTGCCCAAGAGCCATTACCCTGACTCTCCAGGAAATTAAAGATAATTAGTTTTTCATGGCTCTTTCACCCCCTGAACAATCCATGTAATTGTGGTAGCAGACTACAGCAACTGTACATCTTGCCCTTTTAAACTGATAGATTGACAGATGTGTGACATCACATGAGAGCAGCTCAATTTAGCTTTTCATCTACTGCATGAACTTCATTCTTTCCAAAAAAATAGCTGAACATGGATTTCTTTTCATTAAAAAAATAGTATTTTTATTTCTTTGTTCATGAGTTAAACTTTCCACCAGCATTCTCAAATTTCTATTTTCCAAAAGAATATGTTGTGCCTCTGCCTTTGTAGGAAAACACACATGGCTTTTTTAACTCTCTTTTTTTATTTCCGTCATGTTTCCATTAATTCTTCTCTGGTAAATTATCCTCACATTCACTCATAAATCTCTCTTTTATGCCTTTTCTAGTCATTTCTGAGACTCCAAGTCGTAGATCAGAGCTTGTCAAGGGGTGATGGAACTAACAGTATCCCATACAGGCTGTAGGACCCACACAGGGTGGTGCCAGGGCAGGGAGTTTCCATTGCCTGGTTTATCCAGCCTTTCTGTGGATATCAACATGAAGTCCTTCTTAACTTACTGACACCCACATTTACTTGCAATATCTTTAAACAGGTCCTGCTGATTTTTTTTTTCCATTAGCTATTGCTGTACATTCTGCCATTTTGAAATCACAATTCTTATGACCAAAATCTCTTGTAAACCAAATCAGTTTTTCAGAAAACAACTCTAATGAACTGCTACCCATAAACCTGTGCACATCATTTCCTAAAACCTGGCAACTCACAGTGTTAATAATTACACTGGAACCATTTCAAAACAAATGAAAGGTCCTTACTATCTGTAATTTTCAGGTGCTAAAATTAAATCTCTTATTTATGCTCAATAAAGTTACACTAAGTCTCTCTACTGTTTGTTTCCTCCTCTAAAATTACAATCCATAAAAAAATTATTTTATGGACTCAACGTCACCAAATGTTTATGGCCACACACCCCATGTTTTCAGTCCATGTGACAGTATACCATTTATTGCACAATGAAGCAAAGCAGCACTAAAGCATGTTTGGGGTTTTTTACCATGGCACCAAATGACTCTGTCTCCTGCTCCTCCTTTGTAAGCAATATATAAGTGATACAGAAAATAATTCTGAAGTGATTGTGCAAGAAAAACCGTGTAACAGTATCACACTAACCAACATTCATTACACAAAGGATACATTTATCACTTGTGATTACATGTAAAATAAATTAATGAACAAAGCAGTTTGCAGTAACACGTAATTTACATCACCTAAGAAATTCCCCTTTTTTTCCATTTCTGACTGATGAAATATTCATTACCATTCTGATGCTTTTAGCTTTTCTCTGGAGAACTGTTCTAAATATTTCTAAAGAAACATTAATCTGGAAGGCTGCAGTTTTTATTAAGCTACTAATGGCTACAAGGAGTTGATCTGTAGATGCAGTTAATCAGCTACTTTGTTATTTGTTGGGGTTCTTTGTTTTAAAACACTGAGCCCATTCAAGGCCATTCTGTCAAATGACAACTGACACAACTCTAAGACAGATCCAGACTTTTACGTTTCATCTCATTCCGGCTGTAAAGAACTGACATGTGGAATGGAGCATTTCAAGTGAAAATTAAAAGACAGATTTTACCTGAGGCTGATTTTCATCTGCTTTAGTTGCTAAAACACAGAAGTCTCCATAAGTTGTTATGGAAATAAGGCTCTTGACATATTTCACATATTTCTCATTGTTTTTTGTGTCCCAAAAGACCACACAGCATTCCGGGCGGTCCGGCCGGGTATAGGCATAAACAATGGTATTGGAACAGTAACCCCACTGCCAAGAAAGACAATTTGGATAAAACCTATCAGAAATTATAAGAATTCTACAATGAATTGTTCACAGCCATGAAAGAAAGAGTTTGCTTCATATACACAATCCGTATTCAATAGTTTTTACCTGTCAAGTGACAAACTGATTTATTATAGTATGAGAACACAGCTCAGGTAATAAGACATTGGAATAAAATTAAACTGGCAAAAGAAGCGTTTGTATCACAGAGAGCAACTTCAGAACTGAAGGATCTGCCTTAAAATGGGACAAGATCTCACTCTGCCTTGTTTCCTCCTTGTTCAGCAGGTATATAGGTATATTTACACAATTCAGCGGGTATTCAGAAATACCCACTGTGATGATGTTTTTTGCCATGAAAATGCTGGCTTTGTGACTACTGATTTGAAAACCCAAAGTTCATTTCCCGAAGGAAATATAATAAATACCTTAAACAGTGCAATTCCAGAAGCAGACAAAAAAAAAAGCAATTATATAGGAGCACTGTAATAACTCACATCACCTCTTCTGTATTACTACCATGAGAAAAGCCCTCCCTTCCACCCAGAAGAATATAATTATTCCTCCAACAAGAAAAAGGGCAAAAAGGCAAAAGAAATGGAATATACATGTGAGGATGCATTGTATTGCATTCAACTGATTTAAAGTACAGAATTTAATAATGAAAATCCTTTCCTGTACAAAAGAATCGGAAAATATCTCGGAAAGGAGGTGAAGCTGTCAAATAAACGAGACATAAAGCAAAACACTCAAAGATGATGATGCAATTGTAGAAAAACTAATAGAATTCTCTGCATCAGCATCTACTAGGGAGAGAGAAGAGAAGAGAAAGTTTGTTAGAGTGCTGGCAAGAGAGGTTCCCACACTCCTCAGGAAATGAAACCAAGATGATAAACTACAGCATCAACAGAAGAACTTCTAGAATAGGTCTACAGACTCTAAATTAGCATTACAACTCCATGCAAACTATGAATAGTTTAAAAAAAGATCAGTTCAATTAATACCTTTTACTGTCACGCTAATTTAAAAACCCCTTTCCCTTATTATGGTTTATTGAAAAATAGAGGAAACAGATTATTCAGTAGATTGGTAATGTGATATTCTCTTCATCTCCAGGTCATTAATTCCAACCCAGACTAAGATAATTGCAGCTTTGAATCATTCCCATTTAATAACTGTCACTTTTAGAATATCTAGTTCCTAAAAGGGAGTTACTGATATAATCAGAACACAGAAGAAGTAATGTGTATTATTTACTGAAGGAAAACATGTATCATTCACCATAAAAATATTTAACATTGAAATAGAGTACACTACCAACATATTAAGAGTTTATTTGCTGCAGAAATAAATTAATTTCAACACATCTTTTTCCTTTTCAACTATGCAAAGTGGAAAAAAAATGAGCTTACACATGCAGTTTCTAAAACTAAAATTTCAAAGTATTATTAATTTGCAAACTGTGCCAGATCTTGAAACACACATGGTCTCCTAGATACTGATGAGTTTAAGAAAAAGCAACAGGCCTGTGTTCCAGCTGTTACACATTTCCCAGAATAAACATTAGGTAGCATTTCCTGCAAGACTAATTTCCAGCTCAGATTTCCAAAGTCTTTTCCAGAAGATTTACAACAAACTATTTGAAATTGTTGCCTAGCAGATTTGTGTTTACAACTCCCTGACCAATGGTTTTTCACAACCAAGTGGAAGAATACATTTCAGTATAGCTGCAGGATGTTCCTCACACTGCACTCTCTCTCTCTTTAATTACAGTGGCTACACACTGCTGATTAAACAACATATCCTCTGCTGGGGAAAAAAAAGTATACAATACTGTAAAATGGACAGTAATTACTATGCTTTGTTAAACTGTAAATTTAAGTGAAACAGGCTTAGCTCCTAAAAAAAAAAAAAAAAA
>VZTJ01001980.1:46854-70174 GCA_013397795.1 Orthonyx spaldingii | reverse complement strand
AAAAAAAAAAAGAAAAAAACTCTGTAGACAAGATAAAACATTATTTAGAATTAGCTGAATATACACTTGTAAGAAATATATTGGGAATTGAAATATAAGTGGGAAGTACATCTATCAGGTTGCATTCATTCCTATTGTTCAGGTTTCTACACAACTTTCCTGGCTCAAATAAATAATTCACCACCAAAAAAAAGACAATAAAAGTAAGGCTCAAACAATTGCTGTCATATCACTTAGCCCAGCCTAGTCAACCAAACAGCAGTGAAAACACAGGAGCCTTCCCTAACGATATCCTCAATTACTACCAAATTTAGAGTCGTGCCCAATTCTGTTCATATTAACAATGCATGCATTTCCTTATTGTGAAAATGAAACTCCAAATGCATGGTAAAGGCAATGACTAAGTAACTGCATCCCCAAGACAGACCCTCACATTCCACTAAAACTTCAAGTCAGTACTGTTGATCAAGATGTAATCATAAGTTAAGCACTAATTTCATATATACATATATATATATATATATATATATAACCGTGCTGTTCTCTGGAAGTAAAGCCACACGAAAGGTATATACTCAACTCTCCAGACAAAGACAAGAACAACTCCACATTGATTCNATATATATATATACACACACAGACATATCTGTATGGATGTATATTAGAGCAAGCTACTTTTTCAACCTGCTCAGAAAGAGAATAAATAACAGGAAACTTATTAATACAATTAAGCTTCACATTACTACATACCTTGTAATGTGGACGAATGTTTGCAAAATATATGTAATAATCAACAGCCAGTGCAATTTTCAGTCCACCTCCCTCCCAGGACAAGGAGGATATCTGTTTGCCAGGAACTTTCAGTGTACGTAAGTGCTTGGTTAGAACAAGGAAAGAAAAAGATGCTGAATTTATCACAGGAAAGCCACTCTAAAATACATAAACAACAGTTTTGATAGTTGATGGAAAAAGCCCCACAGATACTCTTTACAGTACCCCATAACAATTCTCAAATTGCAATACATATGCAAAGAAAGAGAGAGATATTTAGGGCGTACACCACAATGTGTTCTTTCACCTCAGGTTTGGTTTTTGTTTTCTCGTTTGTGTTTTCTTTCTCCAGAGAGAAAGACAAAACAAGACTCAGTGATAGCTCAATCTTACAGAAATAAACAGCAGATTGAGAGTGACAGTATAAACATTATTCCCTTTGGTTGGTAATGTGAATCACCTTTGTAATTTCAGTCACAACTAAAGCAAACACAGCAATAGTACTGATCCTGACATGCCTCACAAGGTTCACTGGTGCTGGAAGTGTATTAATCAGTTTATGTAAAACACCCTTAACTCCAGCTGATATCTTAAACAAATAAAAACATATCCCTAATCTATGTCAAGAGCATGCAATGAATTAGTTGCTTAGGTACACAATTTTCAGTGAGGCAATGGACATTTTCCTCTTCTTTTTTCCCTTTTCAAAAGAGTCTAAGAAATGTTGTTGATACACTTTCCATCTTTTTTTAGTATCTTTATTTTGCTGAAGAATTTTAAATTGAATAAAGGAAACAACTAGAAAAAAAAAAATGTTTTCAAAAGTTATAACCTTAGTCCCACAGAGCACTTGTTTGTGGGTACCTTTTTAGTTGCCAATAATATAGACGTATGCAACCAAAGATATACTTATCTACTATTTACTGTAGATTTTTGAATAATTTTAGGCTTTAAAAATACATTTTACTGAGTACAACAGTGGCATTTATGCTCAGATCTAACTTTCGTTTTGAGGGCATAACTTTCTGCCTAAGGAAACTGCTACCAATGAACTTACACAGTTCAGTACCTATTTTGTGCCTTTGATCAGATGCAAATACCAAGTTAAAATACTGGTCACACATTATTCACAGAAAATACCATCTTCCAAAAAGTTAAGTCCATATCTGAGTATCAGAACTAGTACAAAACAATTCTAAAACCTGAAGAATTTACTTTTAAACAATAAATACAAAATCTGGAACACCAGTTTCAGTTAATCCAAAGGACATTAGCAACCAGAGACTATTTCATTATTGCCAAAACCTTTGGTTTCATTAAATATTTTCAACCCCTACAAGGAAACCCATAAAGATGACGTTGGATCTTAACCCCTTTCAAAGCACAGCTCAGAGCTGGCCAGTACTTCCTCTGTACAAGGGACAAACTTTATCACACTCTGATACATAACATTTACTGATTTTCAGATATATTACTAAGAGGGAAAGGGATATTACCTGGCAAAGCAAAAATAGCACAACAAAAATACATTGACCAGTTGTCTCTCAACTGTCAAACATTTAACATACTATAGAAAAGACAGGATGGACAAAAAACATTTACAAAACAATAGCCCCAACAGGCAAATGAAGAAGTTTAGAAACAATTTAGCTTTTCTGAGGTTTCTGAGCCATTGCTTTTACTGATACAGGATGCCTTTTTGCCAGTTTCACTGACTCAATAGAAAAGAGGGGAGCATTCACTGCTGTATTTTCAGCTTCTAATCTAGAGATGTCCAGCTCTCTTACACAAGCAGTGTTGAAAGACAAGTACTTCTGGATTTGATACACTGATGGTGACATCCTCACTGCTGCCTAAGCTCCAAACTGCTCATCCTCTGTAGTCTCAGCTCAGGGATCTGCTGCTCAAAGCTGGACACCACACTTATCCTATCGTTAGTGTTTTGAGATGCACTTGGATTTTCATGCTGTTCTAAAAGGGTGAGTGGTCCTGTTTCCAGATATTTCCAGATCCATATCCTAGATGGATACCTCAGAGCACTAAAAACCTACATTTTGGCATCCAGATTCCACCAGTACTGACCCTGTAGGAAAACATAATAAAATTCAGGAAGAAAAAAAACCCAAACATTTACACTATATATGAAATATTTTTACCTCACCAAAGGGAGTGTAGAACTGCACAACGTTGACATCTTTGTCTTGAGAAGCTGCTTTGAGGGAGCCTGCCACGGCCAGGACGCTTCCATTGGGGCTCCACTGAATGCACACTACATTGATACCAGTGTCAAGCAGAACAGGATCTAGTTTTTAAAGAATAAACATGGAGAATATCAACACAAGTAAGCATTTTGGGTCAAGAGAAGCTCAGTACCTTGCACCCCACATTTTGTACCTACTGTAGTCATTCTCATCTCTCATGATCTGGCACCTCCCGTTGTCATAGCAGACAGCAAGGCAAGGACAGTTGGGTTCAATGTAGCCTTGGGTGCCGTGGTACCAGTGTATCCCAGCAAGGCTGGATGCTCCAGCTGAGTTCACCAAACAGCTCAGCTTCATTTTCACCTACACAAGAAGAGTTAATTAAAATCATATACAACATGTTATTTAAGGAATAATTTGTATCTCTACTGACACTTGCAAAAGACAAGATGTCCAAGCAAAGTCATTTTCTTGTCCTAGAAAAAATTTTCAAGATCTCAGAATTTTATGGGTTTGAAAAACTTCCTTAGATCATCAAAGCCAGACCAGACACATGCAAACATATATTTTTAACAACAAAGAAGTGCCCTGATGTTGACATTTTCATTCTTTGAAAAGTAACTTAAAAACAAAGAAAACCAACAACATAAAAAGCCCACCACACATACACATGTGCATAGACACAAGAAACCCCCTGGAATGTGGCAAAAACTAAAAATAATTTCAAACCATTCCAGGGCACATATTTAAAAAAAGAAACCTTTTGTCTGCTTTTTCTTGACTAAAGTCTGCTGAATAACATATAAAAACAATTGGAAAAAAATAGTGTCCAAATTAGAACACCAATCAAGATAAGCTGACTTTTGCAATAATTAGCCCTGAATGCCTGGTAACACAGGTAAGGGTTTTTCTGAAAGACAAGAGTATTCCTGAATCATTCAAAGAGGAATGCCAGGTAAGTTATGGGAGAGAAGGGGAGAGGGAGAAAGAGCAGAACCATACATTTTGTTGATATGGTGGGGGAAATGACAGCAAATTATTTAAAGAATTTCAGTAATTTGTAGCAGTTGGAAACACCATGACTCACACAGTGGGAAGAAAGAAAGATACAGTGGGAGGATGAAGAAAAGAAAATAGGGTAGCAGATACTTTCTTAGGGAGGTAATGGAAAGGAGAAGAAAATTCACCATATTAAACATTTAAAAGTTAAGAATATGGTCCCAAATACACTGGTTTTAAAGTCAGTGTTTTACTTAGCATTTGGTTATAGTCATATTCCAATACTCCAAGTAAGCAGATAAAAATTAATAAATAAATCTAGGTTGTAGGAATTCATCAATATACTACAGCTATTTCCTTTTATTTTTCCACTCACTGCCAGCTTTTCTCTAACAGGAGCAATAGGAAAATAAACTATTGCTTTTTTCAAAAAGCATGCTAATACTTTAAGAAGCAGAAGCTGTAAGAAGTCAATATCCTTTAAGCCAGCATTAGTTCCTCCAAATAATGAAAGAAGGAAAAAAAACCAGCTAAAAAATATTAAATCTGACCTATCATCAAAAACATCTTTGAAAGTAAAGATTTTCAGATGTCCTAAAGGTTTTCAGATGTCCTAAAGAGTTTCATTTAATTTCACTAGTCTGACCATTCCTACTTTTACATTTTCAGTAATTACTGCAAGGCAAAAAGGCATTAGTTGATGTGATACTCATTTAGCTACCAAAAAAGAAATAAATTATAATTATTTATATACATAAATAATAACAAATAAATAACTAATATAATATTTATATAATAAATAAATAATATAAAAAAGCTGCAGAATTCTTGAACAAAAGCTCTGTGCAGGAGGTTGTCCAATTCTCAGTACTGAAGTCCACCAACTAAACAAACATGAAATAAATTAAGAGGAAGGGAGCTTTTATGCCTTTGAAGTCACTTATAATCTTTTATTATACCACAATGAACTTACAATAAAATTTCCCTGATTGTCATAAATGTGAATCTCTCCATTTGCCATTCCAAAGAGTAAAATTTTGCTATCAGAGGACCAGGCCACGTGGCACAGGTGGGTACCTTTCAAGTCTTTTCCCCAAATGCGATTGCCTGGAACAAAACATTGACTGCACTTAATAAATACACCACAAAATTAAAAACAGGATGCAAGTTACCAGTGTAAAAACTAATACAGCTAAAGAAAGTCACAGCAACAATTAGTAAGTAACTATTAATTGGATTTACCTAGAGAAACAGGGCCACTATGTATATAACATTACAAACATACTTGAGTAACAGCACAACAATTAGTGGGGCTTAAAATGTTACCATCCACTGATCCAACAATCACAGCTCCATCTTCATACACAATACAGATCTTCTGTCCATCAGCATTCCAGCTCATACTTCGAACCACTGATTTATTTCTGTTGTTAATCATCTCTTCATACCACGAACCTATTAGAAGTGAAAGAAAAACTGAGTTACACTCGTGATTTGATAAACCTCCAGGGGACTCAAGGTACATGCTAATCATTGAATTGCCCTTTCAGTAAAAGCAAGACTGCACTACAGTGTCCCCAGAGACACAGACACAATTACTGTGAAACTCAGTGTTCAGATGGGAGCTGCTCATCTCCAAAGCGAATGGTGACAAATGAGGACTCAGAAAGGGGAGCCAAAGTCCAAGAGGGGCCCTACAGAAAGAGCTCTGTGCTGAAAGAATTTCAGAACTGACAAGAATACAACTGGAAACATAAACAGAGGGAACAACTGGCTTTCCTAGGAATAGGTAGTAAGTAAATTACTGATTATTTTCCAAAACTAAGAGATTATTTATGTGACAGTAGCCACCATATATCAGCCAGAAAGACTAAGTTATATTCTTTACTCCTGAAATAAGAAGCAGAGTTAAGATTTTATTTGTTTCTATTTTTCATTAAACTAAAACTCCCAAGAGAATAGGAAAGCCCTTTATTTTCTTTTTCTTTCCCATATGTTTTGGAAAGTCGTTACCTTGACTGTGAGGTTTGCTGGCTTTCAAATGAATTCCAGTGCACCACAGTTTATATGTGTGTGAAAGGGTCAAGAGCAATAAAAGATAATTACAGTCATATACTGGTTATTCATATTGGCTCCCTACCTTAAACATTTCTAAAGATTGTTTTTATCAGAGTATTTAATTGATGTTTTAAGCAGGGTTGATAAGGTCTTGCAGTCTACCAATGTGTTTGTGCTCAATGCATGATATATTTTTCATATTGTATTCCAAGGGAATAAAGCAACAGAGAGAGGAAATTTGGAGCAGTTTATTAAGCACATGGTTAAGTACTGATATCTTCTTCTCTGGTAGCTCTGCAGGACAAATGCCTTGTCACATGCAATTACACTATAAAAAATATAGACAAGTATTACAATAAAACTTGAAAATTGTTTTAAAACTATTTTGAGCTATACAGTCTGCAAAATAAAAACTCAAAAAAAGAACTGTAAAAACTGAGGGTGAGGAAAAAAAATATTTCTCATGACACAGAATATTATCCCATCTCAAGTTTATCCTGCAGAATACCTCTGTACAACATCCACACAATGATGAGGCCATTTTGATCGCTGGTAGTCAATTTTTGATACTGTTCATTCCACGTCACAACCTGCACAAAACCTAGAAAGTGATAAAAAGCTTTTTATAGGCATTATCTAAGTAAGTTAATAAAAAAACACCACATCCAACTTAATCAACCTGGAGCTTTTCAGAAATTTGCACTGCTGACTTTGATTTAGCTGTAGGTTTCTTTCTGTGCCACTCATTTCCTCTTTCAAAACTCTGCTCAAGAGCTCCTTTTGCTTCTGTATTCACCCACTGGAGTAACATCCCCCCCAAATCCTGCTCAGAGTGTTGATTCCACACCCAAAACCCAAATCATAGTTTTGCAGTTTCTGACCACCTCTGACAGTCTTTACTGTCAACTTTACTGTTTTACTGCAAAAAACTTTACTGTTGTAGGAAGTTTGGGATTTTTCTTTCTCTTAGTAGCCTGATCCTCACTACTGCTGCACTTTTAAAAGTGCATAATCTCCCTGACAATTACCCAAAAAAGCACTCTACACACAAATCCTTCTGACCCTCAAATTTCATATGGGATCCCACTCATAAATATCTGACTTTACTTGAAACATCTTTGAACTTATATTTTATCAGTTCCATACTGTAGATCAACTTGCATCACACTTTTTCTTGCCCTCACTGCTGGACACCCATTTTCTCTGTATCCTTTCCATTTTTAGTGTTTCATTCATGAACTTTATCAACAGATGCAATCAAAGACATTCTGAATGTCAGGGATTTTTAAGGTAATAGTAATCTATTTCAGAATTGAAGACATCCATTCAAAGTATCCACTAAATCAGTTCCTCACAATTCATTGGTTCCAATCCTATTTAACCAGGCCTCTAAAATAACCTGACTCTTGGCAGATTTCAACTGCAAGTCCTCATAAAAAAGTCAATTTCTTCAAATAATGCAAGGATTTTAGCATCCTCTTCATATCCCATTCTCCATGGGCGACAACCATTGAACATTTCTCGTGAGAATTTAAGCCCTCCCTAATTTTGCTGCATTCAGTTTTTACCTTCACACATTATCCTTCTCCAGTTTGCTTTCTAATCTCTCTAAACTTTGTCTGTACACTGCACTGCAGTCTGTGCATACACACATTCTGTAATTTGTCAAGAAAGGGAAAATTAAGATATATTTAATTAAGAGATCAGTTTACTGAACTAACTTTGATTTCTTTGGAACAAAATGGAAAGCTACTGTAACATATAAGCAAATCTCACAGACATTATTAAAAAAATCCCCAAACAGCCAGGATAACATAGTAAAAATATACAGCCAAGTTGTTCCATACCCATGTTGTATACTCATAGTCTTTATTTCAGACTTACAATAAAAAGTTATACCAAAATCATTCTATCAGCTTCACAAAATCTCGTACTTTTATTCTAACCAAAAGTAGACCAAATGCCCAAATACACTTACCACTGTGACCCTCAAGAGTCTGAGTCACAGAAATGTTGTTAGGAGCTGCCAGTCCCTTTATCTTTGCTTCATCTAAAAGATAACAAAATTCACTATGAAAATAAACCTAACAAAGCATACATATTACCATGTTTCTATGAATACTGCAGTCCTAATCACTATTTACCTAGATAAACTGAACCACTTAAAAGTAACTACATAGTAACTGCAGGATGAAATTTCCACCCCTGAGTTCCATGTGTTTGTTATTCACATCTGTCATCCAAACTGATACGTGCCTTATGGTCTAGCAGTTTTTCAGGAAAAAAGCCAACAAAATAAACACACAAAAGAGAACCCCAAACCCCACAACTGCTGCTATGGCTATCACACTTAGTTACATTCAGAAAAAAAAAGTTTATAAAATATTGAAAATGGATTTTACTTCTCTTGGAACATATTTATTTAAAAGAAAATACACAGCTTTCTCTCTAAAATAATTAAGATGGTAGAGAAGGTTTAAACAAAATCAAGAAATAATAATGTAAGTTCCAAAATAAAGAGGAAGCCTCCATAAAAAGAATGAAAGATATGGCCTCAAAAAAAATGAAGCAGCACTGAAGAAAACTTCAGCAGATAGGTAGATGAATTACTTGTGTGCCAAGTATGACCAGCTGGAGGAAAACCGTATTCAAAATAGAGTGATGAAAAAATTTGATGTTAATGGAAATACATAACTAGCTATATAGAGATTTCAAACATATGCAATATTGTCAAGTAATTCAGGGAAGAAGATATGCTTTCTTAAGTGTGGTGGGTTTTGTCCTTAAAATACAAATAAATTTTAAAAACCCAAACGAAAAAAAAAACCCTCATTTACCTGTTTGCGTTTCTAGTTTTAGAACTTTCAGTAATCCATTCTCTCCACCACAGGCTATGAAACCTTGATTCTTATTCCAGGAAATACATTTTAATCGAACATTACCTGGAATTGCAATCTGAAAAAGAAGCATTTTGTATCTTTACAAATACTCTCTACAAAGTTGCAACAATCACGGTTTATTGTACATACTCTATTTGAACACCTCAAAGACACCTACAATAGCACAAGAGAGAAATTTATTTCTATTAACAGATCTGAACACGTAAAAAAAAAAGACAGAATGACAAGCACTAGTGAAACTATGCCACACTCGAGCAATTGAACACATGCAGTAAATAACAGTAATAGGACACCTTCAAAGGTGTGCTGAGCAACAAAAACAGGTGACAGGGGTCACATAGTGCACAGGGCTTTGATCTCCAGCGGAAAAGCCGCGTCCAAAGCCTACGGGGGAGAAACTGCGGAGCTGCTGGGGCAGCGGGAGACCAAGGAAGCCCCAAGGCAGGCCGAGGGAGCTGGCGGGGCAGAGCAGGGCAGCGCTCTGGGAGCGCCGCACCGCCTCCAGCCACGGCGGGAGCCACCCCAGGGTCCCCTCAGCCCCCGCGGGCTCCGCGCTCCCGATCCCCGGCACTCCCCAGGGCAGCTCCCCCTGCCCGCGGGCAGCCCGCCCTCCGCCGCCCCGCGGGTCCCCAGCAGCACCTTCTTGCACAGGTAGATGAACATCCCGGCGGAGCGCGGGGAGCCGACCCGGGCCGGCCCTCGCGGCAGCGCGGCCGCGTCCCCCTGGCAACCGCCGGCGGAAATGGCGCCGCTTCCGGGGGAGCGGCCGGGCGCCATCACCGGCTGTGCCCCGGTAACGGCTGTGCCCGGGAGCCTCGGGGCCGGGCCGTGAGGGACCGCCCGGGGCTACCCCGGGAGCCTCGGGGCCGGGCCGTGAGGGACCGCCCGGGGCTACCCCGGGAGCCTCGGGGCCGGGCCGTGAGGGACCGCCCGGGGCTACCCCGGGAGCCTCGGGGCCGGGCTATGAGAGACTCCCGGGGCTCCCCCGGTCCGCCCCGCCCGGCACAGCCGTTAATGGGACTGCTCAGCTTGGGTAGAAAGCACTGGTAACTCGTTAATAAAGGTCGCTCTGGTTTACACGAAGGGAAATCCCGACGTTTGTGAACCCCAGGTTGTCCGCACACGGTGTTTGCAGTGTAACTTAACATCAACATAGAATCATAGAGTGGTTTGGGTTGGAAGGGACCTTGAAGACCATCCAGATCCGATCCCCCTGCCGTGGGCAGGGACACTTTCCACCAGACCAGGTTGCTCCAAGCCCCCTCCAGCCTGGCCTTGAACACTTCCAGGGATGGGGCAGCCACAGCAGCTCTGGGCAACCTGTGCCAGCGCCTCACCACCCTCACAGTAACGAATGTCTTCCTAATATGTAATCTAAACCTGCCCTCTTTCAGTTTAAAGCCATTCCTAATAAAAAAAAAAAAAAAAAGAGAATTAACCCTTGAAAGAGAGCGACTAACAAACTCTCAGTAATGTTCAGGTATTAGATAAATTACTTGTCAGTAATATTGTCATGCTAAAATTTGCGTATGGACCTGTTTTGATGATCTCAGACCTAGGGGGAGGTTAACAAAGCTTGGGAAGAAGGATGTCACACTGATAATGGACACAAAGAATGCAGCATTTATGGGCCACAAGGCCCGCGTTTGGCAGAACTCCCAAGATAAGAAAGAAACTAATAAAGTCAACTCAGCAACCGCGCAGAAATCAGCTCTAGGCTGGGTAAAGGGTAATTCCAGCAGGGACAGATTGCGACCACCAGACCCAAGAAACCCACTGACCCAAATGAAAAGAAAGACTGAGCATGTGGACTACTTAGCATGAGAAGCAAAAGAATCATTAACCAATAGAAGATAAAATACTAATTAATACAAGAACTATGTATCTTGTAGCACTATGTAACTCCAGCGTGCATTGACATTTGATAGGGGACTCTGCGAGTATCTCTCCTGCCAGGAGCGGGTAAGAGTCTCAAAGGTGCAATATATGAAAAGAGACTGTATAAAGTAAACAGAGGGGTTGATATAATGTTGTGGAATTGGTATTGTGTAGTAGAATTTTGGCAAATTCATACATGCTTGACAGTGACAAGTGGAGTGTATGAAGTCATGGTTAAAAAGCATTCTTTTTTGGGTAATAATATGGAATGGGGCAATTGGTTAAATCTTCTCCTTGTTCTCCATTAGGAGGTATTTTGAATCATTGGGATAAGTTTGGTGGAGACCCTCTGACAAAGTGGAAGTTAAAGGAATATTGTACTCAATGATGGCCAAAATAGAAATTGGATGGTGAGGACAAGTGGCCAGAAACAGAAACATTATCTTATATTACCATGCTGCAACTGTTGTTTTGCAGAAGATTGGATAAGTGGGATGAAATCCCATATGTGGATTTATTTTTCTCATTGAGAAATGGTCATGAAACAAGAAAGAAATGCAGGTTCTTGGTGTGAGATTCAAATGTGTTAATGATGATGGAAGAGAAAAAGAAATTATCTTGTTGCTGTTCTGCTTGTAGTATAGGGAAAAGGTGTCTGAAAGTGGATAATGAGGAAGAGAGTGTACAGTTGTTGGTTTCTCTGAGAAAGAATCAGGATAGTGATAATTGGGACCAGGAAAGCACTGATGGTAAGACTGGAGGAAGTGATGCATTTGGCCCAATTGCAGGTAGAATTTGGGCACATCAAAACCCTGTATATGTAAAAGTTCCTTTTTCAACCACTGATTTGATACATTGGAAGGCATCTGCCAGGTTGTACTGAAAAATCCAGAAAAAATTGAAATTCTGTATGGTACACTGCATAATGTGAATCTGACAGGGAAAGCTGACCAGATGCATGTGGTAGGAGAGAAAGCATTAACAGATTATCTCTTGTCTTTAAGCAAAACCCTGAGATTATCACACAGGGCTTGCTGTTTAGAACACCAGTCCCCATCAAGTTGCCAATACTCTCTTTCAAGTGTAGAGATCAAGTCTACCTGAAAACCTGGAAAGATATTCCACTAGCTGAGAAGTGAAAAGGACCTTATCAGGTACTGCTGACCACACACAGAGCCATGAAATTAAAAGGACTGGACTCATTAAGTCATTACACACAGACCAAAGGTATTCCTCCAGCTTTGTGGTGATCTGAATAGAAGGACCTTGAAGCTGTAACTGACTTGGGACTCATGAACTGCACGTGGACAGAAATAGAATCTGTACTGCATTTTGATTGTATTCAGGGAGAAATTTTACTGTATTTTTGTGTTATACTAAGTTTAAAAAGTTTTCATAGTCAAAGTGCTTGATTTTTGGAACACCACTGAGCACCCAGGCCTGGGCACACAGCTCTGAAACAAACAATCATGTCTCTTTTGAGTGTGTAATTATTGGCTTGTAGCACACGGATAATAAATCAATTTTTTCTAAACACCAGTATGTCCTATTTTAAACAAATCATTTCTATCATCTTGGAATTTTACCTGGTACTCACAAAGTGAGGCAAGTAATTGCTTAGAGGAATTGAATGTCAATATTATCATTTGTAACATAAAATGAAGTTATGAATACTAGTGCATGAATCAAAGCCTGCCCAGCTGACAGCTTGCAAGATACATCTGGCTTCCAGGACAATTTTCCACTACCATATAAAATTTTATGTCTCATCTGACAACTGGCCTTAGTGTAAATAGGACTGATGTCATCCCGTCCCAATTGCCAAGAAGTTGTAAAGTCTTGCATAAGATTTACAACTTGTTTATTCTTCCCAATTACAGAGGCCAAGGCATACTGCTGGCCCTGTAAATGCCTGTAAAATACCCATGCCTAAGCAGAGGACATGAAAGTAAGCAAAGTGAAGTGCTGGATATAAAACTCCATGACTTACAGAAAAAAAATATGCACACACAGCACTTTGAGGAAGCAAGTGTAGCACAGACAGGACATCCCACGCTAACTTTAATTGTACTACAGCAAATTAATATCAGTGTGGGGACACATCACAAAATGCCAAGCACAGCCAAATCCAGCATTCTTGGATTTAGTTTATAGTCTCATTTTTAGGCCTTGCAGCTGAAGCTGTGTCCCATGTTCACTTGTGCTATTTAGTGTTATATTCCAGCTTAACATTACTGTGCAGGCATAGCTGAAGTGAACATAACTGAACGTGCTTGAATGTGTTATGTGCAGAGTGTAAAACAAGTACAGATGTTGTTTAATATGTTTTATACCTGGCAAACCAGCTACCAGATATAATATTTTGTGTAATTATATTGCAAGGGTCTACAAAATATGTTGGATTTTTCCATTAAAAAAAAACCCCATCATTTTGACTCCTAATTATAATTTCTAAAGTGTTTGGATGATTATAAATGCCAAGTGTATAAAATTAATTGATTCCTTTAACGACTAATTTTTTTTAATTGTTAGCTTGTGTGTTTTATCCTAAAAGCCTGATTGACACAAGTAAGGTGTCAGGAAAGTCTGTGTAATGACAACAGGAATGACTCACTAATAAGTAAATCTTGCAGGATAAAAAGATTAAATTGGAGGATGTCTTTCTTCCACATGTTAAACATTATTAGTACTTGAAATTACTGTTAAATCTTCCATCTATATTTACAATGATTTCTAGGTTTTAAAATCAAATACTTCTTTTTCTAAACACGTGACTTGGGGCAGTATTCTGTTTATTTCTTCCATTTATGCCTCCTTTATCTTTGAGATTTTGTTTCCTTGGGTTTTTAAACCCTTTATTTCATAACATACATCTTTAAAGTTGAATACAAAATAGCTTCCATCATCAATGTGCATTTCATATTGTATTTTATTAAAATAAGTTACAAGATCCCAACTTACTTTCCCATTTAATGGAAAGAAGACATAGGCACATTTTTCATTCTGTCTTGCCTTTTCAACGTTTTACATTATGTGATATACTGTATCCATTCATTTTTTTCTGTATTTATTTTGAAGAGAATAAAAAATGCACTTACTGCAGAAAAGCAGTATCTGCAGTATGAACTGAGGCACAGCAGGTATGGGTAGCTTCATGGCTATAAAGTGACTGTACATGAAGATCCTCAGGGTCACTGTATTTTCAAGACTCTTGTCTTCCTGAAGTCTTCTTGACGTTTGTCAATAATAATAAACCAACTGCTGTTTTGTAAGCTGTGCAATGAAATAAAGTTTGCTGAAAACAAGAAAAAGGTTTGATTCTGAAAGATTATTTTAAAATCAAGCAGAATGATAGCTCAGACAATCTGCTGTCTGTCTTGATATGCCTGCAGCTTCTCAGACACTTCCTCTAGTGGTCAGTTGTTAAGGGCAATAAAATAGATGGTTATAAGGTTTGTTTTATTTACAGTCTTTCTCACTGTTGCATTTTCAAAAAACAGCCTGTTTTCTAGATGAGGTCAATACATGCCTGAAAGAGAGATTGTAGAGCTCTGTAAAATTCTGGTATCTTCCCAAGTAAACTCAACAACCCTAATTTCTTAAAAGGAGTTGGATCAGGTGATATTCAGGGATGAAGAGCAGAAGATGATGGTCTCTGCTGTGTTTTCCAGGTTGTCTTGAAAGGATGCTAGGGATAGAAATGGCCCATCAAAGAATAACTTTGAAAGAAAGCCTCAGTTCTTTGTAATGAAGTCTATTCCTAAGTTAAACCCCCAACATTTTCTGGCTTATCATGAGCTCTTGGGGCAGAAAGATTGATCTCCAAAGGACACGTTACTACTGAGATGACATTACAGTTTAAATATCTTGGTGTTCAGTTTTAACTGGTTAGATTCCCTAGAATCATACATTATAATCCAGGAAAATCAGAGTTCTTCCCCTCGCTTTTCCCAGGCAGATAAACTGAACTCCAATCACACTGCAAGAAGAGGGATGTGCAAATAGATCTCATAAAAATAACTTTGAATTTATTCAAAAACTGGGAAAGTCTTGTGCCCTTGGCAGAAGTTTGCATTTGACTTTCAGAAACTTCGGCAAACTGAAACATTCTTTTATTTATGTAAATGATGATTTCATGTATAAAACTCACTAGTTTGCTCCCCTTTTTTTTAATCTTAAATAACCCACTCTCCCTTGATTTTGAAGCCCCAGGGATCAGGACAATAACCACAGACATAATGCTCCTTTAAATCAATTCCTATTTGAACAAGAACACCTTTGAACAAAAAAAGCATTCAGTCTCAAAGATTTTCAGCAAAGAAAATCTGCCACAGTCCTTGGTAAATTGTAACAGTGATCAACCACTCTCACTTGTAAAAGTTATGCCTTATGATGTACCACAGCTTGTCTCACTTTAATTTCCAGTTATTAGTTCCTGCCATGTCATCTGAGGGCATTTATTCCAGCATTCAGGCTTGCTGCGGTGCCACAGAGTTCACCACTTTCTCTTTGTTTGTTGGTTGGGGTTTTTTTTTTCCTCTCCCACATGTTTGTGGAATGCCTAATCTGGGGGCTGACCACATTTCTCTTCACGGCTGCAGAAATGGCACTGCAGCAAATGAAGCCGGCAAATTCCACCCCCCAGCCTCGGATCTCTCATGGACACAAGGCTTGCCCAGAGCCTCCAGCCTCAGCACCTGCCTTCCAGCTCTGCCATTCTCCTGCATCCCAGGATACTAATAGGCTCACACATTTTTAGAGAAAAGAATGTGCTTGAAAATCAGTCGGACAGTCCCTGCCTGTGGAGGTGGGATGCTGAGGAATACCACAGCTAGTGGGACTGTTGTCACACTGCCCATGAAGTTGTCTCTAAATTTTTGGGACATAATAGGAGGGCTCAAAACTGAGTTTTAACTGTAACAGTGAAAGTCATCCAGAAGAATTATGAGGAGAGCAGTGCTTGATGTTCAACATGGCATATATAATCTAGGAAATGTAGGCATATGCATTTATTTTATCTGTATCATGTTGCTCTTCAATGAAATGTGAAAACAGTGGTGTTTGCAACAACCAAGATCTTTTTCCATAATATTTCTAAAATCACCCTGAAAATACTTTCTCTTTTGAGAGATATTTCTTCCCTAGTTTACATCTAAACAGATACCTCTAAAATACCAGGAAAGTGCTGAATGCAGGTGATCAGGTAAGAAAAAGGATATGTTTTATGGACAGAGCTTCAAGGCGTGAAGTCACTGAGTCCTGGAGGGCAACTATGGCTTCACACTTACAGGACTCTTCAGTTGTTACCAGACTGCTCGTTATAGCTCCTAAGAGAGAAAACAGTATTTAGTATATTTGTTACAATTATTGAACATTTAAATCCTAAGGAAATGCTTGATTCTGTGGAAGGAGTCAATCCCATGCTGTGACACTACAGCAAGCACTGCAAGCCAGGGCAGCTGGGAGGGAGGGGCAGCAGTGAACAGGGGCTGGTGTGTAGCCAGAGACTTGAGTGTCATAGTCCAGGACAGGCAAGAGAGAGCTCAACTCTGACCAAGAAGGAAACAGAGCAGGGAGTTCCTTGCCTACCTACCTGGATCCTCTATACTCTTTAAATTAGGCCATTACTGAGCAAAAATAAATAAATAAATAAATAAAAATGGGCCTGGCTGCAGAGACCAACCAGCCTCCTTATGAACTTTAATTGTATTGCCCTACAAGTACTCTTGGTTTCTAACATTGGCAATGTGCATGCATAGGGAATATCTTTCTTGATTCAAGAGCGTGGACACAAATCCATTCCAACGTCACATGAATATAGATGGAGGGAATGACATTGTTCAAATAGGCTCAAGTGAATTTAAAATCTAGCAGAAAATCACAGCAGTATCACTGGAGGAGCCAGTTAGTATGACAGAGAAGTCACCACTTTCTTCAGAAAGAGAAAGCAAGCATTGCTATACTCCACAGTGCTTCCATTGAATCTGTTCCTGGGTCTTGACCTCAGTCTTCCAGACTTACAGGGGACCAGCCTCAGCTGTCTTCGAGAATTTCTTTGTCTCCATAAATCACAAAAAAACTGGCAATGATGACAAAGGGTTCAAAAAGATGACAATTTCACTGTAGTATAATAATGTCAAGCATCAAGGGATGGCTGTGAGTTCTTAGCTGCATGAAAGGCAGTTTAACCTCACCTACTCCATCAAGTAAATAAGTTAAGGCTGCACCACTTGCTGAAGGCTGAGAACAAACATATCAACAGCTGCTGCAGCACAGGTACAGTAGTGAGATCACCATCTACATGAGAGACTGGAATAATAAGCTTCCAAAGGCAAAGCCTTCTTAAAAGACAGCCTACAAATACAGTTTCAACAAGCTATCAAGAGGTATTACCTGTATATAATACGCATCTCTTCATAAGTGGTTTTTTACATTACTTGCAAAGGCAACAACAGCATATTAATCAAATTTTTTTCTCAAGATATATAAATGTGTAGCTGATCAATGTCAAACAAAGTATATGAGCATTGTCATAGTAAAACAATAGAAATACTGTACACAGGTACATTTTCCTTTTTCCTGAATTATTTTGGCTTTCTTGTTTTGTTTTTTTGTTTGTTTGTTTGTTTGTTTTTGGGGTTTTTTTCTGTTTATGAGTCATGCCATTGATACATCCATTTTGCAGGGAAACCGCAAAAACTATGAATTTGCAGTTCTGGCAGTGCAGAAATTAATTTGTCTTAAAGCCAACTTTGAAACTGGTGTCTCCTTGATTCCACTGAGCCTGTATTTGTTCAGCTCCCCTCTTTGGAACATTCCACCAGCTTTATGGTCAATGTACAAAGAAGAGCTGTTCAAGAGTCAGCTGGAGGAAGGCCAGTTTTAAACATCACACCAACACTGTTGGTCTCCAACCAACAGCCAGTTACCTTTTTATGTCTGCATTTAAATTCTCCAGTGACACATACAGATGCTCCGTGGATTTTGTCTGTTTTGACAAAATTACTTTCCCAACCAACTCTGGCAATTGTCCAAGGGAACTCTGAATTCTTCTACAGTCCTTCTGTGAAACTGAGAGTCTTCCAGTATTTGATATTCAAAATCTGGGGCATTCCTGTTGTCACTGGGATGCCAAACAAGCCACACAAAACATGCTAAAGCTGTGTTTTTACACTGCCTCTGTGTTCAAGTCCAGACTAACAAGAAACTATTTTTGCAGATGGTGTTTGTCTGTATCCACCTATTTGTAACTGTGCTCTTACATGGGGTCTTCAGCCACTCGATGTGAAGGCAGGTTATTGCTGCTCTGAACCAGGGGTGGGCTGGGTACCTCTTGATGTCCCTTCCAGCCCAACTTAGGATTCTGCATCAAACTGTGGAGGGGTTCTGCCAGCATTTGATCCCAGTACTGCCCATCTGAAGAGAAAACGGTGAGTTCGTGCTTGCTCCACACAGCTTGGAGGAATGGGCAAGAATAGAAGGTTTACCATTGCAGTAGTTCTCACCTGAGTATTGTTCCTCTCTGGACCCCCCAGCCATTCTCCAAATGCTGGTATGCAATGGAGACTCACATCCCAGGGACAGGTACCCCAGAACCATGCCTTGCCAACACCCCCAGTTATACCCATTTCGTAAGGAAATGCAGATTATGACAGATTATATTTTTTAATACAGTGAGTCCTTAAATGTGTGGTGATAGATGGGAGTCAATATTAAACTAGTTTTAAATCCAGTAACTGCTATAACTAAACAAGAATGACCAAACTAGCACAAAACATTTGTGGAAAGAGGCATAAAAGAATGAAAAAGGATTAGACTTCCTGGGAGCTTGTGAGTTAATAGACCATTTCTCAAACAGATTAAAAATGTTTAACACAATAAAAAAAGATACTTAAATAAACATATTCAGAAAAAAACCCCAACATTAAATTATTACTTGAGCATGTTTTGTCATCTGAACTTAAGATAAAGCCTTCATAGCAGTCACAGATCTATGATCCACTCACACAGACCTGCTGCCAGTCATGGGTTCCTGGTGCACACACATCAGTTCACACGGAACGTGCTCTGGAGAAGCAGTTATCCAAAAACAAGATAACATTTTTAATGCTTCCCAAAGGCCATGCTTTTCCATGCTGGGAGCCTATCCCCTATGAATCTGACCAGCAACTACTGCGATGTGTAACTGATCTTGCCTTGGAGCAGCAAGATAAACTAATTGTCTTACTGGAGATTAACACATTAATTAATACAAGGGAAACCTCAGACCTTGCTCCCTCTGAGCCAGCTGGTGCCTAACCCCAGCAGATGGGAAGTGCCACATCAGCTCCAAAGGCACGCCAGGAAAGGTTTCCAGTACACAGTAACTGTACAGTAAAGAGACTGTTAAGGAAACAAACACTTCTGAAATTATTACATTTTTGCTGTAACACAAAGTCACTGAGAAGCTAAAGAAAGGAATAGTAAGATGAAATTCAGCCTGGAGGGGAGGACATCACCTCAAACTGTCTTGCATGGTGGTACACACATTCCACAGTACTGCAAAGTGTGTGAATGCTCCCAACTCTTCTCTCTTCTCTCTTCAACAATTTCTCCGTTCTGGGTTTGCTGAATGTTGCATAAATTAGGGAAGGCCTTATAAATAAGATGATAAAGACTTCATGGTGAGTATTTACTAACATTGTTACATATAAAGTTCTTTGTATCTCCGAATTTTGCTCAAAGTGGGCAAGGCAGAGTGACATAGAAGTGTCTTTCAACACCCGAATGCACATGAAAGTTCCTCAGATGGATACAAATACATTGATGTCCTAGTGAGAGCTATTGCAATGCATGCACTTAACTGAGGAGGGCATGGGTGGAAAGGGATCAGCAGCCTGCTCTTACTTGAGCACGTCCTGCTGTCGGGGTTGGGGGTGTAGCGTTGGTGGCAGCCACAGGTGCAGAACAGGTCACCCCTCACGCAGACCTGCTCGCGGTCGCGCCTGCCAGGCGCACACACGTCGGCAGCTGAGCGAGACGTTGCAGAGGAGAAGAATATTAATCAATATCCAAACTTCAGCCTTTAGGGTTGGCCGTAGTGATTCCCATTGGCGAATGCGTCTTCGTTTGGATTCAAACCAGGATGGATTTACTGCATGTCAGCGTGCTGTGAACCAGAGCGGGGCGCACAGAGTGTGTTTTTATCTGGCCATCAATGCCACAAAATTAGTACAAGTTTTGGAATACTGGAAACACTTTTTTGCAGCTGTAAAAGATGGCAAAAGGAATGGAACTAGAAGCGATGCAGTTACAAAACAATTATCCAGCAGAATTTCAGAGAACAAATATCTTGATTTTAAGAGACTATTTGGCGTTGCTTCAGCTCTAATTGAGTTGGAGAAGACACTGTTTAATGGAATGAAAAGACCATAAACAGAAAAGTATATGTGGCTGCTAAAAAGAAGATATGTGACACCCATTGCCAGTTACAAAGTGGGCACTGTATTTGTGAGGCTGCTGTTTTCTGACAGATTTAACACATCAATTCTGAAAGGGCAAGCTGAGGAGGAGTTCCTATATTTGGATATCTTTGCAGTAAGGAGGCCCAGTAAGGCACAAGAAAAAATAAAGGATGGAGAAAGAAATGAAGAGAGGAAAAGAGAGAAAAGAGAGTGAGAGAGGAAAAAAGGAAAAGGAAAAGGAAAAGGAAAAGGAAAAGGAAAAGGAAAAGGAAAAGGAAAAGGAAAAGGAAAAGGAAAAGGAAAAGGAAAAGGAAAGACCCTCTCCTGGACCTAGACAATTTTTCATCATTTTTTGCACATCTTTGTGATATAATTGTCACAAGTACCTTTATATGGATGTCACAAAGACCTGAATGGTTGGGAAATCATTAGAGCATTCTGCAAAATGAGATTCAAAAGGCAGAAAAAAGCAAGCATGTGAAGAAAATAATTTAAAGTTTGACTATGCAGGAGGAGAATCAGTGCTTTGAAATGAGGTATGGGATTGGACTCCCAAAGGGAAAGCCTAATTGAATTTACATTCCCTCACATGTTTATTTCCTCTCTGCAATGCCAGCTAATCCTAGGCACCATATTTACCACATCAGCTCCTGACCTAGGCAGGAAGAAATACTGAGGCCCTCTGGCTTCACCTCTTTGAGATGTCAGACCTGTGACTTAGCTGGAGAGACTTGCCTAGGAACCTCCTGGAACTGGAAGCCTAATTCAACACTTTGTTACAAAAGATATAGTAAGGAAAGGGATTATAGAGGAAGTGGGGAAAAAAAGGATTTTCCCTAAATAAATCACCAGTGAGACATCCAAAGAAATTCAGAGTTAAGATCAAATCCTAATCAAGTGAAGATAATACTAAATAGATATTAATTTGTAGATAATACATCTACAAATCCCTGAGTACCAGCTACATCTATGCTCTTGTTCTCCACAAGAGACCAGCACTGAGAAAGAACATTTCCCTCCATTCTCTAGAGCTTTATGGCTGGAATATTTTTTAAGGTCCAAATACATCCACCAGAAAGAGCAATCACACTCATGATGATACAGACTGCAATCTCTCTTCCAGCACAGTCCGTGCTCTCCCTCATCTCATTCCCTTGTGCTGCTTTGCTGAAGAGTTTTGTGGCAGAGGTGGCACACATCACATATTGGATATGGAAACTCATGCTCCATGGGTGGCAAAATACTGTGAAGTCCTCAAGGAAATGCCAAATGGCATTTTCATCTTACCAAATACAAGCTTCACACAACTGCAGAAGAGCCAAGCATCTCAAATTACTACTGTACATGTGAAAAAACAAAGTTGCCCTGAATTTTCAGGAGTTGTACAGAAACTTTGGGATAATTTATCAGAAAAATGACATAAATTAGCCAGATTTTTAAAAGCTACTTGTTTTTAGTGGACCGCAATCTCTCCTTAATCAGATCTTACCTGAGCAAGTCTTCTTGTCTGGATTCAGAGTGTATCCTTGATAGCAGTCACAGACATAGGATCCATTGTTACTCACACAGATCTGGTCACACTCATGCCTCCCAGGCGCACACGTGTCCACAGCTTGTAAGGCATGTTAGAAACAACTCATTGTTAGTAACAAGCAGTTTGGGATGGAGTGCACATTCACATTTTTTAACATATTTTGATTTGGAATCAGCTCAGAAATGGCAATGGTAATTAAAAGAATTAGATCAAGTGGTAGGAGAAAATATCTACACAGTGTCCACATCTGTAGACTTTGTTTTGGCATCTGGCCCTCATGAATGGATCTGTAGGCACAATAAAAATGATGGTGAGAGAATCAAACTGCGTCTCACCATTACTTACAGTTGAGTTTTATTTATTATTGATTACTAGATTTTTTATTATTGAAAAAGATATGGATGTTTGCTGTTTCAACAAAAGCACATAAGTAGCATCTCAAATCCAATTATGGTGTTAAGTTTTTTTTTCTAGTTGAACCCATTTTCCAAAGGAGTAATACCTGAGCAGGTTCTCTTATCTGGATTCAGAGTGTATCCTTCATAGCAGTCACAGAGGTAGGATGCCCCGTTGCTCACACAGAGCTGCTGGCAGCCGTGGGTCCCCAGGGCACACACGTTCACAGCTGCAAAGGGCATTGACAGAGAGGTACTTCGGTCATCCCAGGGGAAAGGAACAGGCATTAATCATTCATGCTTACAGAAGGACACCTTGCACTGTTTGCTGGATCAGTGGTAGTAAATGTCAGTGCTGTGTCGCTGTCACAACAAGTTACAGGCCTCCTCTGCACCTCTCTGCAGCCAGGAGAGAGAGGTCACAAACACCACAGAAATACCTCCCCACCTGAGGCGGCAGGAGACAAGGTGAATCAAAAAGGGTTCAACAAGGAGAGATTTTAAGCATTTAGTAACATCACACTGGAAATGAGAACTAAGCAATGAAAAGAACCATCTGTCCCTTTCTACTACAGCCAGCCAGTTGAAATAATGCTAAAATGCATCACTGTCGTTTGGCTTAAGAACTTCAGCTCACCAGCACAGAACTTGATCTATGAATTCCTGCTGCATTGTAAAAAACTCCCAAGTAAACTGAAATGCAACAGAAAGCGAAATAAATGAAATGAAATGAAATGAAATGAAATGAAATGAAATGAAATGAAATGAAATGAAGTGAAAAATTAAAATAAAACCAGGAAGAGCATCAAAACCAGGAGGAATAAAGAAATTAGTCAGAGGCACTAGAATAACATACTCTCATCTTAGGGACAAAAAGAATGCCTGAATAATAGTGCAGATGTATCAGCCAGAAAGGAGACCCATCAGTGCAAGAGGGGGTGTCGGGGGGCTACAGCTGCCTTGACACATCAGATTTAAAAAGTCAGGACCAAAGGAGGATATGCAGGAAAGTCTCTATAATAAGGTACCTTTACAGGCACGTGAACATCATCATTGAAGGAGAGCACAGAAATAATTTCCAAATCTCAGAGACTGAGAAGCTGAAACTGCAAAATGAGGGGAGGGAGGGAGGGAGGGAGGG
>VZTJ01001980.1:16087-46332 GCA_013397795.1 Orthonyx spaldingii | reverse complement strand
GGAAGGAAGGAAGGAGGGAAGGAGGGAAGGAAGGAAGGAGGGAAGGAAGGAAGGAGGGAAGGAAGGAAGGAGGGAAGGAGGGAAGGAAGGAAGGAAGGAAGGAAGGAAGGAAGGAAGGAAGGAGGGAAGGAAATTAGAGAGAGAAATGGGAGGACAAGTCTGGTTTTACCTGAGATTTTACTTAGATTAGTAGTTACAGTGTGTATGGACTACTGGTAAAATCAATCTCCAAAGCAATACTGGTGAGATAAGAAATCAGAAGCAAGAGTGCTTGAACCTTTTCATGTATTTCTGAAAACAAGGCAATTTTGTGGCAACAAAATGGCAACATTTCCTATTTTCTAAAGCAAGGAAGATTTAGAAGTCCACTAAAATGGCTGATAGAGTTGTCTTGTCTTTACATTGGTAAAAACAAATTTGAAACCAAGACAGCACCTTTTCATGGTGCTACACCCTTGGGAATAAGAGAATTAATCTCCGTGACTTATGAACAAAATCTCTGGGTGATATTTTCAAGAGAGAAGAGAGAAGCTCAGACTCAAATAGTTAGATTTTTGTGGTAGGAAAGTCAAATGTCCACTGACTTGGACAGCAATTCAAGGCTGAGATTTTGCATCTCTGAGATGGCCTCATGCTGAATAATGCTCTCAGTGCATCAAGAACTTGATCTTAGCCAACTATTTTTGCTCTGGACATTAGTTTTCCTGTTTTCAGTTCACCCTACAAACAAATTTATTTGCCTTGGTCAAAGCAAAAGAAATCCTAATTGTCACTGGTGAGTCCAGATTTCTGACCAAAAAGCACTCTGGAGCTGGAAAGGGGCCCAGTTTACCACACTGTCTTACAAGACCCTCTTAGATTCATTTGGTTTATAGGAGTCTTTTTAAAGACTATTTCCTTCACTCTGCTTTTTTCACGAATCCCACAGATTCTGGCAAATTGCACACAGGCGACTCGGAGTTACACTGGAAGTGTACATGTGTGAGCTCTCTGATTGATCCTCCAGCCTTGCAGGGGCATAATTTCTATGCTTCAGCACAATAAACAGTAAATTTATTCTTAAAACCAAGAGCTTTTTCTTTGCTGCTATGAAAGGGCTTGCCTTGGCAAGGGCATAGGTGGAAATGAGTGCTATGTTCACAGCACACGTACCTGCCCAGCCAGGTGGGCACTTGTGAGGATCTGGTCGTATCAGCAGCACAACATGGTGTCAAGCCAAGCCTCAAGGCACTTCCTATGCTAATTATTGGGCAGTGTTCTGTCTGCAGATGGTCTTAAACATTTATTTCATATCTAGAGAAAGAGGTCTATTCACTCTAAACATACTCAAAAGGTTATGGTGGTAATTTTTAGTAAGGCTCTGAAATAACCAAGTTACACACTGCCAACCAAGTTCCCAAGGCAGTGGCTGTTATTTTAATCCTCTTACAATGTTATTTACACCTGATTTTACCTATTGCT
Source organism: Orthonyx spaldingii (assembly GCA_013397795.1). NCBI lineage: Eukaryota > Metazoa > Chordata > Aves > Passeriformes > Orthonychidae > Orthonyx > Orthonyx spaldingii. The sequence goes on along the minus strand of VZTJ01001980.1, from coordinate 44,871 downwards.
TGCTGGAGACTTATTTTAAAGCAAATTTCTTAGGAATTTACTTAAAAAAATCTACTTTGCACAAGTTTTTTGTCAGAAAGTTGTTATTTGATTTTTGTGAGTAGGGCTGTGTCACAGCTATCTGCAGGCAGTTCTAAATACTCCAGATGACCTTTTTTCCCCGTAAATGACAATAACAGCCCACTCTGGCCTAGCATTGTTAGTGGAGTTCTAGCCTAAACCAAATACATACAGCATTTTTACAAGACCAGCCCTGGAAAAGTGAAGTTATCCCATCCCACAGTTCCTTGTCTAAATCAAGTTGCAGAGAAACAGAGGGAGATGTGAGCCTGGCACACTTACACAGTGTGTAAAAAGCCCAGCAGTGCCTAAGGAGTGAAAGCCCGTCCTGAGATGACCTGCTGCTGCACTTAGGCACTTTATCCTGCACCAGATTGCTCAAGCCAGTGTGGTGGTTTACCTGCCACGCTGATTTTCCTGCTCTGAGCCTATAAGGAATCCCTTCAGCTCCACACTCGCACCCTCCTTGCTTCCCAGTGAGATGGGAAAAGAAATGAGCAGCCCACACAGCTCTGGTGTGTACCTTCAGTAATTCAGTAAATATATTGCAGTCAAACCTCGTCCAAATTGCTGTGATTTCTTTTTCTCTCTGAATCTGACCAACTGCACCAGGAGGTCCACTCAAGTCAGCCCTGTTACCTGCACTAAGGTCAGTATTCAAAATGAAAGGCTGTTACTTGGCCTCGACTTAAAAAAAAAGGGTTGGCTTGTTTGCCCAATGAATGGTAAAGGAAATATTTACATGTGATACATAACACTTCTGAAAAACTTCTTTCTTAGGGAGTGGAACCACAGCAGAAGTCAAAAGGAGCCAAGTTACACTGCTCTCTTGGACTGATCCCCTTACCACAGAAAGTCTCCCTGAATTTGGATGTCAGCTTTTCGATCACACCGTAGGTCTCCACATAGAAGACGTGTTCATCCAGGGGCTCACTGGCCATTGTCCTCAGGGACTGCATGTCCGCCCGGTCCACCCCGACCGCGTAGATCTCGATGCCAGCTCTCCGGGCGCTTGCTGCCGCATCTTGAACCTGGTCTTGTGGCCGTCCGTCTGTCACAACAATGACCACCTTGGGGATGTTGAGGGTTGCTGGCCGAGTGCCCATTTCCTCTGTGAAGACTTCATCCATGGCAGTTTGGATGGCCAGGCCGGTCATGGTGCCGGCGGACAAGGGCTCAATGCGAGACACAGCCTCCTTCAGAGAGGCTTTGTCAAAGTAGGTCCGGAGGGGAAACTCCACCCTGACAGTGCTCGCGTAGTTCAGGACCGCCACACGCGTTGTCCTTTCGCCAACATCCAGAGTGCCGATCATTTCTGACAAGAAGACTTTCACTTTCTCAAACTCTTCAGGTCGGACACTACGGGAGCTGTCTACGATGAAGACGAGGTCGAGGGGTCGGTTCTTACAAGCAGTGTCTGCCAAGGAAGGAAAATGCTTCAGTCATCCCTACACAGGACAGGAGCTCTCAGCCAAGGGCAGTGAGTGCTGTCATGGCAGCTACTCCTACCAGGTAATGTTGGTTGATTCTGTAGGAAGAGGTTTCAAATTATACTGAGCAACACATTAGAAATTCCTACATATTAATTTTGACAAGTAATAAATAACTGAACTTTTCTAAGCATTAATAGATAGGTGCACATTTGAACCCTCAAAATGTCTAACTATTCTTGAAACAAAGGGTTGTGGTTTTCATGTAACAGCCAACACAGAGATAGAGCAATTATATATATAAGTGTACTTACTGTTTCTTTCCATAAAGCCTGAGTTCCAGTTTTTATAAAATAAAGAAATAAAATGGCAAAACATCTGAGTAGATCACGTAGGGAACAGATCCTAGTATTTTTTAGGATAGTAACAATATCAAGTGCTAATTAGGAACTATTTCTTGTTTGTAAATCACAATCCAAAATATACAAGAAGAAGAAATAAAGGCCAACAGGAAAAAGACACAAATTATGCTGCATAAAGGCTTCTTTAGAAATTGTTACTGTTTTAAGGCTTGTAGAGCAGAAAGAAAAGTGAAATTACTTATGAAGTAATTTTACATGTAAAAATGAACATTTACACACACACACTTCCAAAATGCCTCACTGCTATATAAATCTAGACAGAAGCAGAAAAGCCATAGCTCAGATCAGAGACAAGCATCACTTCTAAGAAGACAAAAACCAATCAAGACGTGACAGCAGGCAACTGAAATGCCCCCTCCCTCTCCAGATACCATGTCCTGACACTGATGGTATCATGTACTTAGTTTATATCATCAAGGTTGGATTTGCAGCTGAAAAATTGACAACCCAAACCAAGAGTATTTCCCTAAAAGAGACATTCTGGCTCACCAGTGCATTAAATAGCAAAATATGAAATGTCCAGTTTGAATTCACACCTTGAGGGCTGCTTTGGGAACCTGACCCACCTCTCCTGGCTACTATCAAGCTCACTTTTATTATTTCATTCCAACTGAAATGAAGAAAAATCTTCACAAGTATTTTAAAAGTAGAGGTGAAAACAGCACTTTTTCTTTCTTTCTTCTTTTTTTCCCCAAGGCATTAGAAACCTTTTTTCTCTTGTTCAAGTGCAAACAGAGGGAAAAAATGAAATTACACAAATTCCCTCAGGAAACACAGCAGCAGAGTTGATTTTGCCTTTGGATGGAGTAATAGACCAGATGAATCTAGGATCCCATCCAGGTATATTCTGTATAATTCTATATGCATCCTGTAACTCAGTTTTGGCTTCGAGAAGCTGAGAAAACATGAAGAAACGTTAGTGCATGCAAGCGTAGCTTGAAAAAAAGACAAGCAAGGTTTGTCCTAAAAAAAAAAAAGAAAGAAAAGAAAGAAAAAAGACCCAATGCAGAGTTTGTAGGTAAAGTTCTTTTTTTAATTAAGAAAAAAAAAAAGTTTTCCAGCAACCTGGTCCTTCACGAGTCTGAAAAAAAGATGTTTCGAGCAATGAGCACAGATAGGGGAGAGCTAGGCAGGGTTTAGAGGCGCGGTGCGCGAAGCGGAGCGGGGCAGCAGGGAGCGGAGCGCGGGTGCGGTACCTGCGGAGAGCGCGGCCGGGCGGAGCGCGGGTGCGGTACCTGCGGAGAGCGCGGCCGGGCGGAGCGCGGGTGCGGTACCTGCGGAGAGCGCGGCCGGGCGGAGCGNGCCCCATGGTGCCGCCGGCTCCGCGCCCGCCGCGCCGCCTTTAAAGCGGCCGGGACAGCGAGGGGACAGCGGCCGCCCCCGCCGCCTCCTCCCCAGGGCGGGCCGGGGAGAGGGAAGGGGGCGAGGATCAGAGCTCCGTGTTGGGAACGTGCGGCAGGGCCGGGGCAGGGTTCAAACCTGAGCGCAGGGGGAGCTAAGGCACCGTTCTTCCTTCACCAGAAGTGTTTGGTCCAGGTTAATTTTGCATCTCAGTCTCCAGCACAGTGTTTGCAAAGAACGGGAGAAAAAGCTTCCAGTGTGATCACTGAGGAACAAGGGGACTGCCTGCTCTGTTGCCAAATCTGACCACGGGCATTTTGTCTGGTTCCTGGCACTGGAACTCCTGCCAGTTCCTGCAGGAAGCTGCAGCGAACTTTAACAGAAAGCACGGCTTAGGGCTCGAAGTCACCCTGATCTCCAGCACGGGGCTTTGGAAGACACGTTTGCCAAATCTGTATCCTGTTGTACTGCAGGATCATCTCCTCTCCCATCACCTCCACCAGGGAAACAGGAAGCCGTGATTTAGAAGAGGAACCACCAACCCACCAGCTGCGCAGTTTCAGGCAGGCACGGACTCACTTCGGCAAGTTCTACCGTGAAGGCACAGTAAGAAGAGGCCACCACCACATTCCCAAAGGCTGCACACGATATCAGGAAAGAGGGACCACCACCCTTCAAGCAGAAGAAAGCCATAGGACAGGGCTCCAGGGAAGTATAATGAGTTTTCTCTCCCAGAAGAGGCTGCAGCTTTTTGAACATGCACACACACACCTCAGAAGAATTTCAGGCAGTGCCTGCTGCTGCCAATACTGACCACCCACATGGTGACCACCCACATGCTCAGCCACCCACCTGGAAAGTCTCAATAGCCAGCCCTTGGCAGGAGCTCTTTGCCCACTCCTGGTCAGACACACACACCCTCCCTTGGTGCAGAGGGATCCAGAGCAGTGTGTGCTGGAATCCAACTGCCCAACACTTCAGCTGTATTTGTCAGACCACATGAAACCACAGTGGTCTTTCACATCCCCCCTCCTCCCTCCCTCCCTCTGAAGTCACATTTCAGCAGTCTGTGGCAGCAGCTGAAGATGCCCTGGGTTTGGAGTCTCTCTGGGCATCCAGATCTGATGCAGTTCCTCAGAATGTGGGAACAGAGTGCAGTGCCACCAGCACTGGGTGCACGCTGGGTGCCCCCTCAGCGTCAGTGGGAGCGAGGGCTCTGTCAGAACAAGGGCTTGAGGGTCTGAGACCACTGGAGGTCCAAGGGCTCTCACAGTGGCACCCGAGTTAATGGGGAAACTACTGCTGATAGCACAGCCCTAACAGAGCATTTGTTAATGTGTACAGAGGTACACAGTGAAAATACAAGAATAACCCCACAATTGCTATGCTGTAAATTTGAATCCTTTTTTCCAGAATTTAACACCAGATACCTTTTCTCTTCCAAAGCAGAAAGCTGGTTTATTTCTTCAGACATACTAAATTGCTAAATTATCTTTTACCTCCTTACACCTCTTGCTACAAAAGAGGAAGAGTAGAAGTCAGTTGTAGCTTGATTTTTTGGTTTAGGGGTTTTTGACTTTAGAAGAACATCACTGAAGTTATGGCACATCTCCAACGACTCTGGACACTTTCCAATGTAAATAATGTTTAGTCCTACTGGGTGTCTGTCCTGCTCTTAATGCCTGAGCTGACCAGACATCAGATTTCCCTGAGGGCTCGAATTGTCCAGGACAATTCCCTTTCCCAGCTCATGTGTAAGTACCATTCAGACAAGTGGAAGACAACCAAGTACTTGACCTGCAAAGGCTTTAACACAGGCTTGAGTGTTAGAGAGAATCCAAGTTCTCCACCCACACAAGGACTTCTGCTGAAGAACAGATCAACCACCACACTTGTAACTAAGTATGTTGGACTATCTGCAGCACACTGAAGCACTTAAACAAAAGGCCACCACACAGATCAACCAACACTACTGGTAAACATTTTGTAAAAGATTTATTTAAGTATCATTTATCACAAAGAGGAAAATACATAGAAGATTAGAAGCATGCAACCATCCTCCACATTTCTGTTTATTTTTCTTGCATTCCCAGCTGGTTGTAATAGAACTCCTGTGCCACCCTCACTTGTTCCTCAAAAATACTATGTTTCAAGACATAGGATAACCAAAAAAAACCACAATAAAAGGTAAGATAACATACGAGAAAAGTGCAAGGTAAAAAAGTCACGTATATACCACATTCAAACCCTTCCCCTTCCAAAGAATGGATAAAGGCAAACTGTCATTTTGCTGTACGATCAGATTGTCTTTATGAACTACTTTACAAAAAATTAATATAAATTAAGGGCACAATCCTGCAGACACTTATAATTGTAGCTAACTTCAATCAGAGTGGCTCAATTGGTATTATTAAAAGCCACAAGTTGGTCACATGCAGAAGTTCTTGCAGGTGTAAGGCCCTAAGGCAATAAAATGTTTAAGAGCATTAGGGAGAACAAAAATTAAAGCAAACAAAATCACTCTCAGATGTGTTTTGCTTAGTAAGTTTATATCAAACATATTTTAAACAGAACAGTTTGCTCCTAAAGCCCTGAATATTTATATTACTTAAGCAGTTTTGCAAGATTAAAAGACAAAACCCCCCCAGAAGCTGGTACAGATGTTAATGAACATAAAAATTGCTTCAGGCAGGTATGTAGGGAGGTGGAGGTTCCTTCTCAGGCATCTTCACTGCCATTTCATAGGTTGGCAGAACATACTAAGGAGAAGACATTTTGAAGTGAGTAATGCAGAAGATTTCAAATGAAGAAAAAAAACCAGAACAAAAGCATACATGCCTCATCAGCAACTTAATCCTCTGTTGCAGGCACAGATATTTTAAGAACTTACTGCTGTTCTTAGTAAGCAAATGAGGAAGTGAAAGAAGGTGCAGGAGCAGTTTACTGCTCTGCTGAGCCTAACCCTGGGTCATTCATCCCATGCCCCACTGCATCTTGACTTTGCAAAGCAGCAAGGAAGGTTTGGTGCAGTCAAAGCTTCCCTCTACTACGAGAAAAGGGCTTCTGTCTAAAGACCTTCCTTTTAGGCACTGTCAGAATTTAGCTAAGAAATAACCAACCACAAAATTAGCTGCTTTAACATTTTTTATCTTTCCAGTCTTTCTTTAGAAAGCTGGACAAGGCTTGGAAACATTCACGGATGTGGTGATTTTCTACTTCAAAATTAATAATATTGGTTCTTTTATCTCAAAAAGAGGTTTTACCTGTGGAGGAGCTTCAAAAGCAGGGTACACAGCAATCTCTGGCAAATTTCTGTTGCTGATGTATTTATAGCAGTTCCATACACAGTTAATTAGATATGCCTGAAAGAAGAGATATTTCTCTTTTTAAACACCTCATATGTACTGGCTGATTCAGAAATTAGGAATGTTGGATTACATTCCTAGGATAAAAAGGAACATAAACCAACTTAAGCAATACTTATCTGCAGAACAGTTGCTATTTCACAGACCTGGCCACATACCTATGCTGTTCTCCATTTAGCTCTGCTGTCACACTGACTCAGAGGGGATGCACCACACAGGTTTTAGCAAAAGAATTCACAGATCCATTCAACCAATCTCTCTGTCTGCCTCAGCAGTACTGATCAAATTAATCCCCAACTGGCTTATGCTTCTGTGGATCTCAGTCCAAACCTGCCAGGAGGAGGAGGAGGAGAGGCCAACAGTCCAACCCCACTTATCCCCCAGTCAGCACTATTTCTCCAACTAACTGCCAGTGTCAAGGAGAGGGCTCAAACACACAACTGGAGCAGCAGGGAGATGGGAGAGCAAAGAACCTTGAACTTCGAGTCAACACGGCTGCAGAAAGAAACCCTATTGTGATATGATGAGGATTAGGGTGGTTTTTATTATTAATTTGTGTAACATTAACCTCCCCAAATCTCTCACTGGCAAGTTAGCACTTTGTTGTACAAAAGGTACCAAATTTCCCAATCAATACACAAGTGTTATCTACAGTATTAGGTTTCCACTCCCCCCCAGTTAAACATTCCTCTTGGATGAAGTATAGAAAATCAGTAAAATTATTTTTCATCATTTCATTTTTTCTTAAATGCAATTTGAATGCAATAAAGGAACAGTGTAATGGCCAATGTATATAATCAATTCATTTCTCTAATATAATTTGTCTACATAAGAGTTTTTATAATTCAAATGAAAGCCTCTGTATTTAGATCTTCAGAAAGAAAATAACTGGTAATATCACCCCTCAATAGGGAGGAAGATGCAGGTCTAAATTAACTTATACATTTCCTCATTCCATCATCCTCCTTCCAAAACTTGCATCCTGGTTTGTTAGGCACAGTGAGAGATTTTAAATATTTTGTTTAGAAACTTGTATGCATTAACTCAATATCCTTTCACTACAAGCTTAATAACAAATATTAAAATTATCTCCACATCCACAAAAAGATGGTATGAAGTCTTTTTGCATTCATCCTTCCTGCTCAGGAAGGGCAGAGCTGCATAATCACACCCCACTGCACACACACAGGTTAGCTGCAGACACCAGCACACAACATATTAGACTTAAGTCACACCAGAACTGAACATCTCAACAATTGTGCTCAAAGAAGTTCTCACCTCAGCATTAAGAAGGCACCTGGGTTCTGAATTCAGCATTTAGAATTAACTCAGACTGACAGCACCTTAATATTTATTAACTCTTGCAACAGACACAAGATTAAGTTTTAACTTACCTTTAAAATGATAAATAAAACAAAGAACACCAGAACAATAAACAAGAGACAGCTGGAGTCCAAAGAAAGGAGATCATCTTTGTAAGGGAAGTCCGGCTAGTTAAAAAAAAAAAAAAAAAAAAAAAAGGGAAGGGAAAGAAAGGGGGGAGATAAGAATGAACACTGCACAGTCAAATATGATTGAAAAACATCCCAACTCCACACCAAATGAAACAAACCCTTGCATAAACTACTCCCCTGAAACAAGAAGTTCTGTTTCTAACAAGTTTCCTCTTTATCCTCCCACAAAGCACAGTATTTTTGCTGCCTCTGTCCTGCAAGAACAGATCACTACAAGGACAGTCTGTGTGCCTAGCCACTTCACCAGTCTCATGCCAATACAGATAGCCACAAGATTCTTTTTCACAGCTGCAGCATAGTATTTGTATTTACGGTCCTCCCCAACTCTAATGAGTTACTGTTAATTGCATCCTGTCAGCCCAGACTGGAACATACACGTGTGCACTGTAAGAAGTCACCCCCAAACCTGGAAGAGCTGAAACGGAGCTTCTGCAAACCTGTCTCTCCTTCTTTCCCTGACCACAGTAACAAAGCCTCTCTCAAACACCAATCTAACATTTCATCTGTTTTTAAAAGGACTTGTTTTCAAACATCTACTTGAACAGATCAAAACACCAGCTAGTCAGAGGTCCCTGCTGACAGCATATTCCATCCATTGACTCTTCTTGCACTTAAAACACAGGCAGTGTTTCAGTGAGAACTCCACTGCAGTTTCCTTAGAACGTATTGTTGCAAATTGAGAAGAGTCACATAGAATGTAAAAAGGAAACCTTGGAATCTCAGATTCCATGTGTAATGCTGTGGGAATCCTTACCTACACTTCTACAGTCCTCACCTACACTTCTCTTCCCCTTCCCTTCTAAATAGGGGTCAACACGTTTTTACCCTGCAGTAGCATATTTGCCACTGAGCCCCATTGCTTCAAGGGTTACAAACAGGCTTTCAAGTCCAATTGTAGCCAACACAGTTTAAACCAATAGTTCCCATCACAATTCTTTTCTTACTTTCCCTGACTTTCCGTTTAGGGAGCAGTGACACCTTTGACTCTTCCACCTCTGATAAGCTGCCACTCCCATAACCACCTATGGCTGCTGCAGGCTGAATTCCTTTTTCTTATGCACAGGAAGGGATCTGTAGCTCACTCACTGATCCAATTAAAATAAACTTTAATTTCAAATGTAAAATATCAGCTTGAGCAGAACACTTACCAACTGATCCAGGTAATCCTTGATCCTGGGCAAGTAGGTTAGAGAGCTGATAGCAACCAGACAACTGAGCACAAAGTCAAAGAGTTGGTAACAGAAAAATGGGATCAGCCAGCCTACACGATGCTAAGAAGAAATAGAAATAGCAGCAGTCTGTAAATTATTTAGTTAAAAAAATCAAGTAGCAACTTTAAAACCATGGATTGTAAATATACTTACAGCAATGGCACCATACACCATCATTGCACTGATTGTGAACATGAGGAGGGAGATAGCAAACAGAACGCAGGCATTTTCTGCATTAAAAGAGAAACAGTAAGAATCAGTCATTTCCTGGAGCTGTGGCTGACAGGGACCCAAGCTTTGTCCATTACTATGATCTGTTCCCAATTGATTCATCTGAGCCAACTACCAGCAGCAGAACAGAGTAGCTCAGATCCTTCCTAACAAAAAAAGATCTGGTTCAAAAAAACCTACAAGCATTTGGAAAAATCCCTCTGTCTTAATCAAAAGCCTGACTAAAGCCCAGAAACACCAATTAGAAGCTTGACATCGTTTGACAGCAAGGCACCATAATGATGCTGATTTGCAATATGTGTCAGTGCTAAAAGTGTGTGAGTGATTAACTTTACAACTGGACAGAATCTTAAGTGAAGTTAACATAGCAACAACCTTTACACTTGGAAATGGTCTGGTTATGTAATTTAGTCATTGGCAGTGGGAGCAGCACTGCTCCTGCAGTAACACTAAGGAAAACAGGAAACCACTGTGTGGAAGGTATCCCACTATTTACAAGAAAAGGCAATTGAACAGAAAGCAATTTGTAGCAAAATCCAGGACACTCATGGAAACTGCATGATAAAGATTCTCCTTGTGCATCAGTTACTGATGACAGAAGCACAGCTGCTTTCCACAACTTAGATTACACTTGTTCTTTTTTAAACACAAAGAAACCAGCTTCAGAATCTATAGATGTGGTAAATTAATGGTTTTTAGCAGTATTGAAGCCAAAATTTTGTGGTTCCCCTGCTTGAAAAAGAGATGATCTGAGAACCCTTTGCACACCACAATTAATTTACAAAGACCCACTGTGGAAGCACTTACATATCCAATCAGTACACGGTAATAATATCTACACACACAGATGGCACCAAGAAAGAGCCCCCCCATGTCTGAAATGCCCTGTGTTGATCAGATCTCAGTCTCAGCAATCACCAGTAAGTGTGGTTGTCTTCTGAGGATTTATTACTCACAATATTCACAAGCACAATAAACCCTGTAATATTCTTCCATGCACACAAAACCCTCTAGCCCAGATCCTGACATAAGGAATAAGAATTTTTAAGTCAAAAGCATATGACAGAGATTTTACACTAAAGAGTGAAGAAAGCACTTTCAGCTTCAGAAGCATCTTTCACTCATATAAGCTTAAGGCTACCAAGTACACCAACAGTCATTACAGATCAAATATGACATTTTACAGACACCTGCTGTGATTTCACTAAATATCTTATCCTTATGAAGAATTTGGTCCTTGTTCCCACTCTTATTTCATTGCTAATAAATGTCAGTTACAGTCACAGGTCAGAACTGACAGATCCTCAACTCAGGTCATTAAAAATCAACACAAAATGCTCAAAACCCAGTTTTGTGCTGTACTATTTTATCTTCACTGAATCTCACCCTCCCTAAATTTTCATGTAATACAACAGACTGAGGCAGATTAGAAGTGCCACACTACACATATTCCTGCACATTTAAAACCAAGAGAAGCAAAGCAAGTTTACAGATACAATAGTTAAAAAGCTTGACACCAATTACACTTGCACACATCACACACTCAATAACAGAGTGGAAAGTTGGCTTAATTCAGCTCATGGTCCTTCCTCTTTCATTTATTCTGCAGGTGAAACTTAGAGAAACACTTGGGTTTCATTCAAATACTTGGCATTCCAGTTCTTCCACTTTTCTTAGAAAGAGATCATGGTTTTCTTAGCAAATTCATACACAGTAGCTCTAAGCTCTTTCCTGATCTATGAAGATCACCAAAAATTCTGAAAAAAAAAGTCTTTAAATCTGTTTTATGCTGCTTATTTTACTGAGACAGCAAAGATAGTTAATGTTTAAAGAGAAGGTGAATCAGAGATGTCCCACACATACTGCAACACTCGAAGCATTAGAAGACCAAGAAATCTCATCACTTAAGATGCTTGTGCATAATATGAAGTTAAAGTAAGAGTCCATAAAATTTCTTTTTTTATTCTTGTAGAAGAATTCAGTCCCAGTATAATTAAAAGGAAATTCAGAAAACAAGATATCCATATTTAAAAAGTGTATGCATACATTAGCCCTAGTGTAAGGCAAATCCATGGCACTGCATGCTTTACATTCCAATCAGCCAGCAGAGCTCCAGACCTACCAGCCATTCTCTCGGAAGCATAGTAATTTCCAATGACTTCATACTGGATATCAACAGGTGGCACCATATTTGGATGAGTCACTTCTACTGTCAACAAGATGCCCATCAGCAAGTTCACCACCTGAGAGAAATCACAGTTACCTCAAGGTTAATTACATTGCAACAGCTAAGACCTTTTTAATGGCCATTAATAATCTTATATTTTAGTTAAAAATAAACTCTTCCTTTGCCCATATGTGGAAGGAAAAAAAAAAGAGCCCAAGTTACAGTTACATTTCAAGCTGATTTAGTTAAACCACTACCAAAATAACCCAAAGAGCACAGAGCACTTGCGAGGTTCAGTGAATCACAACTAAGTAACTTTGCAAATTGAGGGGATGGTAAGGTTCCTAGGGATTCAAATTACATAATTAAGCTGATGCTGCTTGATGAATGTACAGATTTATGAACTGGAAAACTGGAAACAGTTAAAAAAGGTCAGGAAGGTAAAGGTACTAATGAGGAACATTTGGAAAGAATTTCTGCTTTCTACAACTAATTGAGTTCATTTAACACACAAATAAAGTACTGGGTTTCTGCCGTGTTGCAGCTTTAATAAGCTAGAGAGAACCATCTCCCTCTACTTCCCAGATAATTTATTAAAACCTCATCAGTCCTTATCAAAAAAGTCTACACAACCACAGGGGAAGTGAAAAAGTTTCACACAAAGATCAACCCCCAAAATGTGCACGCATTCAGCACAGGCTGTGTGCTCACCAGTCCTTCTCCTCCCTCACGCTGCCACTTAAGACTCCTGTTGCTCCCTTTTGGTGCATACCAGAAATGTCTTCAGTAAGAGCTCAAAGAATCAAAAGTAGCTTAAGCCTCGGTAAAATTGCCTTGACAGCATTTATAACGTATTCAAGATTTACAGGGACACAGTTTCTGTTACTAATATCTGGAGACACATGCCAAAGGTTGCATAATACAAAAAGCTCATGACAGTATTTTCGAGCTGCAGACATTTTCCAATCAGTATTCAGTACTGTCCCCACCACCAGCAGGGTCTCTTCCAATAAGCCTCAAAAGAAAAAAAAAAAAAAAACAACTGGTTTGCAGTTTCTCACAACTTAAGTATATCTGCCAGGTATTTCTTCTTCTACTGGCCTGGTTCCAGAAGCCAATGAGGGTGGCAAGTCTGTGTACAATTACTGAAGACTTCAGTAAGAAAAAAAAAGCATTTTGAACTTCTTGAAAATTTTGAGACTCACAGTTCCTATAACTTTTTTCCCCTCACTGTTTTTATTGGTTTTTTTCTTTTTCTTTCTCAGGAGTTTAGACACACACAGTGATAAGCTTGCTTGCACTTTCTGCTAAAAAGAACCCTTTATTGGAATCAAAGTTGACATTTTACAGAAATGCAATCATCTCATCATGTATTACACAAACTTACTAGAATTTCAAGCTATTTTGAGCCACTTGTATTTTTATAAGGCATTTTATGCAATGGAATATAAAACGCAGCAGCCAAGCAGCTGGCAGTGAAGAACTCTGTTTAACCACCAACAACTTTATCCTCAAAATGCATGTGTTTTCACTCTCACAGGACACTTCCTACAGGGCAAATTGTCAAGTTGCTCATCTACCTCTTGTCTTTAAATCTTATTTTGCTTCACCACTGGTCACATGTACAGAACAGTATCATCTCCCACCTGGTTCACCCTTCTGTACACTGGCTTTCTGCTCTCAATGCATTTTCAACCCTTCTATTTCTATTTCCTCCTCTCTGTGAGTATTTGGGGTACTGGAAAACACCTTTCTGCACTGTACTTGTTTGAACAAGCCCATGTCAAGGTTCAGGTCTCTGGCAGTTGAAACAGTGATCTCTACTTCATAAAGCACAAAAGGACATGTTCAATTGCAGCTAAATCATTTATTGTTTATACACAGTCATGAGTTTGACTATCTGCCTCAAGAGAAAGAGTAAGCAGCACTTGAATTACTATAGAAGTACTGGACAACTTGAATGCCTTGGAATTTTGAGACTGTAATTCACCATTTGCCTTTTTTTTTGTTTTTTTTTATTTTCATCCTATCCATGGTCCTAGTTCAGGACAACAAACCCAAACCTCTGCCAATCAACACCTCAGAGTTTCCAGTACTCCATTCCTGCTGTTTATGAATCCATCACAACACTGAGCAATTCATCACATTTAATACATGGATTTCAATTATGAACTACAGAGCCAGAGCCTCTATTTTAACTACTTCCATTCTTTCCCAGAACCTTGATAACAGCAAGAGCACAAGGCTCATTTCAAAATAATCTACATAACAGGCAGCAAGAATATGGTTTGGACCACAAAACATCGTTAGAGCTTTTAAGTATATATTCACTGCAAATCAAACGTATGCTCACAAATGTCCACGTAGAGAAGTCAGAAAAAAATCTAACTCATGTATGCCTCAGTGTAATATGAAGATTAAACTCATCACTATCGCCCCCTCAAAAAAAAACAAACCCAAAAAAACCCCCAAACCTGACGACACAGTGCTCAGTGGATACTGAAGCACTCTAAGGTAGCACCTCAGAAATCCCAGAGGCCCCATCCTTCATCTTTTTTGCTGGGAAATAAAAAACAGTAACAAAAAAAATTTGCAAAATGCATGTTCAAATTCTTATTCAAAAAATTATTCCATTAAGATGAAAATAACCTTAATTTAGTTTTGTAGTAGTTTAAGGAGTGTATTTTACATTTTTATATTTGGGATAGCTAAGTTTAACAGTTTGGTGTAGTTTGTATCAAAATTCAAATAGCTGAAATTTCAAATTCTCAAGCAGAAAGTCAGCATTTACTACATATTGGTAACAGAAATTTTAGCTTCCCATATGATTAGAACTCAAAAGACTGTGGAACTATTAACAAGCATTAGCTTTTTAATTAATGAGTTTTATCTCCACAGAATACACTTAATGCCTCATCATGTAAGTGCTTCAACTCTCTGGAGGCCTGAACATGAAGTCTAGTTTTCCCCAAGCGTTCTGAGTGACTTGGGCAAAACCAAGAATTCCTACTTATAATTTGCTTATCTCCATTTATGAGGGGAAGGAGGGAAATTGCCTTGCACTACTACACTCATTTTCCTATCATTTGCCAGTATTTTTTCCCTAGACATGTTCCCACAGGGAAAAAAAAAAAAAACCAAGACGGCGATTCTGATTTGGTTTGGTTTATTATTACATTCAAATAGTAAAAACTGAAAAAGAATAATTTTAAATAGGGTACTTCCGAGCCTCTAGCACTACCAGTATCAGACTGAGACCAGTTATATTGGTTCACTCCTGTCAATCTTGTTCAGTGAACAAACGACTGCAGATCCCCCTCACGCTCCCGCTAACCAGCAGCAATCGCATCACTGACTCCAGCACTGGAGTTTGCTGCCAGCACGCACCAGCCCCTCCCTCCAAAACAATGCTATCGGTTTTTAGGCTGTTTATTGAACTCTGATCCCGTTTTTGCCAGTGCAGTGTTCGTGCTTCCGGTTTCTGGAAAGCGCAGTGCCCAATGTGAAAGTTTACAGGAAGAAACAAACTTCAAAGCGACACGGCTGCAATTATGGAGAGAGGAACAGGAGGTTTCTTTTTCCTTCCTACACAGAACAGCAGTGGGTGCAGCAGAGCTACCAGGCTTTATCAGTCCTGGAACTCAAGTACAGTTCTGCCAGAAGTGTTCTTAACTCGTCTTTTGGCAAATACACTTTTATTTATTGATCACAAACAACAGCAGCACATGGACAGAACCGTGCTTAGACTCTGATCACACAGCACCAGCAGCAGACATTTTAGAAGGTAGTCCCTGTTCTCTCTGGACGTGCAGAAGCACACAACAAGTACAGTGATAAAACTGTTTTAGTGAGGAGAAAACTTAATTACATGAATGATTTAAGAGTATACAAATAAGCAAGGAATAGGAAAATGCCTAAAGAAATGGTTACATAAGAATAACACATGTACTAAGTAGACAGAACTCTTATCTTACTAAAACATCTGGAGTAGATTGCTATGAGACTCCATTTTAAGTTTGATAGCAAATTCCTTCAGGACTGCACTGCACGAGAACACAGCTTATGCAGCAAACAGCAAGATTTTCAGTAACACAAAGCTATCCTTGAACTGAACATTCCCCCCCTCCAAAAAGCTACGTCCTTCCAAAAAAAACCCCAAGGAAACCAAAACACAAAATACCAACCAAAAAACCCACCAAATTCACAAACCAAAAAATACCACCCTACACAGAAAGTTATTACTATTTGTCCCACCATGACTTACAAGCAGAGATTATTTAATTGATTTAGAAGACCTTCTCATAAAAACCTGAAAGACTAAGATAGAGCTATACTTAAATGGTGCATTAATTAACATGTCCAAACAACTTGACATATTCTGGGCCATTTAATTTTTTTAAAGTTTGGCAGCAAGACAAATAAATTTAACTTTCACTGTCCAAACTGTATCTTACCTTCAAAAAAGTATAATTTATAGTTAAATTCTGATTTAAAGCACTCAGCAAGACCACCTTAGGCTTATTTATAACCTTATTTCAGCTCAAACAGGCAACAATTACCAGACTTAAAAGTTCTCACCCTTTCCCAGGTGACAGCTAAGAGCTGGATAAAAATATTCCATGCACAAAGTTTTTGATACACTTGATATACAGGGTTTTTTTAATAAAAAACCGCGCCTATGAAGCACTCTGCCTGCCCCCTGCTACCTTGAACTCAACACTACTTTTCCCTCTAGCAGAGCGAGTCGCTGCGGTTTTTCCAGGAGATCAAAGCCGCGCTCCGCCCCTGGAGCAGCAGCTCCCGGGCCCCCAGCACCCGCTCTGAAAGAAGAACGAGGTGCTGCATCCAGGCAACAGAGGAAACACGAGCACAGCAGGAGAGGGAGAAGCTGGGAGTGCTACCAGGCCTGGGGCCACGGAAACATCTCCCTGTCCTCCGCCCCCCGGCAAGTTCCTGGCTTTACAGACACTCCCGCCAACAGGAAGGCAGCGAGGTGCTTTTGTTCTGCGACAAGAATCACTGTTCCCCTTGCTGGTAACGATTTGTGCTTTTACTTGAGGTACCAGAAGCATATTCCTGAACTCCATCCATCAGCACAGGGTGGTGTGCAGGTTTCCAAAAGAAGTCTGATTCTCAATACTACAATGCACCTTTTTCATTTTAAATTAGTGAATAATAGAACTTAATGAGCACCAAGCCTTTTGTTCAATTTCTTTTTGAAAAAGAAATACACTTTCCCTAAAGTTTTGTTACATTTCAACCCCCTACCTTGCCTTTTCCTCAGATCCTCTCTGGTCAGCCACTTTGTTTGCCTGTACATTTTTTTTGCCAATTGAGGGACCAAGATGCATAAAAATAAAGGATCCCCCCCTATTTGTTGAAAATGAACCATAAACTCTCCAAAGTCAAATCCCCACGCCTCTAAATGCAGTTTCTGTGCAAGGCTGTTTCACATCAACACAAAAATTCAGCATTCTTTGTTTCTTATGATCTGGAGAAAGGTAAAGGAGAATAAAGGCTTTGATTTCAGCCTCAGGAGAACAGAAAAGCTATGATGCAACTTTTGTAAACTATCCTCTCATTTTTACTGCCCAGGAGCATAAGAGGAAGGCCAGATGAGGAAATGACTTCAATACAATGGAGCTCAGGTCCCCTTTAAGGGAACCAAGGGAATTTAGGGCTCCAGGCCTTTAACTTGCTGGCACTGTTCTCACATTTCTATTTCACTCTACCTCAGCACTGTCTCTCTAATATTTCATCGTCACTACCACAGCTCTTTCTTGGACAGAAAATACTCATCAGTCAGAAAAAAAGAGGCGTTTTGGGAGCCAAATTTGTTTCCATTGCTTTTCAATCACTCTGTTGAGAACACAGTATGGAATAACCAGGAACTTTCCCTGCCACAAAGCCCTTGCTCATTTTGGAGAGACTCATCTTCCTCGCAGAGGTTATACACCACTCACGGGTACCACATCTTATTCTCCTACTATATACCCCAAATTCCAGTCTCACCCAACTCTCCTCCCTTACCAAGGACACACTCAGTATTGTGTAAAAAGTCTCAATCCCTCTAAACCATGAAAGGGAGGAGTAACACAGTCCCTCTAAGACGCAGATCAAAACGCTCACAACTTTCTCTTCACTTGCTTTTTCCAACCACAACAAGGGAGGCTGCCGAGGGCCAGTAAAGGCTTGGCTATGCCGAAGGAGACCCAGGGAGGGAAGGGGGACCCAAGCCCCGCCGGGTGACGCCAGGAAATCCCCTCGTGCAGCTTCCCCCGAGCGCCTCGGGAAAGGGAACAACTCCCCGGGCGCGGGGAGGGGACTCCGCGGTGCCTCGGGTGAGGGAACAACTCCCCGGGCGAGGGAACAACTCCCCGGGCGAGGGAACAACTCCCCGGGCGAGGGGAGGGGACCCCGCGGTCCCTCAGAGCGGCCGCGTGGTCGCTGCCCCCCCCCGCCCCACGAACCCCCGACGCACGCGCGCTGCGCACGGCCCCCACCGCCGCCCCTTCAGCCGCCGGCCGATCCCGCCTCTCACCATGTACCAGGTGCCCAGGATGATGGTGCCGGTGCGCACATGGCAGCAGCCGCAGCAGCGGGTGCTGTAGAAGCGGTCCCGACTCCGCTTGAACGTCATGGCGACAGCGCGCAGCTCCCACCGCCGGACCCGCCACCCGCCCTCTCCGGGCAGGTCCCGAGACGGAGGGCCGTAAAACCCCGGCGCGCGCGTCACCGCCGCGCTGGCCAATCAACCGCCGAGAGAGTGCCGCGGGGCGGGGCTGCGTTGCCGCGGCGACGGGTGATTGACAGCATCTCGGACCAATCACAACCTCTCCGGGACCGCCGCCCCGCGTTCACCTGCCGGGGCCGCACCTGAGGCGGGGCGGTGCCGCTCTCCCCGTGTCGGGCTGCGCCCGCTGCTGCCGCCGACCTTCGGGCGGTGCCGCTCGGCGGCTCTGGCCGGGAGATGTCCCGCCCTGTTCGCCTGGCGCACGGGGAGCTGCTCGCCGGCGGTTGGAAGAGCCGGAACTTGGCAACGGCGAGGCGGCGAAACCCTGTGGGGAAAGCTGCGTTGTTTAGCGATATTCCCCTGCGCTCGACGGGGGTGAGGGGCGGCTCCAGTCCTGCGGCCAGTTCTGGGCCCCTCAGTTCAGGAGGGACAGTGAGGTTCTGGAGAGTGTCCAGAAAAAGGCAACAGAGCCGGTGAAGCGTCGGGAGCAGAGCTCTGAGGAGGAGCGGCTGAGGGTGTTTTGCCTGGAGAGAAGAAGGCTCAGAGAGAACCTTATGGCTCTCTACAACTCCCTGAAAGGAGGTTGTGGCCAGGTGGGGATCGGCTGCTTCTCCCAGGCAACTGGAGACAGCATGAGAGGATATGGCCTCAAGCTGCATTAGGGGAGGTTTAGCCTGGACGTCAGGAGGAATTTCTTCATGGAAAGGGTGATTAGATATTGAAACAGGAGTCACTGTCCCTGAAGGTGTTTAAAGAAAGACTGGACATGGCACCCAGTGCCATGGTCTGGCTGACACAGTGTTAGGTCATGGGTTGGATTGGATGATCTCAGAAGTCTTTTCCAACCTAATTGATTTTGTGATTATGGACAATCCTTAATTCCAAAATAGTAATGAGTAAGTAATGCCTCCTGATGTTCTGATTCCAGCTACGGCAGGGTTAATTTTTGCAGGAGCCAGGAGGGAGCATGGCTGGGATGTGGAGGTTATTCTGTCCCACCTCACATCATTGATCATTGCCAGGAGCAGCAGGAAAAGGGGTTTCTTTCTGTGTAGAAAAGACGGAGGAGGGAGCAGACTGGTATTGTGTATTGGGGGTTTGGTTTCTTATCTCATTGATGTTTGCAGTGTATTGTTGTGTCTCCAGTTCTCAGCTCCATCCCACTGTGGCAGGAAAGAGGAGGGGAAGGGGGAGTGAGAGAGAGCAGTGTGTGGTTTTGGAAAGTCTCAGTGGGGGTCCTGAATTGGGGAGTACCATTCCTAAACCAGGACACTTGGGCCGAGCCTGAAAAGGCCTGCTTTGAGGTGCTGCCTTTCACTGAAATTCACCCAGTGCTGCAGAAGGGTTAGTTCACATGAACCCTTTTGCTGTTGTGCTAATTCCTTGGATTAAAGAATAATATTAAGATTGTGTTACATTCTAAGAGGATATGCCATCAGAGGGAAAACAGAAGAGGTGAAATTTAGTCCACAGAAGTACTTCACTTTGTTGGTGACTCCAAGCCCCACTCCGGCCCCTGTTGGTGAGTGGGTAATGGAAATGCTTCATTAGTTCCACCGAAACCTGTGGGTGCTGCACTTTTTAATACATTAATTAGAAATAACGTGTAAATCCAAGTGCTGTCTTCATATGTGTATGTGATAAGTTTCACCACCACTTAGACACACAGTCTCCTGTTCCCACATGGAGCAGGACCTATAAACTTCCCCTGACCCAGTGGTTTCTGGAGACCTGAGCTGTTGATGCAGAAAGGCACACAGTTTATTTTAACCTTCTACTTGCAGCTGCAAGTATTTCCTTCTTGGCAGTGTGCAATCTGAGACACTCACAGAACCATAAATATTTGCTGTGCATATATACACCAAGATGTATGCCAGTATTAATACTGAGTTTTTTCACTTTGAACAATGAGAAGGTAATGAGAGTGACTGTGCTTGTCCTTTTGATACTTTCCAGATTGTACAATTAACACATTTTATTGTTTTAGCTGCTTAGTCTATTTTTAACGTGAGCTGTTGCTGAGTTGTTTGAAATGATTTACTTAAGGGCTTTAAAAGTGATCTTTTTATTTTAAATCCCCAGAGTTCCATAGTTGGTGTTTTTCTTCCTTAGGGCATATTTCATTTTTGAATAAACATGTTGTTAGTGCTGCTGAGATGGCTGTGAGGATCCTATTATGAACTGCTGTTTGTTTCTTTAGTGCTCCTAATGTTCTCGGCCCTGTGCACAGATGCCTAATTATCAACACTGATTTAATGTAGCAAGAAGGGACTAATTTTCATCAATATACATGCGTCCATGTAAAAAAATAGAAAAAAGAATGTATATTTTGTTGCAATCAGTCATTTCAAAATTCTCACAGATGGCACTTGGGAAAGCCTAAGCCAGCTATTCCTGCTGCATGCATGCCTGAATTGATTACATTGTTCTGCCGAGCTGAGAGATTCTCCTTCCTGTTGGTCTGCCCCTGTGTGAAACAGGAATTCACAGGACTTGAATGAGTCAGAAATGAAAGCAGGAGCCCCTCCCTCAAAGCTTGGACATCCACTTGGAAACACCCTGATCCCACTCCCAGTTCGAATGATTTATGAGGGTGAGGGTTTCAACTAAGAGCTTGCAGTTGGACACTTTGCCTTCTCTAAGATCAAGCTTTTATGTCAGGCTCAGATTTTCAGGGCAATTTTCACGAGATGAAAGAAATCTTAATTAAGTGTTCATATCTTTGTCAGCCAGACTCAGAATAAAAATTGATGTGATTCCCCTGAGCTTCACTGCTTGTTATACTCTGCAAATAACAAAGATTCTGGGAAGAATAATGTGAATCTCATTTAGCATCACAAAGCAGCTTCCCACAGCAGGATAGGCTGATGTGGAACTATTGAATTTGCATTAAAAGAACGTTCCACTTTCTCCTCCCTTCAAACAAAAAAAAAAAAGAAAAGAAAGATTTAAAGAGTATTTTGAGAATGATTGCATTGTTTCTTGTACTTGAGGGAAAGATAATAGGTTAATGATTTTAGTCCTACCCTCTGCGAAAGACTCCAGTTCTTCTATGGCACAAGCAGCCCAGATGACCTCAGGCAAGACACTTCCTTCTTACTGAGCCTTAATTCTCTTCTTTTTGCTAGTTCAAAGAGGATTTGTGAGGCTAAATATATTAAAAACTCTGAGGGGCTCAGCTTACAGTCATGACAGGCAGAGCAAAATCTCAGCGAGACAGCGAGCACAGGTGACAAAACTTCCTCACAAATAGCAAACAGACTGTGGCATGCAGGACCAGAGCATCCACAACAGCAAGAACAGGAAGCCCTACACAGATCTGCAAGTCAGAAACAGCTGCAAAAGAATGATTGGGATTCCTTTACCAGCATGGCATTTTAACTCCTTCCCTCTCAGCAGGTAGGGAGGCTTTGGTATCACGGTGTTCCTCATTAGCCACACTAGTCAGGGCTTTCCAAATCTGTGTCTAGACAGGAGATTTGCACTGCTGTCTTGAGAGGGCCTGGCAATGTTTTATCAAACACAAATTAGTTTTGGATAATCATATTTTAATAAGGTGACAGCAAAACAGCTAGGATCAGGTAAATGAGAGACCAGGCTTCAACTTCTTCAAAAATTTAAAGTCCAACACTTGCAAGATGTCAAAACAATGCAGCACTGTTTTCTGCTAATTTTTATAATACTATAGTTCTTCCCTTTTGCGCCATTCTTCAGTTGATCTGTGGCTAGAAGATAGCGGTTTATTGCTGTAAGCATGCACTGAACTATTGCCAGGTTGGCAACATTTTGAAGACTAAGATGCTGTTCTGCTTCAGCATTTGCTCTGCTATGTGAAGGGAAACCCTACAGACCCTGAACTGATAATCCTGTGTAACCTTGGGCAGAGTTCACATCAGTTTATAATGAAAATATTGTCCTGACTGGGGTTGAGAAACTAAGGCACAGTGAGATGAACTGATCTCACCAACACCACTAAATCAAAGTTCTAGGTCAATCCAAGTTCTAGGAACATCAAGGAAGTCTCTTGTCCATTGGCTTTTTTGCCAGGCACTAAAAGGTGCACTGCAGGACATGTTGGAGCTCCTCCATCCCAAATGGAAGGCACTTGAATGTGAGGGCAGGAACAAGCTACTGCTATTTATTTTGCTATAACTTAATGCATGTGCCTGCTACTCTGCATTCTAAAATTGAAAAAAAAAAAGAAAAAAAGAGAAAAGGTTAGTTAGCTGCTCAGACTCGGTTATTTTCCATGCAGAACAACCATTTTTAGATTAAGAAACCCAAAGTTTTTCAACATCACAGAGAAAGTAATATCTTTACATAGAAGCTGCAATATATAACACTGTATTCCCTTAACTGAATTTAGAAAAATCCATAGAACTGGTGCAGAAGGTGTGAAAAATATGCAGGCTGAAAGTATGGATTGACTTTTTGCTTCCTTAAAAAAGATAAGAATGTACTAGAGTAAAATCATTAACATATCAATGAGGGGAAAAAACACTCATATAAATGAGTCAGGGAGAAACTTTCCTCTTGGTGACTCATACAGCAAAATCATAGATATCCTGAAGTCAGCATTAACAAATTTTACCATCCTTTTTCTCCAAGATTAATTTTGCAGGAAAACAAGCTAATTTGGAGGATCAGTGGTTTCTTGTAAAAGGGATAAGAAAGTAATAAGAATGTATCACAATGAGTTTTGTGGTTATTGAATTTTACTCTTGTTTACTTAATTAATCAACTTCACTTTGGGATTTCTAATGTAATGTTCCAAGCTTCTGTACTATTTGTTCTAGTTGGCTGCTGTTAACAATATGAATTATCTTTTTACCAGTATGAGTCAGTTTAACTCAGTTCCAAACCTTTTAAACTCATAACAGATGGATCAGAACGCCAGGGTTAGAAAATAAGCTAAAATATGATAGCATGATGTAAAATTTCTCTAAGTCTAGCATTGCGTTTCTGGGTTACTCACTGTACGCTCAGATTTTCTAAATCTCAAACACTGAATAAAAATTCTTGTCTTCAGTTAGAGAACCAAAATCTGCTAAACTAAAAGAGCTGTGGTTCATTTATAGCAGTCTCCACACAGCTGAGGAGCTATGAAAATGTCTAAAAATAACATGAGCTAAAATGGTACTTGCAATTCCAGATATCTCAGTGCTTTCATGCGAACAACAGTGAGCACTGGAAACGAAAAATGTCCTGTACTCACTGGCACCTCCCCTTTGCAGCCCTCAGCCCAGACCCGCCCCTCCATGAATCCTGGCAGGGTGAACAGGATGAGCCTGAGGGCCGGAGCTCTACCTGCTCAGGGAAGCAGGAAGTTGCCTTCTGGTGGTTGTTATTTCTTTACACATTGGCTCCTGTACCGGGTTTGCAGTGTGGGACACCAGCAGATTTCCAGGAGGAGCAAACACTGTGGCAGGCGGCTGCTGCTGCCAGAAGAGCTCGATAAAGCAGTTTGTCATTCGTCCCTGTAACCACTGCACAGAACCACCACCAAAGGAAAAGCGTGCATGCAAGAGAAGTCAAAGTCTGATAGAAAATAAAGTTTACCGAATTTCGAATATTCTCTTGATGGGATGACAAAGGGGTCAGTTACTCTTACAGTGGCTTTTTCCCCAGGAGACACAGGGAGTTGTTTCTGAGATCACTGCATTACAGAGTCTGTTCAGTCAACACAGGGGGATCTCTCCTTTGCAGGAACATCTGCAGGTCTGAATGTCAGGGATGGCACACACAGGAAAGTTCATTTTGTCTTGAAAAGATCCCTGGGTCTGGTTCAGTACAATCAAAGAAGAAGGACAAGGTTTCCTATATCTGATTTTTGTGGCCTATGACTTGAAAACCCTCTCACTTTATAACATCCAGCTGCCTTTAGAAAATCCTGTGTTGCAGAGTAGGCCCATGTTGTAAGCACAGTAAAGAAATTCTTTCCTGCCAGGCAATTAGCATGTCTACCTGCTAGTCAGCTTGTGCACACGATGGCTGTGCCACCTATCTGCAGATTGGGTGGGACCTTGATAATTACAGACAATTACAATGATCTGTTATGGATAATTATGGAACAGCAGACCAAATTCCTCTCTGTGGTTGCCCCTTTTAACCCTGGCGGTGTTATACCATGGTCTGAGCGTGAAGCAAAGCTTCAGCCTCTGCATCTGCATCCTGCTGTCTGCCTGCAAGCAAACACAACTTTGTAGGTCAGGAGTTTGTCACTTACATAATCAGCCACGTCTGAATGCCTGTGATACTATGGACTCATCATGTATGGCTCTGTTATTAGGGATTTAGCCAATCTTCCACCTTCAAGAGGTTGCCCACAAGAAAGAGCATCATTACAAAAATAGAGCAGACTGAGTTTAAGAGAAAGTGGAAACTTAAAGCCGTGTATTTCATCATTTACAGCTGCTGCTGTAACAAATAATTGCTTACCCCTAACCAGATCATAGATGTTTGCCAGCCACACTTCATCCCACCTCCCACACTGTGGCTGCACCAAAGGCTCGATTTCCAGCCGCTGGGCCATTTGCAGGCACAGGGAGAGCTTTTGGCTGTTCCTAAGGCAAGTGCCTCTCAAGCAGCTAATAAATTGCTTAGGGAAAAGGCAGGGAGTGCCAGCTGGACCTGGCCCATGAACTGGCAATTAGACCACACTGGGTTATTGAATGACCACAGGGAACTGTTCTCGATTTACTCTTCTGAGGGATCACATTCAGTTATAGGTCAAGCAATGCTTCAGCGTGGTCGTGGGATGTTGAATCTTCTGTCTGAGGATTTACAATAGTCTCCAGCTAGCAAAGATCAGAGACTGGGAGAATGCGCACATGTAGCACATTCATTTAACCCTCCCAGAGCCTGGAGCAGCACAACAGGCCGATGATCTGCACAGCCTCTGTCTTAAAAGAACAGAAACCAGGGAAGAATCTGAACATGTGGTGATGAAGGGGAGTTTCTTAAGGAACTCAAAGGTCTGATTTTCAAAGCAACTCCAGAGAACATTTATTAAGCTGTGTGATGGTTTTTCAGCCTCTGACAGCTGGGAAGTGAAAGAATGGAAGTTGACAGAGTTGCTTAGAGCTTTGTGTTTTGGTTTGGTTGTTTTTGTAAACTCAGTTCTCTCACTGAAGAACATTTTTGCATCCCTGGGAGCATCCCCTGTGCAGCAGCACTGCTGGAGGACGTGGTACAGGAGGGCTCCAGGCACTGCCACAGCCATATCAAACAAGCAGCACCCAGTACTTCCTTTCCTAACTGATGACAAAACAGATGAATCACACCAGCATGCTGTACATTGCCACCCAATTTGCCCTGAAAGGTGCTTTTCAATTATTCAGGAAAGCTTATGATCAAGAATATTTAGCTGTAGGAGTGTATTTTTTTTTTTTTGCCTACATTAGAGTGTGATATTAAATAATGTGCTGCTGTAAACAACTGAGGCCATCTATATTACTGTGATGACTTCCCAGAGGTGAAACAGTGGAGCCAAAAGAAAAATGCAGGTCTCAGACACCACTGAAGTCAGCAAGAGGGGTACTGAAGAATTTGACAGAAAAACAGTAATATAATTTTCTGCTGCTTGTCACCAGCACCTGAGTCAGCTTGTCAGTGTTGTAAGTCTGGGTTGTTCTTTCATCCCAACAACAAAATTTCATGAGGATTTCCTAAACATAGAAGAGTTCAGATGAAGGGAGTCTCTTAAAAAATTTTATAGTACCTCAAAAAAGCTTGAAAACAGAATGGTTCTATTCACACACAAATCAAATAAAAGAGATCATGAGTGTTGGGCTTTGGACAGAAGTTTTAATTTTTTATTATAAAAACAGTGACATTTAAAATACTGAAAAATGTTGAAATAAAGCATAATTACAAAGACATCAAAAAATTTACAAGCAGATATAGAGAAAAAAGCAGAAGAAATCTGTAGTTCACCAATCTTGTGTGTTTCTCTTTATCTCTTTTTCCTACTTTTTTTCTTTTTCAGATGACAGAGGTTATCTTCAATGCTAAGCAAAGACCATGGGCAACATCCTGGCCCCAATGAGGTCAACGAATGTTTTCCATTGGCTTCAGAGATAGCAGAACTTTGCTCATTACCCACATACTCATTAGCACATCTTCTAAATCCTTGAACTTGTCGTACCTGTTCCTCCAGTGAGGCCATGTATTTTCTTGTTATGCATCTGCTCCAAACCAGTTACTTTCCAAATAAAAGCTCTTTGGTTTATTCAGTCCATTCATAAACTGCCAATATTTCGCCTACACTGAGACACAAACACCAAGATGTGCAGATTCTAGACAGTGGGCTGCTAAGTGGCATCAGTTAAGATTACCCCTCCCCTGCCTGTCTGAAACAACCCTGCTGTGCTAAATTTCAGGGCACACAGTACAGCTAACTACCCCAAAAATCACAGCACGAGAGAACTGCCCTTCAACACATAGTAGCTAAGCTCTAAACACAAATACATTGCTGCAGTTAATTGCTTCTCTGAAGGGTACAGCTGCTTTGGCAGCTGTGCAACAGATGAAGGCCATCAGGGGAAAGTGTTGAGCTGCAGGTAAAGCTCAGACAAGCCAGGGTCAGGGATCAGGGATGCAATGGCAGAAGCACAGAGCTCTCCTCTGGCTCCGTGATGCAAACAGGAGTGCAGCTGTGGCAGTGTAAAGCCACGGACATCCCTGGTTATTCACTGTCCTAGTGAGAAGAGTTTCACAGCATCAGCCCAAAGCCTACAAATGTGCACACATTTAACATGCATTAGTAACCATCCCACACCATCTCCAAAGGCACGGAGTCAAATGCAGATGGAGATTTGAGAAACACTATCTCATCCTTCGAGGCAACACTTCTGGGATGGGTCAGGCACAGTCTCAGGACCGTCTGAAGAAACCCCTCCAGTCACCACCAAAGCTGCAGCTCCCCTGGGGATAAACGGCTTCTGCTTTTAGTGGTGTCAGTTCAGCATTGTTTATAAACCACAGTATTCAATTGTAACACATTCTCTCCTCCATACTATGAGCCCTCTGACAAGGAGAAATACACACTTTTCAATAAATACTAAACTGACATTTTTAAAAACTTCATTCACAAATTTACTTTATATTAGAATATTCAAGTGGCAAAATGATAAAAACTTCCCAAACACAGATTAAGAAAAATGATTTTTAAAAGTTACCTCAGTCTACTATAAGTACAAATGCAACATGCTTTGGACACACAGACTTTAAACTTTAGCCCACCACGAAATCCAGGGAGAAAAAAGGGTTTAGACCATCTTTGCAAACAAGTTTAAAACCTCCTTTAGAAATGTTCCTTGAGGAATGTCCTGATGTGGGACAGAAAGTATAAATATGGCAGGGTAAGAGGCAAAAGTCTGACGATAGCAGCCACCAAGGATTTAAAAGAGTTAGGAGGTTGGAGAATGATCCATGTTATTCTCCCTTTGTCTCTGAACAGTGCTTCCTTCTGTACATTACTAGCCTGTCGATGAGCACCTCTGCAAAAATGCCAGAGGAGACCAGACTAGCTGGTGGATCCTCCATGGGACCAAAGTACAATCACAGTCAGGTACAGCCTGACTATTTCTACAATGGCATAGAACACTACAAGTTGACAAACAATGTGACAGCAAAAAACTGAAAGGACTTAATGCAACCAGTCAAACCCCATTCAACAGCCTTTGATCAAGGGCAGCAGCTTGCAATGAACAGCCACTGTGTTTCAAAACCACCTCCTGTGCACAGCCTGCTCCCTCTCTCCGCTCTCACACACTCACGCTCTCTGGCTCACTGCTCCTCTTCTCCTCTTCCCCTCGCCCGGAGGTCTCCTGGAACCTCTCTTTGCCTGGGGCTCAGTGGCATGGCAGAAAGCAGAATCCTTGCAGCTCATCGGCACGTCTGCCCCATCGGGTTGGCACTCTGGCAGCTACGCAGCTCCCTCAAGTCTCTTTCTTCATTTTCTTCCTCTTCCTCCTCTCCTTTTTTCCAGGTACACCTGCCATACAAACAACAGAGGCCAGTGCACTAACCTTCCACGTGCAATTGCATCCCTGAGAACTGCTGGCTTTTTGTCTGATGAAGGGGATTTAAGGGTTCTTAGTGTGTTTTACAAGACCAGCCTACTTTCAAGGGTAATTCAAAGTCATGGGGAGGACTCGGAATGTGTTCAGTGGGCTCTGACTCACTCATATTTGCTTCTCTTTCATGTTGAAAAGTGCTGTGAAAAAATTACTGTCACTAAATGCAATAGTAGATTTTTTTTTTTTTTTTTTTTTTTTATTAATCTTTGAGGGAAAAAGAACAGGGTT
>VZTJ01001980.1:0-16042 GCA_013397795.1 Orthonyx spaldingii | reverse complement strand
TTTTTTTTTTTTTTGCTCAGTAACTCTGAGAGGAACAGGAACAGGTATTTGTCACCGAAAAGCCTCTGAGTAATACAGAACCTTTCAAAGAATTAAAATATGCAGCTAAAGGAGAAGCATTTCACATATTCACTTAAAAATGCATTTGTGAACACTTCTCAGATCACACAATATTCTGAAAATTCATCGGATGTGCAAAAACAATCACTTACCATTATTGGGTGAATTATTAGCAATGTCCAAGGATTTTTTCAAGGAAGCCCCGACTGCATCACTGCTATGTTTTGTAGATATCGAGTCCCTTGGGCCTTCTTCCATTCTTGTTTGCAAACCTTGATGGGGCTTAATTGAAACAATATGCTTCACTAAGCATATGAGTTAAACAAAGCATATGCAAGTACAAAATATGAGAGAAAATGTCATTATTGTGGGGCATTTAAAGAAACTGCAGGACAAATTAATTTTTACATGATTAGAATATTTTGCCATGTTATCTACCTACCTCTTATTTACTTGTTTTAGAGGGGATTAAAGTGTTGACATTGTCTTTCATTACCATTTTTCCCCTTGCTTCCCCCTAGTGAACAGAAGAGCACCAAGAAATACTGAGATGAAAGTGCTGTCACTGTGCAGTGACACTGAAGAGTAGGATGTGCCCAGTGACTGCTAAATGACTGGAGTCCACAGAAACAATGGAGCACAAAGAGTGTGACGAGCAACTTTGCGGATTTGGCTTCATAGGTAATTTAATTTTTTTATGTTCATCTGAAGGATGAGCTTGCACAGCAGCATTTGGGGCACCAGACACCAGTACTTGGGGTTGACATGCAACAAAGGCTTCTTCTGGCCCATCATAAACATGTCAGAAGAAGCAATGCTGTCCTGAGGAGACTGAACAGCACTGTTAAGATTATTCATTAAGGTATATATAAAGCTAAACCAACTAATTGGATGTGCAAGAGAGTGGTGTGGCAGCACTCTGGGAACTGATAGGATATCCTAATGATTATGCAGATTGTGGTCAATGAGATACTTAAAACCTTTCCCTTAAAAGGGGAGCAGCAAGAGATCCGGAAGCAAAATTGTCAGAAGGATCATGAGAGACCACAGTGGGCTTGAGGGGAAGACAAATGATTAGGGGGAAAAAAAAAAAAAAGGCATCTATATATGTCCTGAAAACATATTCTGTGACAAGTGAATGAAATACAATTTGGACATTTTGAGGGGTCCCCCACCATTTCTCATTTCACTGAGCACCAGTCACAGGCAAGGACTGGTCCAAAACCCAGTAAACACTTTGTTCCTTTGCGCTTCCCATCGCACATGAACAGACATTCTCCACAGCCTTTCTCTGTTGCACTCTGAGGCATTTTTCTCTCAATAAGCTTTTTACTGGTATAACAGTGGCCTTGTTTCATCTTCACTGAGTTTCAGGAACCACCGTTTCATTACTGTTAATATCTCTGGGTGACCTTCAGCTATAGATGAAACACAGGCCAATTGTACACTAAATTTGGAGTGCATCTGGCTTTAATCATGGATGAAGAAATGTTTAGGCAGATGCATTCCAAGTTTAGTGCACAACATTCTGTACTGCAAAATCAAAGCGTTTTGAAAATATGTTAGGGAATACCATGTTGCAAAACTCCACTGTTCACTGTGCTCGTAACTTCTTTTTATGGGAAGACAGGGAGAAAAGAGAAGAGAAAGCCAGAAGACAAAGAGGAAGAAAAGTCTCCCTTAGGTCATCATAACAGAGAAGAATCCCCCTCTGCTCATGGAAAACCAAACACTACTCTTGGAATACAAAATACTCACATGCCTCAGTCCAGCTCCACCCCTTGCTTCCTTCACTTCCATCTTCTTCTTCTTCCGCTGTGTTTTGCTTTCAAGTCCAGAAAGACAGAAACGAATGCCTGCTTTGCCTTTTGACAAATCCTGAAACATCAGAGATTTTGTAAGATGAGTCCTGGGACAGCTAATTTTGTTTTTTTCAGGAAAACTGATTACCTCCAGGAGTGTGTGCTGACAGTGTACAGGCAGGGCTGTCTCTCTGGATAGGGTGCACACCTCAGCTTAACACAGCTCTTTGCAAAAAGCTCAACATGCTCTTCCCAGTGCTGCCCAAGGGGAACATTTCCCTGGGCTTCTAGAAAGCATTTTAACAGCAAGACTTCTGCTTCTACGTCTCCACCCAAGATACCACTGTATCACTGTCACCAAACCCTCTTATCAGCAAACTTAAATAAATATGTCCCGGCTGCCTGAGCTGCAATGAAGGCTGTGTCAGCTCTGGACTCCACACCTCTTTGAAGGCCTGGGTATGTGAGAAGGTCAGCAGCAGTAGGGTGCAAACAGCCAGGGTTTGCTGCTTAGGACAGCAATGCCATCTGGATGATGAACTCCCAGAAGCAGCCAACTCCCCCCAACCCATCAAATGCATCCTGCAAGTGTGTTCCCCAGCTCCAGCTATCCTAGACAGGACAGGGAATGACTTCCTCCCAGCATGGGAAAGTCCCCACACCCAAAGGAGGCTGGCTCCAGGGCTAGACTGGAGACCCTAGCACGGATGAGACTGACCCCAGTGGAGCAGGTCTTCCTTGGCCATCAACACCAGTGCCTCACCTTCTTCTCATCCCTCGTCTGATGCTCCTCATCTCCAGTCCAGTTTCCCCACTCTTCCGTGGGAGCCTTCCAGTCAGAGTCCAGGTCAATCACTGAAGGGTCACCTATTAGGGCAAGCACACGAATGAGTTATGTTCAAATCCATACTACTTCCCAGCCTCACATGAGTAGCAAAAATACTGCTAAAATACCTGACATCTTCTTGCTTGCCCATGTGATGTTTGGATGCGCATGTCTTAAATGTATTAAAAAATTTACAAATATATTTAAAAAATATATTAAGACGTACATTGACTGCCAATTCACAATTAGTGACTGCACTCTTCAAGACAGGAGAAAAATTAAAGAAGGGTAGAAGGCACCTACAGGAACAATAGCCCTTCCAGCTTGCACTTCAAGAAAACAAGCTTTACAAAGCTAATAGTGTCGCTTGTCAAACATTTCCTTTTAATTTTATGAAGAAGGATTGAGGCATATCCAGAACACTGGCAGACACAGCAGGCTCTTCCATTCATGGCAACACACCATCCTCTGGGCAATTATTTGTATGGAAGAGTAATATTAGCAAAGGATTTGTGTGTTCATTATTGCTCTCATTGGTGTTTTCTTTCTTACAGAAAATAGAACCAAGTACGTTCTCAACTTCATCTTCCTTTTCTATTTTCTTTTCTTCAATGTAAGCCAGAAGAGCACCATCCCAGCATTGATTTCCAAACCTCCCTAAGATGCAGCTCTAAATAGGCATGAAATAGATAACACCTACCCTGCATCAGTTCTGATCTTTTCGTGGGAGCTGGGCAGAAAGCTTTTCAAAATCTTTTAGGTTTCTCTATCTTTCCGCATCTGGTACCTTTGAAAATCTGGCTGCAAGCCCTCAGCTGCCTCTCCACAAAGCACTGGCAAACTATCCTCAGGCAAGAAGGCAAAACAGACCAGTTTAATTCCTTCACCCAAACTCAATGAGGTGCAAAAAAGCAGATAAATCAGCCTAAGATGTTGAAAGGACTACTTGATTATTTTGTAACAATCTTAAGTCTTATCCTAACAGGAAGAACGACTTTAAAAACACAACATATAATAATAACTCTTAGCTGATTGCTTCTCTTAAAAAAAAAATCCCAAGCTGGATGGAAAAACTTCTACTTGAAGCAGGGCCAAAACCAAAAGCATGCTGGGAATGATAAAAGAAAACTGTTTCCAAAAAGTTGCTCTGACCAGTTTACTGCCAAATGTTATAAACATGATTATAAACATTGTGCAAGTTTCTCAGTTTAAAATCCATGTACTCTATACAGACACTATGTCTTTCGTTCTTCAAAAGGGAAAGGAACAACTTATTTTGAATGCATTCCGTAATAAAATTCCAGTCCAAAATAGAACTCAGTCTCCTGAGCTGTAAGGCAGCAGCTCTGCTGATGGATGCTCTCGTGGGTGTGCAAGCAAAACAAACCATAACTTAACACATGGAAAGCCACAACTGTTGTCATCTTTTTAACTTCTGATATCTCAAAAAGTGCATTTATCTATTATTATTTATATCTAAGTGTATATACATATATACTTCTAAACATGAAAATAGTTTTGATGGCAAACTGCCTGCAATGGGCTTTCACCCGTGTCACGTGTGGGCATGAAACTTAGCCAGAGAGCAGTGACTCTGCCTCATCGCAGAACTACTCTTCCCAAATCATTGTGTCCAGGGGTGTTTAAAATCAACTCAGACTAAAATTAAGGGAAGTATAAGATTCTTTACAATTTGCTGGATTTGATGGGGAAATCAGATTAAATGTACTTATCCCAAAACTCTGGCTTAAAATCTCTCCTCTTCTGTAGCATATGTCTCTTCTACAGTGATATATCCCATAGTGTCTTTAAACTTTGAATACTCTAGTATTTTTAAATCAGCAACTGATTCTCCTTGGGTCATCAATTCTCACAGGCTAAAACTGATCAGTAATTCCTGTGAACATAAACACTAAAATGAATGTGCCATGCAGCAGCACATCCCCCTGCTCCCCATGTGGGTTTAGCCCTGACAGAGGTGATACCTCTCTCAGCACCAATACAGACCAACCTCTTGGCAATTCCTGCTGTTCATTTTTACAAAAGCAGTGCTGTTAAATGTCATTTCCCAACTAAGTTCTTGCTTGCAACCCACCTCAGTCCTCCAGCAAACTCCACCCAGACA
Source organism: Orthonyx spaldingii (assembly GCA_013397795.1). Classification (NCBI taxonomy): domain Eukaryota; kingdom Metazoa; phylum Chordata; class Aves; order Passeriformes; family Orthonychidae; genus Orthonyx; species Orthonyx spaldingii. The sequence goes on along the minus strand of VZTJ01001980.1, from coordinate 11,229 downwards.
AATCTGTACTTTTCTGTTGGCAGCAAACATTTGCAGTGTGCATTTCAAGGCCAAAGTGGTTTCCATGTACCCCATATAATGAAAACGCTTTCAGATCCTGAAAGGCACAACGTTGAAGGTGTCTTCAGAAATCAGGGAGGCTGCCAGCACCTCTGCAGGCAGAAAGTCCGTCTCAGCACCAACTACCTGAATGCCCTTGGTCTCCAGTCTCTCTCCTGTGTAACAAGGAGCAGACAGGAGCAGACAGCTGTGCCCTAGGGGGGTGTTGGGGAGCAGGCAAACAGGGCCCCACAGCAGCAGGATCTGGTCAAAAGGGACAGTCAGCAAGTTCTCTGTGCCTGCTGATAGATAGGGTGGAGTACAGTACTGTACAGGCTGAACCTAATTATCTGGCCTGGAAAACGAAACTGGAAAATATTGCAGCAAAACTCAGTCTGTGTCACCAAGAAGGGGATTAAAAATTTTCTAATCCAGAGTTGTGCATTTGGATTCTGATCTACCAGCACCTCTCTTGGCGTGCTGTCCCTCAATATGGGCAGCAGAAACTTAAGGAAGGTTCATCTGGCAGGGCAAACCTCTCAGTAGGCTGCATATTGTCCATGGCACTGAGCTTTTCTGTGGCTGCTGTAGAAAACACATCCCTTTGGAAAGGGCAGTTGACTGTGTAATGAACACAGGCCTAACTCAAATCCATGCCAAGCCATCACTTGCAAACCAAGTGTAAAACATTCAGTTGAAATTGGTAGATAATTTCCAGTCTAAAGCTTGAATTTCTGTGTTACAGGTCAAAATTATTGCTACCAATAGCTGGGTGGAAGAATACCTTATTTGGCACCTTCCTTCAACATAATTCAGGAGAGGTAAAGTATCAAATAAACCCCAGACTGAAGACTTCTTGTAACAGAAAAAAGCTACTGGTTCCCATAAAATAAAGGAATTAAAATTGATTTTTGCCCCAGAACAGAAGGAAAGTTGGGAGTCAGGAAAAAAAAAAAGGCGAGACACAGGGTCAGGAGACACAGGAGTTTTCTTAAGGTTCCGGGGAAAATTTGCACCGGCAATCAAGAAGGATTCATTGGGAAGATGCCAAGACACAGGTAAAAAGTGACTCTTCGTTGTCATGAGATATTGCATTTGCAAAGCAGAATGTGGGTTTTCTGAGATTGCACTGCGCTGTTACCAAAGCGCAGGTCCACTGCACTTGGAAGCAGATGCATGGGATAAAATTAGTTTTCCCTTTCCTTAGAACCAGACACAAGTGCTCTAAAACAGCCCAGCTGGCCACGCTGTGTGGGTTACATATTTTATAACAGCAAAACCAGCCACAGCTTGAGATGCATTCTGTGGGACAGCAAAGCCGAAACACATAAATGTCACCAAAGGGGCAGTGGCAGACGTGTGGCATAGGTGCACAAAGGGAGAATTGGGAAACATGCAAGTAAAGCTTGCAAGGAGGATCAAGAACAACCCTGCAGAAGAAGCAAGAAAGGTGCCTGGCAAAAGCAGAGCACTTCCCGGGCTCAAAAATAAAGTGCATTATGCCAGGACCAGAAGAGGTTCAGCCCCTCTCTTTCTCTTTGTGACAGGAATGAAAAGTATGCAAACCCTAATGATGAGCAGGGAAAAATGATGATGAAAAAAGCTTCCCACTTTGGGGCCCCCTTCCCTCGTGGCAGAGTCCTGGCCCCCTCAGCCTGCTGGTGGGACTGCTGGGACTGCAGCCATCGGTGCTGACCATGTGGCTTCAACTCCAAGACACTGAATGCCCCCAGCTAACAAAGGCTTAGATTGCTAAGGACTAATTGTTTGAATATGCAGAGACAATGACTGATGACAGAATGAGAATTTCAGAATCAATGAGATTGGAAGGGGCCTCTGGAAATTGTCTCATCCCACCCCACAGCTCACAAAGGGCTCAGCTACAGCAGGTTTCTCAGGAATGTAGCAATCAGAGTTTTGAATATTTTCAAAGGTGGAGAGCCTGCAACCTCTCTGGGCAAACTATTCTGTTGCCTGACCACCCTCACCATAAAAAAAAAAAGCTTTCACTTATGGATAAGTGGAAATTCACTTCTTACCCATTGCCTCTTCCGCACTCTCTGGGCTGACCATAGGCAATGATCCCACCAGGTACTCATGCACAGGCATGGCTGCACCTGCTCCAGTATTTCCCTGACTGTCTCTTATTGGGGAGTCCAGAAATGGACACAGGACTCCAGATACATCAATAATTAAGAATTAACCACCAACAGCATGTATCATTAATGAATGTCAACACAGCAGTGTGTTGTTTGGAAACCAGCCTGATTGATGGCCTTTAAAATATTCCCAAAGTGACTGCCCAGTTCCCTTTACCACTAACTCCCTCTCTCCCTCTATGTATATATGCTTTCAGTCGTGCCAACACTTAAGCCTCAAGCCTTTTGTAAGTGAGGGTGTTATTATTGCTGGTACTTCACAAAAAGATAACCCGATGTGGAGCAGGGAGCGGCCAAGGCAGCTCTGCCAGCAGGGGCAGAGGCAGGAGTCCAGCATCCAGTTCCTTCGGCTGGACCAGCCCAGCACAGAACAAAGAGACTCATTACACGTACTGCTCTGGATTTGATAAAATGACCCCAGCTCATATTTAGGCTATGAATGGTATTTTCTTTTAGTTCCCAAGCCTGCAAGAGCTAACAGGCCATGTTTAACTATCTAAGAGCTCATTTTGCCTGTAGCACCGACCCTAATGCCAACCACTACCTCATCTAAATTCAGGGAATACATGTTCATGACATGCCCTTCCGCTGCATCAATATCAGGGCTGATGATTCACAGGAAAAAAAAATACCAGGACAGAAAAGCAAGCTGTAAGACAGACAGAACCCTCCAAACACTTCCGCTCCAATGTTTGCAGAGCAAGCTGCTGAATTTGTTCCCATCGTTCTACTCTCAGACAGATATGGAACTCCAAAAGCAAAGCTCTAGCTGGACTTGCAACTGCAGATCAAGCCCAGAGTGTGCCAAGTCTGACATGTGCTAAATGTAGTGCAAGGGAACGCTGCTGGAGAGCTGCCCACACTGGCTCCCTCCATCCCGCGTGGGCGCAATGGGCTCTGAAGTTGGAAAGGGCCGGGCATCCTTTGCAGCAACACATGGGTAAAGAAACAGCACCAAGGGAAGGGAATGCTCAGGGTTGGGGGTTTTGTTTTTATTCTTTTTAAAGCAAACTGTGCTATTTATAACATCACGGCCAAAATGATGCAACTGCTGCAGAGCTTCATCTACCGCTGGGCAGAGAAGCAAGACAACCACAGTCTTCTCTCCTTAATGCATTCCACCCCTCTGGGTTCTCCTGCAGTTAAGCAATCAGAGCAGCTAGAGCACAAAGAGGTTTGCTCAGCTCATCAGCCATCATTCCTGCAAGGGCAGGGAAAGGCCTCCCAACAACAGGGGTATATATAGACACTTCACTCGATCCTGACCAAAAGGTCAAGAGAAAAGGTCATCTAATACCCGCACTGTTCATGCCAAATTATTCCAGCCACTCAGGACCCATGCTTGTCGTCCTTTTAAAACTAGAAAAACACCCATTATCAGTCATAAAAAGACTGAAATCCTGATTGCCACGGTGCACTGGAGTTGGATTCTGCATCTGCGTTCAGGGCATTTAAAAGGAAATTTCAAGTGTTGGCAAAGGTACACGGGGCTTGAGAAGCACCCTGTCCTCCCACAGCTCTTCCCCAGCCACCCCACCAAGCCTGGGCTGTGGCTGCCTGGAAACGGCTCACTCAGCTCCACCTTCCCACACAAGGATGGGAGGGAGGGAAACGCAATGCTTCAGTTATGAAAACCAAACACTACTTTGAACTCGTTGCACAAATTCAGCAATCTGAGTTGACTTCTAACACGTGGGGCTTTTTGAAACACACAGAGTGCATCCTGCTGCCTCTGGCTCAGGAAGTCCCTGGCCCGCTCTCTGCAGGGTGTGGGGAGGGATCGCCCTGTGCCTGCCCTGTTCCTGTGCTTATCTGCCTGCAGCTGATAGCAGTGCCACTGCTGGGGAGAGGGCACGGGGGCCTGCAGACAGCCTCCCTGCAGCTGGTGCTGCTGCTCAGGAGCTCTAACTACACTTTGCACCGCTATGTATGCACCACAACAAGACTCTACCTACTGCATTATGTCTATCTTCTGAGGAAAAACATACATAAAATGCACTTTCTTGCCCTTCTCAAAGGTCCTACATGGACAACTGCTGCCCTGACCGAGCTCACAGCAGCTCTGGGCACCTGCCCAAAACTAGACTCACACTGGATTTCTTCCTGACCTGTAAAGGAGCCACATGGGAAATGGACCCTGATGTCTGAGGCTTAGGGAATGGACTGAAGAGAGTTCCTGCATAAGTGTACTTGTCTGTCCACAGAAAAAGGGCAAAGAGACGTACCCTGCCCCTGCCACGCGTCATCTGCTGGGAGGAAAGCTGAGCTGCCATGCCAACAGCATCTGGAAGGACTGTCCTCAGATGATTTACTCTTCACGTTATCTGCACATAAGAAAGTGTCTTCATTAAAAAATTAAACCAAAAAAAATCCCAAATCCCCAACCTAAAAGATAATCACATAGGTATATTCACATTATTAAAACCAATTAATCATGCCTCTGTCTGCTCGCCGTGTCACGATGCCTGGATGTTGTGTAATTTAAGCCACACATTAATCTATGCTTCTCATCACAGTGGATTTATTAACAAAGGCTGGACGAGGACACTACATGCCTAAGTTATTAAAAACAACTCACTCAGGAGTGGCTACACTAACAAGATTCAGAAATGTAAACTTGTGGCACATCTCTGTTGGGGACCTAAGGAGGGAGCTGTAGTTCCTGCAGAACAAAAGCCACATCCAGTGTATCCAGCTCCAGCTCCCACTACCTTCAGTGAGGCTTCTGCTCAAGCTAACAGAAATCCATAATTACCAAATTAATTGCTCCATGAAAGAGTACAGGTGAGAGAACTGCTGGAGAAAAAATCTTTGATGATTACTTTCAGAAACTAAAGCAACCAGTAGGATTCACATGCCTCCCTGAATGACTGCCCTTAGCCCCTTTCTAAGGCCTGTACATAACACACTAGGGGTTTTTTCACATCTTTCATAAATCAGGGTTTTTTTCATATCTCTGATTTTTCCTTTCTTCCTTTCACCTAACAAACTCTGTGGTTTATGCAGCTGTGTATCAGTTTGATTTTTTGCTGCATAAATGCAGATGTTAACAAATATTTTTCCCTGTAGAGTACTTGTAGATTAGGAACTGCTTGATTCCACTGATGAAGTGTTGGAAAATAGATGGTTAAGTATGGCATGTATTACATTAATTGCCTTATCTGGCTTTAGAAGCTAATTTCAGCATTCTGACTAACACCACACATGCTGTTTTGTGCACAAATGTCTATCTATATGTATCTATGCTTGTCTTTAGCATCTCTAACAGATTCAGGACCAGACTTTGCATTCATCATCCAGCTAAACTTTCAGTCAAATGTGAGTTTCTGGAAGGCAGGGAGTGTATGAACCAGGGGTGCTTGGAGTCAATCAGTGAGGACTGACAGTTGCAAAGGTGCAAAGTGAAAGCCAGAAACAAGGTTTAACTCAATGCAAAATGAGGAGATGCTCCATCCTTCTCAATGCCACACATGGAGAGGCTCAGGCTGAAAATCCCTCACTATGCTGGATGGGAAGCTGCTGGCCAGGCAGCCTCTAACACAGCCTTTCCAAGCTGCACATTCACTCCCTCCCTCGATCTGAAATTCTCCAAATTTGTTGGTTATCAGAACACAACAGAAACCTTCTGTGCGAGTCAACCTAACAGAAAGAATCTGCAAGGGAGGCAATATTTTTTTTTTATTTATTCCAATATGAGAACACAAGCTTGGAAAACACTCAATAAAAGGTTCTGATGTCACTCCCTGAAACACTGGTGTGCTGGATTGCAGATGCAAGTGAGCTCTGCAAGGGAGAGTGACTAATGAAATGTGACTCCAGGGGAGAAGATCCATATGTGATCAATGAGAGCCGTTTCCAGCCAAGCAGCTAAGAAAGTGATAGAAGAATTCAGACAGAAGTACAACAAGAGGCTACTCACCTAAATCCCTGGAGAGATCTGACAGAGTCCCAAAGGTCACGGGACAGGATTTTACATCTGCAATATCCCATGTTCCTGCAATTAAAATGCAAGCAAACAATAACCCAAAATCTGATGTAATGTTCACAGTTTTTACCTCATGCTCCCAAGCTCATTTCAACCCGGCCATGTTCTCTCCATTCCAAGCCTGCATCCACTGCTGTTGCTGGACAAGCATCAAGCAAGGAGAGATCACCTTTATTGACAGAGGGAGTCCATCACCATCACCATGTACACCTTCTCAGCCTTTCAATGTGCGTGTCACAGCAGAATGGCACTTCCCTGGACTTAAATTCCTCACTCATCTGAACTGATGTCCCATTTATGCACTGCTGGCAGAAGTTGTCATCATATATTGGAATTTGGCCTTTTGAAAGCATTAGAGTAAAAATGGTACTGATGTCCTCCCCCAACAACCCTATACTTTGCAAGAAAAGGACTCTAGCAGAGAAGGTGACTCATATGAGGGCAACATAAGTGCATTTTCTGAATCATCAGAGTACTGGATTACTGTTACTGAAGGTGAGTCATCATGTGGCCTTACATACCATTCAATTCAGCCACCATGCTCAATTAATCACCAAGAATGTAGTCAAAATCTAATGCTTTTGATTTAGGAATACCCTGCCTTATCTTGCTTTGAAACACACAGTTACACCCTGCAACCTAACTCTGACCTTGTGTGAGCATCCTCAGAAGGCAAGGCTTTGGTTGTAAAGGACACAAACACTAAATACCTGTGGGTAGAAAACTACTTGCACCCAGCAGGTAGTCTACAACACAAGGAATTCCTGCCACAAGGAATTTTCACATTGCTGGGAAATAAATGACAGCTAGCAGGGTCCAAGGGGGCTGGATGACACTGTGTGCAGGATGAATGCCAGTGGAGCTACACTCTGATGAGGACACAGCAATTCGTGAAGCTTCCCCTCAGCAATATTTGAATGCCAACACTCACCTACATTGGAGAAAACATCGTCTTCTGACCTGGAGGGTGCCGATTCTTCCCGTAGGGCTCCTGAGCCCTTCAGCACAGTCCCACACTCTGCCTTGACAAAGAAAGCACCTTTTCCACCACCACTGGTGTCTTCTGTGAGTGGCCACACCGCTCCCTTCTCATCCCAGTCAAAGGCTGGCTCAACCGCCGAGCTACCCAGGGATGCTCTGCTGGGGTCTTCTCGGGAACAAACATTACGCAGGATCATCATTATTTTTAATTACAAGGAAGAGTTTGTACAGGACAGACAACTGAACAAAGCCTGATCTCAACCCATCAGATGTTATGACTATTTCCAACTGAAATTATTTACAGATTCGATGACAGCAAAGGGACGGTACACTGAAGTGGAAAACAGGAAGGCCAATGTGAGAAGGAAGGCACCACAGCGGCCTTGGGCATCCCTCCCTGAAGGCTCAAGGCCTCCAAAGTCCTGCTGGGGGCCCAGGGCAGTGAACAGAGAGAGAAAGAGAACAGCTGGACCTCCAAGGAAAAAGAAAGCAAACCTCTTGGATGTTGATAGTTCAAGGCTATTAGAGAAATCAGCGCCAGGCATATGAATATTTTAAAAAATGAGTTATCTCCAACATTTTTGTTCCAAAGGACTCCTAAAGTGTTTTATGACTTCAGCCTTCAGAATAGCAAAGCATTTTCTGGCACTCTGGTGAAGAGGAGACCATTGCTGACATCAACTCCACCTTCATATACCTTAATGCTGAAGCTGCTGTTTCTCCCCTGCCAGGGAACAGCACCAGCACTCAGCAGGGTTAGGGCATCTTCCTAGATCAGATATCACTACTCTGTAAATGCCCACACTAAAACAATCACTGGGTTCAGCATCCTGCACAACCCAGGCTCCAGGACTGAACCAAGGACTTCTGGTGCTTCAAGTGAGACTTGGTGAACTGAGCTTCCTTTCCTGGGTCAGCAAAGCCCTTTACGCCTGCATGACCTTAGGGTTAAACCATGTATGGTTCTGCACATGCAGCTGGCACCACTGATGACAGCAGGACAACTTACATGAAGAAAGAAATGTGAACCCATTCACTTTGCTGGAGAGAAAGTGGAGACCTCAGCACCTCTAGACTTTAAAGACCCTTGATAAACCAAGAGTTAAAAATCTAAACTCTTGCTATTTAACTCTATATAATCCAAATGATAAAGTGGTCCCAAGGTGTCTGTATATTTTTCTATTAAAATTTCCTCACCCTTCAATTTTAACAGAGCACCTGAGAGCACTTCAAGAGCCTTACTGCAGACAGTGCACTAACTCACACATGTATCCAGCTACATCTCCCAATCCAGCTATGTCTCTCCTATATCCAAACTCCTATCTTAGCTTCTAGATTAATATATTAAACTTGCAGGTTATTTTGATCATTTCATCACAGATAATGAAAATATTTCCAAATGCTTTATTTCCATGACCTGCTTTCATATACTGGTTATTACATGTAACGTGATTACTAGAAATGTATGTAGGCATAAGTGCATGGCAGACACCTTGAAATCCCCTGAGGAAAACTGTGGAGTGAATACAAAGTGTTGTTTCATTTTATCTCCTTAGGATAAGAGTATATTCCTGTTATAGTTCTTTAGTCTGGGCAATCCTGGACTAAAGAACCTGTTCAGAACTGAGCAAATTACACATTTTTATACATCTATTACCAGAAAACTTCTGTCGAGCCACACAAAAGAAACTACCCCACGTGACACCAAGCCTCTAGCAGGTCTCAGATCTAACAGACATCTGCTTTCAAAGTCCTGTGGGTAATGCTGTGTGTTTTAATGAGAGCATGGAGTAACAGGCAAGCTCCCAAGTAAAAGCTCCCAAAGCTGTTTTTCTCTTAAGTAAATAGCCTCAGTAAGTGAATGCATTTTGCTGCCAAATGACGAATAGAGCAAACAGAAGGATGCTGGGGTGTGAGGAGGGGTAACAAACCCAACCAGATCAGGTGTGTGAATTGAGCCTGTGCATTTACCTTTTTGTTTCAGCCTTTCCTTCCTTAAGTGTCTCTTTTCGCGGCTGCTGATCTTGGTCTGCCAAACTCCTACAACACAGAGCAAAGTTCAGTTTTAAGCTCTCAAAGAACTTTCTTCATTGCCTTTACTGCTTAGCACCAAGGCAAATAACCATCTGATAGTTTCTGATGCTGGCTGTAAAAGAGGCATCAGATCTCGTGCAGCATGCCTCCTGTGTGCAGCACCTCCCCTGTGTGCAGCCTTTGCTTCCTCTGCAGGAATGTGTTACGTAAGAAATCCTCATCACAAACCTTCCTGTCATGTGTCCTGACTCATGTAACCGCACATATCCTTCTGTCCTGTGTGTCAGCCTGACATGACACCCATTCCCTTGGGGCAGAGGTCACAGCCGAGCCTCAACCACCTTGTATGACTGACAGTTAATGAAAATCTTAACCATTAAATAAGACTTCAATTTACTGGGTTCCTCTAGCCTTGAACATACCCTAAGACTTGTTCTGCAATGTGGGCACCCTCTCCCACTCAGCTGGTTTACACACACTTCATTCACACCCATGGGGCCACATCCTGTCTCCATGCACGCTCTTCAGGACCCAAGAAGTCAGAGGAGGTGCTGGCAAAAATGGTAAATGAAGGAAAAAACACAGCCCCTGGCGTTGACCAAGACACATTCTTTCTCTGAAGCATCCTCAAATAACACATGAAGCATCCCTGAAAAACACATGAAACAGTTCAGCTGGCTCATGCATTCAAAAAACTACAGATTCTATTTGAAGAAAGCCTTTTCTGTGTCCCCTTCTCCCCCAGCAGCCTCATGGGCCCCAGGAAGGACTCAGGTCCAACAGCAGTGAGGGCTTGTCTTGCTCTCACCACCACTCTAATCACATTGTAATCTTTTAAGCCCAGAAAAGCTTAGAATTTGTTGTTTTCAATATAACCCTTGGTGGGGGGAGGCAGAGAGGGGCTCATGGGATGCAATGTATTTCCAGTGAAATTCTAGCTGCCTGAGCCTTGCTGGCCTCTGCCAGATTTCTCTGCAGATCTGCTTGCAAACGAAGGTCTTGGCTCTGCTCACAGGTGTGCTAGAAGTTGGCTGTGAATTGCCCCAGCACCTTTACCAGCCTCAGTCATGGGCACAACAAAGTGGTGCTCTAGCTGTGTATCAGCATGGCAGAGGCCACAGGATTAGAGGAAGAGCATGAAGAAGGACCCTGCTGACCACTGGGCCTCTGACCACCTCAGAGACCCTTCCTCACCTGCAGATTTGCCCTCCCTGTATGCAGTCAGGACCTGGGGAGTGTGGCAGGAAAGCACATGGCCCCTGTCAGAGTCTGAAACATTATGGTTTATGGCTTACACATCTTTATGAAGGACTTTTGCCTATTATAGGAAAAGTGTATAACAAAGCTGCACCACCAAAGCCCAGCCTGGATGGGCCTCCTGGCTGAAACCCTGAACTGTGAGTTAAAGCACCTAAGGCAACTTGAGATCAGGAGAGTGACACTCTTGTTTGAAGCATCTGGAAGAGCATCCACCACAGGGTCCAGCCCAGCACGTTCGGGGTGGAGGCCACAGCCCCAGGTTTATCAGCTGCCAGGCTTGCACAGACACTACAACAAAGGGAGGAGGAGGAGGAGAGGTTTTGGGTGTGTGGCACAGGCTCTGGTCTGAGGCAGTGAGCGCCCGTCCTCTGCTGTGCAGACTGGCCCCCACCCTGACAAAGCCACATCTCTGGGACATCCACGAGGGACAGCAGGGGGGTGTCATGGCCCATCAACGGCCCCCCCAAAGGAGACCCCAGACCCTGCAGCAGAGCACTGCAGCATGATGCAAGAGATGCACAGTCTTGCAAGGGACAGTGTCAAACCTGCCCTTCCCAGGGGAGGTACCTGGGCATTCCCACCTGGCCCAAAGGTGTATTAATCCATTGGATTCTAGACTTTTAGGCAGGGTACCCTCACTACCAAGAAGAGCAGATGGAGGGAAGCCACAAGGCATCATTGGAACCCATGGAGAGGTGATATGTTTCTACATCTTTGTCGCTCTCCCTGTCCATCCCCCCTAGGCATCTTTTTCTCTCTCTTTTCTTTCTT
>VZTJ01001976.1:119542-220619 GCA_013397795.1 Orthonyx spaldingii | reverse complement strand
GGGGGATCATCCTGCCACATACTCGGCCAGAATTATGGCTAACTTGGAAGATACAGAAATATATGTCAGTATACCTTCAGAAACAGAAAAAGGGAGTCTTTGCTCGACTTGATTCATAAGGTGGATGCTTGTAACTGAGAGGAAGCATTCAAACTGCCTCACTTTCACCTTCTTTTGTCTGTGCTGCTGACAAACCCCAAATGTTCTCCCAAACATACTCCAAAACCAATAAATAACCATGTCTTTGCTCAGTCCTGAAATCTTGAGATTCCTGTGGCTTTTAATAGTGGGAAGGAAGGCAGATTGAGGGCACCTGAGATTTCTTCCCAAACACATCCTTAGTGACTTGTTTTGACTGTGAAGACTGAGCTGTGGTGTCTATTTCCAACCACTGCATTTTGCTGCGGGCTAAAGCAGCTCTGTGTAAGTATCTTTCTCTAGCTCAGCTGTCACTCTGACAAGGTAAGGAAAAGTTTTTTGTATATATGGAGTGTGTATGTGTGCACATATACAGCTTTATGATAATGACTGGCAGTGATTTTGGCTTTAAAAAATGTAAAACACCCAGAGAAGTGGAAACTGGGTGTAGAAATTGAGAGTCCTGGAGCTGGTTCCAAAGGGCACACCTCACCTAATCCTGAAATGGTACATGGGTGCTGTGGTGCCATGATTTGCATCCAGCACTGCCAAATCTGCCAAGTGCATGTATGCAACCTGTGACTCCCCACGGGAAGAGGAGCAGCCCCGTGGTGACATGGAATGGGATCCAGGTGGCATTGCTGCCTCAGGGATGCTGCCCAGACCAGCCTTGTGCACATCCAGCTCCCAGGTCATGCAGCCCATCCAGAGCCTGTGGCAGAGCCCGGCAGGGCAGGATGGGTTTGCATGCTCAGAGGAAGAAAGTTGAGATCTGTTTTGGGTGTCTGATGCGAGTTGACTTGCAGGTTTTTGTTTTAATTGTAACATCTGCTATCTGAAAATCAGTCCTCTTATTTCAATCTTTGAAACTCACCTTTAAATAAATAAATGTCCAAGGTCACAGGTAATGTATGAATGCTTTAAAAAGCGTATAATGAAAGATGGCCCAGCTTTGAGCAGGAGGTTGGACCCACGTGTCTTCAGAGCTTCCTTCCTGATAATTTTCCAAGATTGTATGAAAATGTTTAACTACAGAAAAATTGCACCTTTGAAAACAAGATAAATTATATGCTTCCTAACATTCCAGCAATATAGTGCTACTCCCATTAACTACACTAACTTCAATAAAATCTTGGCCCAGTAACTCCCTGGAAGAAGAAACAGGTTGTTTTTGTTTGTGGGGGGTTTTTTTTGGGTTTTTTTTTTTGCTGTTGTTTTTCAATTTACAGGCAGGTGATCAGATTAGAGCATCAGGTGCTGGGCAAGTTTATACTTAGCATTGTTCAGCATCTTTCCTGGAAAGCATTGTCACAGCTTGATTGTTTCTAGTAGACATTTGATTTTCTGCATTTCCCCAGACTATGCCAGTGTGTGTGTGTGTCCCATGTGAAATCCCATTCAGAAGTTGCTGAGGTGAGAAGTTGGTTGGAATTTCTGCTCTCACCAGGGCTGGAGTAGCAGTAGATTGTGCCTGACACACAAGAGCAGCTGACCCTGGAGCTGGTCCCCTGATCCCTCCCTGGCACTGCAGTGAGAAGGCAATGCACTACTGTTGTTGGGCAAAATGGGCAAGGGGAAAGGCAAAAAAAGGCTCTGTTGTGATTCCTCTTGAATCTCTGAATCCCCTCACTTCCTCTCATTAAGAGCAGCAAATACAATATAAACATCTTCAGGAACTGGGGGAGAAAAAAGTCAGTCAGAATATGTTTGTGAACTTCCTGGACCAGGTCAAGATCTGTTCCTAGTTTGAGTCTCTCTCTGTGCTGACACCCTGAAATACTAAACAACCTTTTGGGCTGGCACTATAAGTAGAAAAAGCTGCAATTGTTCATTAAAAATTATACATGCATTTTCAGGCATACTGGAACACATCTTCTATGCACATATGATATATATTTTAAAAATGTGTTGTATTTTGGAGAATGTGTGTACTAGGGCAGGTTTCCTGTGAATAATCTGGTGTTAATGGGACCATCACAAGAGGAAAAAATTTATGGGGCCAGTCAGTACCCGGAAAACCCACAGCAAGCTGGGAGCCCTAACACTGTGTTCTGTTCTTTATGCTGGAAAAATTTCTTATCTAGAAAGCAAGCATTTGGGACAGCAGAACTGAGGAGAGAGGTATTTCTGGAAGAAACTCCTGTACCAATTTCTGCATCACCCTGTAATCACACCCCAACTCTATTTAAGTCTACTGTAAAATTCCAGTTTAAAGGAAATAATCTCCTACTATTCATATATCCTTTTAGGTAAGGAGGTACTAATGAAATACATATGTACTTTTCATGTCTCTCCAAAGATTATCAGGATGTGTTGTAGAATATATTAAAGTGTTTTAACGTAATCAGTTCATATCCTGTGAATGAAAATGAAGCTCATTCCAGCCACACAAAACTAATCTATGTTGCTCTCCTGTGAAGGATTCTATTGCAGATAGCTGGTGAGCACTCACTTGGGATCCTGCATTGAGTCTCTGACAGAGCTGTGCTTGGATCCAGATTTAGATCAGACCCAGATGACAAGCTTAAACAGTCTTTGCTTGTGCACAACCACCTGTTGTAAATTCAGGTGGTATAGTAAGAGTAATTTGGGACAGGACAGTCAAAGCTCTCCAGGCATGTTTTTACATTGCAGTTATTCCTTCTGCCTTGTTGCTTCCTCACTGTGGCATTCTAGTGGATATTTGAGTTAAGTGATGAAGAAACTAAATAATGATGGGGCTAGACCTGTGTCCCTATCCTCACTGTAGGTGTGTGAAGGCATTTAGTGACATTAGAGTCGAGTTCTTGAAAACAACAAGCCCAAAACCTTTGTTCTTGAGACCAAGGTGTACCGTGCTGGACAGAACAGGAGATGTGTGTGAATGGTACACCTAAAACTCACGTTCTCGCTTCTGCCTATGCAAATGTGGATGCTGCGTTTTATGGGTAGAAAGGTGGTTTCTGTATACACCTATACATGGGGAAAAAAAAGTTTGAACTGCAAAGAGAAGTCTTATTTCTTGTTCAGCAGCCTGTATTGGAGGGCTTCAGCTTTAGTGAAAGAAGCATCAGCCTTCATGCAAAGTGACTGCTGCTTGTCTCATAATAACCTTCTCAAAATACATTTGCAAGCACAGTACCAGCATGTACCTTTACCCTATCAAAGTACCAGCAGTTTTTATAGCAATTGAACGTGATTTAGTACTTAACCTTTCTCTCTTGTACATTATGCAGCTTTGCTAATGGATAGCAACACTGTATTTTGAAGGGAGGATTTGTTTTGTTTTTAATGGAATGGTTAATAGTAGCCACTTTAAAATTGGCAAGTAGCTTTAAAAAAAAAAAGACTGTTAACTAATAATATATTGCATTTTTTGAAAAGAGGTCTTGATTTGTCTAGGCAACACCCTTTGCAGAAACTCTTCATAGAAAAGAACCAGGAGAGTGTTTCTTTAAGGTATTCTCTCCTCTTATGTGTACCTGCCACAGGTACTGGCTAATTGAAAAATGAAATCTAAAACAAGGCCACTGCACGTACCACCTTGTAATGCAGCTGAACTTCTGCACAAGCTGTGGAATTTAAATTCGATCACAAAGCATGCTTTGCTTTCAATCAATTATATTTCCATTTGTCATAAATCCTTCATGCAGGCAAAGGCACTGCACAGTTAATGCAACCTACAGATATTGTGTTTTTCTTTAGGATTAATCTTCATGGACTTTGACAAAAAGTAGAAGTTATTAAGCATGCAGACATTGCTCTTTGTGGCCAATAATCTGAAAATACTTCAGGTCTTGCCTATTTCAAAGAGATCCAAGGTAACTCAAACAGTAAACAATTAACACAAGACATCATCATTATAGATTCCACTACAATATAATTCTCATAAATCATACAACAGAGTGTGAGAATACTTTTAGCATTAAGCAAGAGAGAACTTGAGCAGAGTATCTATTACTAATGAGGAAATAGAAAATTTGTGGCAATAATGCTAAGTAGCTGACAAAAAAAGCGTTCTTATTACTGAAGTGACAACCCATGAAGTTTTTGGTATAAGGTAATAAAGGGGTTTGAGAATTCTCATGAAAACTTCATGAAGTGTGTAAGCATAAATTTAGCTTTTCCTCGTGAGTAATTTCTATGAATTTTCCTAAAGTTATTTGCATGACTCTCGTATGACCTGAAAAGTTTCTCTCTTCTGTAGACTGTGTTTTCGGTAGCTGTTTTCCCCCAGGATTGTTAGTTTGCATCTTTGAGAGGTGAAAAACCTGCTTTTGCCTAAGAAGTTCTATGGGGAGCAGGAAATGAATTGTTTGGTATTGGGGAGCAATGCACAGGAAATCAGACCTGATGTAGGAGATGAAGGTGATACCTGAATAGTAAAAGGTCTCCTGTTCCATACACACAGAGCACAGGTAGCTCTGTTAGCCTTCAGTTCTCATAGCTTAACTAACCAAAAATCAGTGAAAAGGATGAGAGTGAATACAGAGTGTAGTTTTACCTTTTTGGTAGAACTTGTGTTGCAAAAGTAGATGTTACATTTTTATTACATGGAAAGTTGGGAGAAACTGAGATCATCTCAATGTTACACACTTGAATTAATGACCTAATGCAATTCAAGATGCAGAAAAATTTTTAACATGCTAGTTATTGGGCCATAAACAGCTATAAAGGAAGAATGTTTCTGAGATCAGGTGTGTGCTTTATGGGGTTGGTTTGTTTTAGGTAGAAGGTTCAGTGTGTGCGATCTGCAACAGGTTAAATCCTCAAGAATGGCTTTCTATAATGAGAACTTTCTAATGAATGTGTAACTGAGAATCTCAGATGTCATCACCTGGAAACAAGCTTTGGTGATGCAGATAAGTCTTGGTGCTGCTGTGGCAACTTTTGTTCCAAATGGATCAGGACTCACTTCTCATTGTGTAGAAATTAATCATTATCCTAGCACTAAACTCAAAATTAATTTTTATTTTCTTTTCCAAAAAGCAAGTTTACTTATTAGATGGCAGGATATGCATAAAACCACCACTTGATACAATTTTAAAAGTTTCACCTTATATAATTTAAAGCCTTTCATTTTGGAAAATGCTGTGTTCTTGATGTTTTAACAGAATGTATGAGGCTTCAAAAACGTTCTTGGCAGTCACTGTGGTAGTAAACTTCATGAAAAATAATAAAAATTGGCAGTAAGGAGAATGATACAATGCCTGTAATATAAAACACTTTATCCTGGAACCTGTACAAGTACTGAGTGTCCTAATGTATATTTATTGAGATAGAGCTTGGAGTTTTATTTATGTTGCATTTTAAACGAAAGTATTTCATAATGCAGTGGTCTTTGTCCATTTTTTCTACACTTTTACAAATATGTTACCATACCCATTAACTATCAGGTCTTGGTGACTTGAAATTAGCTTCTAAAAGGGTATTTCAGGAAGCTCATAGTTCAAACAGTCTTGTCTGATATGTTGGGTAGCTGGAATATATTTGGCTTTAAGCAAGGTTTTTTACTTTTCAGTTTCTGTTTGGGCCTCATCTCTTTCAACAACAACAAAACTTTAAAAAAAGACCCAAACAAACCCAACAGCAAATTCATCTCGGCCTTTCCAAAAACAGTTCCCTCCATAAAAAAGTGCTGTGAAACCTTTATTAGAGCAAGGATGGCAAGCCTGGGTTCCAGCATTAACAGCATTAACATTCCCTACACGTTCAACCTTTTCTCATCTTTCAGCTCCTGCACTGGCTGGGTGATGTTTGGGAACACATATTCATTTTTTTCCCCACAGCCGGTTGCTGTTCTGTGTTTAGATCCTCACTTCTTCAAGAGGGAATAAATCCCAGCAAAGGTTTTGGGATGGCAAATCTTCACTGAAAGAAAGCCAGCAAAAATCATCTCAAGTTGTCTTTATTCTAGGTTATCAGGACACTAATTCTCAGTTTCCAAAAGGAAAAATCTGGGCAGAACTACTGAAATGTATCAGAACAAGTGATGGTCAGTAACTACTGGATCATGTGAAGATAGAGAAGGGGCAGGGAGAGGGAGAAGTGGAAAGTGGCATCCTTGGCGTGAAGAGTGAAGCAAAACAAGGTCATCAATAGCCCTTATAGCTCTGCTTTGAAGAAAATTGAGAGCAACCAAAGACTATTTAACTGCAAGTGTGTAGGAATTTAAAGGCAGGGTGTCCTCTGCAGTGCTTTGCATGTGAATCTGTTAATTGCAATTCCTGCCTAGAACTGAGTAGGCCATTTCAGTGCTCACTCTCGAGGTGAATTATCTGGAGGTCTTGAATCTTTCTGTACCTCAACACCAGTTCTGGAATCTGTCCAATGAGGACTGTCTAAGAAATATTATTTCTTAAAAAACGAAAATAGTTTGGTTATACTTATTGGGTGACATTTTATTAAAGTGAGGAACTTCTCATTAACACTTGGTTCAGGGAAAGTGGTCTTCAAAGAATTATCTCATGTATTAGATGAAAGTGTTCAGTGATTTTCAATTCCAGAACAGTCTTTCATTCACAGTTTAAAAATTGCCAGCAAATGCACAATTAATTACATAACAATTTAACTTTGACAGCTCATTTCTGGATCAGATAAAATAAGTCACAGCTTTCTCATCTTGCTAAATGATGTTCCAGTGCTTTGTGACTATGCTTCATAGTTGTAGAGTCATATCATTAAAAATACATGGGGAAGAATGTTGTTTCCATTATTCTAATATGTAGTAGAAAATGCAGATTATCTCTTACCTGTTTAAACCTATCACTGTGAAAGTGAATATTTTCAAATTCTGCAGCCTGTGTTAAAAGTAGGGGATAATAACATGTGTATGGATTTTTTGGTTTTTTGTAGTTTTTTTTGTTGCTGAATTCAGGCAAATAGTGCAGAAATGCTTCAACCGTATAAGTTAAAAGCAAAACCTTATCGAGAAGAACCGAAGTTTTATTTTGCTGAAAAGAAATACTGTGTTGCATAGCTAGTCCAAAGCATGCCATGCTCTTTATGATCTAGCTGCAGTCTGTTTCTTTCAAAAACTCTGGCATTGATCATTACCAGTAATAAATCCTATGATATTTCTCTATTATAGAAAAGTAGCCTAGGGCAATTCTTTCTCATGTATATTGTAAGATTGCAGATACATATGTATGTGCATGTGCCAAGCACTTTCCTGCTGGTTTGATTTGCTGCAAGGTTTTATTATTTATTAATTTGAAACGAATGAATAATCCCATTTTACATGAGGGATGTGTTTGCGAAGTGCACTTTGAAAATATGTCTTCAATGGTAAGAATTATAAATCACATACTGTAAAACTTTTAGATGTTTTGCTTTAGACTAGTATGAAGTTCCCAAGAGAGCTTTGAGAAACATGAGGCTCCAGGTTTCTCAATGTTTATACTTAGCACTGTCCACTTGAGTCTAAAGGTTCAAGTGTTGTGTAAAGTCATTTCACTTTTTTTTTTTTCCCCCTTAAAATCTCAGTTGAAGCAGCGAAGATGATGTTGAGCAGCGTATAGAAAGTGGTCAGGTGTTCTCAGAATGGCTGAGGTTGTAAAGGTCATCTGTGCCAACTTCCCTGCTCAAAGTAGGCTCAGCTAGCAAAGGCAGCCCAGGAACATGTGCAGACACCTCTACAATACAAATATTTGGGAGATGTAGAATTATTATTGCTCTCTAGACTATCTTAAAAATATGAAGGGGAGGGAATTTGCAATTCTAAATGTAATTTTGCATATTAATTTATGCATGTGTGTGACAGGCAAACTGTGATTGTTTCACTGGGCTGCCCATCAACTGGAGAATGAGCTTAACAAATATGTTCATTCTTGTACAAATCAGGAGGCAGATGCTGTGCTTGAAGTGCCACTGTACACAGCATGGGCTCATACATGTCTGTTAAGAAAAATAAACACAAGCATGACAGGCTTTCTGTGAAACTGCTAACTTCATCTGGCAGGTCACTGTCATTATCTCCGACTTGAGATGCAGTGGAAGCTTTATAATCCCCCACTCCTCCAAATCTTTGTCTTCATAGACCCACCCTGTGTGTGGAGTAAGGTGTTTGTTGTGAGGAATCCTTTGTTTTAGCTTGCAGTGTGCTTAGATATTCTGAATTCACAGCACATACAGCCTGCCCCTGTTCAGCAAAACAGGCAGCTTGGGTGTTCTGTCTCTGTTCAAATCTCTGAAGCCATGAATATTTTGCCAAATTGGCGCCCTAGCTGATGGAATTTTAGCTGGGTCAAAAAGAAGCTTTACAACCATGAGTTAAAAAAATTGAATTGTATTCAAAAGGTCTCTTACCTGCTTTATATATAGCATGTGACTTTGTGTTTAGGGTTACTGTTTTTCACAACATAAGTATTACACCTGTCTTCAACAGTCATGAACCCTTGTGTACAGTTGAGGCACCTATTCCTTCTGTGGAAAATTGCTTTACCTTTTTGTCTACCTGATTTGTCGTGCTATCTTTTTTGCATGAGAAATTCTGCTCTCCTTCACCCCAAACCCTTCTAAAGAACTAATTTCATGACTGTTTGCAAACTGAAAATGAGTGACATGCAGGGTAAACATAATGAAGGGTGTCATGCACCCAGGCCATGTGTAAGTGAGCACCTTCAAGATTTAACTTTGTAAGCCCTCAAATAAGATGGACAGCTACACTTTTATTAATAGAGACTAAATGTGTAAAATTTGCTACAATTTTGATAAGAATATAATTCAGTAGCAAAGGATTTGACCACTTTTGAGCCCTCTGTTGTGCACAGTCTTTCTTCACATCAGCTCTGAGGGAAAGCAGTGATTTATGTTGTCTACCTCTGCTGGCTTGTAAATCTTACCATTTTTAAATCCTGTCTAATAGAGTCCTTTGTCCTTTACAAGACCAGCCACTGAAAAGGCCTGTGACTTTCTGATAACAGATTGCATATGTTTGAATTATTTTTCCTCTTAAAAAGAAGAAACTCTGCATATTCCTCAGTGTTTTCTAGATCTGATACACAGGACCACTCTAGAATCAGCATAAAATTATTAGCTACTAGCACACTTCTTCAAGCAAGTCTGCATTTTAAAGTGTATGGAAGTCTCAGTGTGGGATTTTTTGCTTAAGCTGAATAGAGACCACCTAAATACATTACTACTGTGAAAATGTTACTAAGCAGTTGTCAGAAGAGGTGGCTCTTGCTGAGGTGGTGCTGGGAAGTAATGCATTCTAATTAAATTGCACAGAAAAATCCAGAAAGCATTTCAGTGAGGATGCTTTACAAGCTTGCTGAAGGCAGCAGTCTCCTCTCACTGTAAAAGCATGAAAACAAATGGTTCTAATTCTTTTTGTTTTCACAGTAATAACTGTCATAGGTTAAAATAGATATTTCCATTAGAGTACTTGTATTAGGTTAGCTTAGCTTATTGAGAGGTAATAATGACTTTCCTCCAAGGATGAGGAGGCAAAAAAAAATCAAATTAATATCAAAGGAAGCTGCAAGTACTTAGTAAGTAAATCAAGACATAAGTTAGTCAGATTTGTAGTAGAAATACGTATAAAGGATGGTGGTGGGTACTTTTAAACTTTTTTTCTCACCATCTTAGAAGTTTCCTTGTGGAAGTGCACAGGTTTTACATCCATGTGGATGGAGGCAACCTGTGTGTCATGCCAACATCACATCATTGTACACCATTCCTCTATGCTGTACAAGGAACTGCTTGGGGATTTTCCTTTCTTTAGAGGGCAAAAGGAATTCTGTAACTATACTAACACAGTTTGCCTTAAGAGTAATGTGTGGATTATAAACTGAAGTAAGTAGTCGCATAAATTCCCAAGAGGAATCATGGATGCCCCATCCCTGGAGGTGTTCAAGGCCAGGCTGGATGGGGCTCTGAGCAACCTGGTCTAGTGGAAGGTGTCCCTGCTCATGACAGGGGCTTGGAACTGGATGATCTTTAAGGTCCCTTCAGCCCAAACCATTCTCTGGCTCTATTTTGAGACTGGCTTCAGGCCCCCTATTCAGGGGAACTTTTCCTTGTACCATGCTGAGAAATCCCACATATAATAAAACACTATTCATTTTGTTGCAGTACACACATTCTATAAAAGTCATTGATATCTCCAGGAACAGGAAGAATTTCATTATTTAAATAATCTTCATGTAAATTTTCTATGTGTTTGTCTTCCTCCATTAATGTGCAATGTGTAGGATGCAGTGGACAGGATTTGCTTGTTGTTTCAATAGAAGGGTAAGAAAGTATGTTTGTTTCTTAAGGAAGTTACAGTCTTAGAAATGATCTTGTTTGTATTTGTGGGAAGATACCAAATGCTGTGTCCTGTCTCCTGACTGCACAGTATTAGTGGAGACTGGAGAAATGCCATTGTCGAAGCTGCTGTTTTAGCAGCTTGGCCAAGTTGTGAATAAGGCACAGCATTTGTTTCTCCCCAGGCCCTCAAACCAAATCAGTCTGAAAGCAATGGCTCCTGGCCTCGAGTGTTTAGAACCATCTCCCGGAGCAGAAGCACCTTGCTGGTTGCCTTCTGTGGTACTCAAGACTGGGATGTCACTGTTACTCCCTGTATGTGGCATCTCCAGCCATTGCATGAGGGTCCCCTCCTTTCTTCCCTGTGTGAGCTTCGTGCTTGTTTTGGGGGAACAGAGAGGTGCAAAACTACTGAAGGTTTTTTGCTCACGTACAGAGACATCCACCTGTCAGCAGTCTGAAGCTCCTCTCCCTGAGGAGACCAAGGCTATGTGGCAGTGGCTTAGCTCCTGCTGCAGCTGCCAGCGTGGCCACCTTCCCAACAGGACATGTCCCTGTGCATGGCTTTCCCTTGGGATAGCACAGGGCTGCTGGCACCGCAGGGCAGTGTGACACTCCGTGGCACCGCTGCTCCCCTCGCCACCCTGGAGCTTCCTGAGCTCTCTTGCTCACATGCACGTCTTGAAAATGTGTCTTGATGTTTAATTCATAACACGAAGCTTGCGATTAGGGCAAAGTAGCTGCCTCAGATTTGGAGCTGCAGGATCTGCTATATTAATTTATATCCTTAAGTTAGGCAGGGACTCACCATCAAGCGTTTTGGCAGGGGACCAGCTAAGCATTACTGTTGCATTTGATTCTTTATTAGGCGCTGTAAATGGGTACTGGAGTTCAGAGAAAATAAGATCTAGCATAAATACTGCCTTAATTTGTGTATGTTGACTGGGTTTACACCAGGCTTTGGTTTGTTTACTTTCAATTAGAGATAGTATGGGAAAAGATTTATGTGATAATCCATACCAAAGGGCCAGTTACTAATGAAGACATTGGTAATTCTATGAGTAATTAAATTTCATCTGAGCTAATTACTGAGGTATTTTAATTCAGAAGCCTCTAGCTACAAATATCGAAAATCCATTTATTTAACTCAGCTTTTACTTAGCTTGTTGCACTAGTTGATAATACACATTCATTTCTAAAACATTTCCCTTGGGTGTCCTTTCTTTCTTGCTCTGGATGTGTGTCCATAGATACTTCCTTTCTGTTTGAAATACAGTAAAAAATGGTCTTCTATACATCCAAGTCCACAATAAAGCAATCCAGTGGAGTTTCTTATCTTTAAGTAGATGAAAAACTATTGTTGAGGAGAACTGAATTTATATATCACGTATCTTGTATGATTTTCCCAGTTTTTCTCTGTCCACACATTATCTCCTGATGTCTCTTGCTATGTAAAGCTTGTTTTAGTAGCTGTAATGTGGTCTTCTATGGCTGGAGCTGATAGGAGAAACTAATGGAAAAGGACTTGACTCATTTATGATCAATTCAGAAGATGGCTGCAGTGAACTTAATGGAAATTCTTAGCTATCCAAGGACCTGATTGTACTTGCATTTGAGCACAGCTTATAGCAAGTTTATTGTATTACTTGATGACTAAATTAACATAGGCTTTTTTACTGTATCCTTTTTGCAAAGAAAGGCTTTACAAATCTTGGGAGCAAAATGCAGAATTGAGTTTGTGTGCCTACTTTTCCAGATAAAGAACCTTACAAAATTTTTTCTCAATAAATACTAAGCACAGTGTTACACAGTACGTTTTAAGCAAGGCCTGTTTTTTCTTTAAACAAATAATGGTATTTTTAGGTAGTAAGGTGCTTGTAAATGTTTTCATAGAGAGGTGCTACATAGGAAATATTATTTCAGAAACTAGAAAGATCCAGCTTTTGAGAAAGGTTGAAATAATTTCTAGCATTACTGATTCTTAATTTTCATCAGAATTGCAAGTGGAGGCCCTGAAAGATCTGCTAGAAACTATTGCAGCTGATATAAAACCCCAAGGATTTCTGGGGCATTTGTCATCCCCAGTGGCCTGATAAGTCTTGGGGTTTGTTCTTTTGGTGGCTGTGCTGTGAGGCGTCCTCTGGCCTTGGTTGTAACATCCCATCAAGGATCTGTATCCAACTCTAATGCCAATCAAAAGGACATTGTTCTGTGTGAGATACGGTCTTGTCTTTAGCATCAGAGCTGTGGGAAGTTTGTGTGGGAAGTTTGTGTGAGAAGTTGCTTTGATGGAAACGTAGACTTGGACTTGAGTTGTGAGAATTGCCAACAAGATTAATTTTGCAAGTTAGAAAGAAATGCTGCTCAACTTCTTTGCTATGCTACTTTCCATAAATAATTCAAAAATTGGAATTTCAATTTTCAGACTTCTCTGTAACACGTTTTACCCATTTATTCACCTTTCATCCCCTTTAAAAATCCAATCGGGTTAAGAGCATTTTAATGCACTTCTAATATGTGCATTACCTGGAATTTTAGATTAAAATAGAAAATGGGTCCTTATGACCCTAGTGAGTGATGTTCAAGGGTTGCTTTAGGAATGATAAAGCTTGTTCCATTTAGTGTGTTGTGATCTAAGTGCTTTGCAATTTAAAAACACATCCTCCGAAGATCACCTTCAGTGCTGGGAAGTTTGTACACCATCTGCTTTGACCTGCTCTGGAGACAGTGAAGTCAAACCCAATTGTGTTACTAATAGTAAATGTGATGAGCACAGCTCAGTACCTCTGAATGGGTGGCTGGTCCACAACTGTCATGCAATAAAAGTGGCTTTGGAACCCCAGTTGTGGTTGGTTTTATAGGGGGCAGGTGCTCAGACTGAAGTGATGGGTAAATGTTTATAAGCCTTGAGAGAAATAGCTGCAGAAATCCAACTGTGCAGACTAATTGATTGTAAAATGGCTTATGCTGGTTTGAATTAGTTCTCCTGTTCCAGGCAAATACTTTTCTCCTGACACTTGGTAGTTGAGGGATGAATGCAAAAGTGATCTGTAGCAGCTGAGTGCTCAGTGCTATGATGCACTGGTTCCTCCTGATGTCGGAGGAAGGTGGAGTTTCTTGCTTCCTTTGCAGAAAGAGGGAAAGCAGAAAAGATCAGCATTCACTGTACAGCAAGTGGTCCAGACACTTTGGAAAATGAGAAGTGATTGTAAGCAAGCAAAGACGATGCATTATTTGGTGTCTTGAGTTACTGAATTAGATAGGGACTTCAACGAGTGAAGGTGGAGTTGTAATAAGGCAGGGAGGGAGGTTCTATTAACTGGCAAGTGCTGTGGAATAGTGTGGGTTACTGGTGAATATATTTGTCTAGAAGTTAGCTCTTCTCTTTGTGGTCTGGTGTGTTTCTGGTGGAAAAAGCAACACTGAACACATCTTTGTTTTACCTTAGTTTTTGTCATAATTGTATGTGTTCTAGTGCTTGGAAAGTACAAAAATGTTATGAAAATGGTCTGTTTCCAAGGGGTAAAGAGCTGGAGGGAAAACTCAAAAAGTGTTTTCATGCCAAAAATCTTTCTGTATGTTTATTATTTTAATTTGAACTTGATCAGTTTTTTAGAGTATAGTCATGAAATTGAGCGACTGATTGGGTCATCTTTATTTTCAAGACCTATTTTTACAAAGGGGAAGAATAAGAGATAACCACTTTAATTGAAACATCCTAATGATTCTCTGTCAGGTATGAAAACATCCCATGAAATTAAGCTGAGTCTTTTTGTTGACTTTACTCAGTTAATAGTCACTTAGAGTCACTGCAAAATTATTACAGTATGAAAATGGGCTTACCTTTGTGGCCTTGACTTGAAAGAATCTTGATAGATTGTCACAGTGACTTCTCTTACATTTAATGTACATGATTTAGCATATTAAGGCTTAGGATTTATCAGCATAAAATGAATTTAAATTGCAGGCTTATAGATGAAATACAGCAACCAGCTTTGTGGTTGACCCATGTCAGTGACACTAAAGCCCACGCCCCATGGTAGGGTCAGTATTCCTGAAGTGTTGAATCTTTTTTCCAGGGAAATTATTTTACATACTTTATTTTTTTTTTTAGAATTCAAGCCCACTTATTGGACATATTTTCCATACGGGAAAATTTTATGTGAAGTATACATATCTAAACTTTGTAGTCTTTGAGTGACACCAGGAATAGGAGGAATATTACAGTGTATCCATCTTTGTGAAGCTCTATATATCCTATGTATGCAATATATGCTTCGGTTTAAGGTAGAAAGAAAGCTGTCATGCATTAAATGTAGGGAAAAGACCATTCTTCAGTGCTTCTAAGCTTGTCTCCTACAAGATATTTGCAATATCTTCACAGCAGCTAGTGACTGTCAGACTTTTTTTTTCCTTTCCCCTTCTAATACAGGGTGCTTTGAAGAAATTTCAGCTTTTATTCAAGTCAGTCACAGTTGGGCTTGATACAACTCTATGGTGTCAGGTTGCATTTGGGTAATTCTCTCATGACACCACCTTTTTACCTAAAATGTTTGCAGCATTCCACAAAAGCCAGAGAGTGAGGAAAAGCTTTTTTCCTACTTCACTACTGAGTGCTTTGCTCAGATTTCACTACTGGATGGGAAAGGTTGACACGAGCAGTAGAACAGACTGAATCATAGGAAGTAGCTGCAATGGTTTTCATACACTTGGGTGACAACTGGTGAGCTACTAGAAATATTTGAACAGAACTGTCTTGTTAACAGCATTGGCAAAATATTCCAGAAACTTTCATTTTAGCACCCAGTTTTATTTGAAAACTGAACTACTTGTATTTTGGCTCTTTGAAATGCACAGAGAAGAGAAAATTTAATTGAAAGCAAAGCCTTTTGCTTGAATTAGTATCCATAAAAACTGGCAGATAGCTAATAAGTATGAGTTGGAACAAGTGTTCAGACAAAACTCAAAAGAATGCAGCAGCATGAACTAATACATAAGAATTGATCTTTTCCTTTCCCATCTCTTTTCATCTTATTCTATCAAATATATTATGTGGAAGTTCTAGTTTTTACTGCAATAGGTTTGAAAGTTCAAAGTACATATTTTGCATATCTTGGGAAGAAAATGAATTTTAACCTGTTGACTAAATAGTTAATATATACTTTCATTTCTCCTAGACTTAGGTTCAGTTCATATTGGTAAGCAATTGGTAAAGTATATTTCAATAGTAATTTGTTTGGAGGCTTCTTCAGGTCAAAACTTTCACCTCTTCCACAAGCCAGTACTGCCTGGAGACTTCAAATATTGTGGTGTTATTTGCTTGGAAAATAAGCCTGCCTAGTTTTAACATATAAATCAGAATCTCTACTATTTATGTAGTTAGATGATATTGCTCCTATTCAGGTGCAAAAAAAGACCCATTTTGTGATGACAGGAAATACACTCCTGAAAGCAATGTTTTAGGAAATCTGGGAACAAATTTGGGTCTCCCTGTGCTGGAATAACTTTGAGCAGTAAGGGATCTTATTTTCTGAACCTGTATGGTTTTAAATATACTGTTTGATTTACCTTGAATGTTTGAGGTATAAGCAAAAGTGGAAATGTGAGGGTTGTTTCATGAGCTGTTTGTCCATTTGCTCAGCAAAGAGCGGGGATGGCTGGGAGAATTCACCCCATCGGTCACCTCTGCCATTGTTGGCAAGGGAGAGCCTTTGCTATCCTGATACATTTAGTTTGTAGAAATGTACAGTCACCACCATTCACAGCTCAGAAAAGGCAAAAATAGTTAAGGATTCAGCTGCTATTACCCTTTTGAGGGCTGTCTATGTAATTCCCAATTATGTCTTTCAGAAAGAAGTCTTTATACATCTCATTAATTTGATTCAGTTGCTTCTGTTCAAAATTATAAGAATGTATTTGAATGCATGGCTCCAAAAATCTGTTGGGCAGTTGTATTTTACATGTGTTTTGCAACCAGCCTGCAACTTTCCTCTATAAAAATCACATAAATTTTTTTGTTTGTTTGTTTTTTTGGTTTTTTTTTTTTTTTTTTTTTTTTTTTTTTTTTTTTTTTTTTTTTTTTTTGTTTTTTTTTTTTTTTTTTTTTTTTTTTTTTTTTTTTTTTTTCTTTTTTTGTTTGTTTTTTGTTTGGTTGGTTTTTTTTTTTTGTTTTTTGTTCTGCTTGTCAAGATTTTGGTGTTTGGCTCTCATCAGCAATTCCTACAGGTTAGGTGTAAAGAGATAAAGCTGTAAAAGGAAAACACGTCCTCTGATACATGGCATTTATACAGCAAGGCTTAGGTGCTTACACTGCATGCAGTGTTGTAATACCAGAATCTATCACAAATATTTAAGGTTTTGTCCCATAAGGTGGCAAAGTACAGTGCAATCCATTTTATAGATGAGAACTGAGAAATTGAAGTGATATTGGTACAGGTTTTAGAGGCCTGTCTTCTGTACTGTGCTACATTGGTGCTGTGGGCTGTGCTAAGCCCAAAACTGACCCCACTTGCAAGTTCCCCTGGATAGTCTGATTTTCTTTTTGAACCCTGCAGCCCCCTCTCATTACCTTGGGAGTCATCTTACAAATGATGGTACTACTTTTTAAAATTTATTATTTAATTGCAATAAATGTTCTGCTGCTGCAGAATGTTACTTTATGCTGCTAATTTGTTCAGTCTCTAAATACACAACTTTGGTCTTGCAAATTCTGTTTGTGTATAATTTATGTACAATTAATTTGCCTCTGTTTGACCCCCAGCTTACACAGGACAAGGGAAAGCTTTGTTGTTGCACAAATATTTAGGAATACATTGAGAGTACTATCAAAGAAATTACAGTATTTTTTCTCTACATAATGAACTCATTAGGCTGCTTGCAAAATTTCCTTGGTCCTCATAACTCTGGTTCACTTCCTGCCTCCAGATCTTCTGTAAGATCTGTTGCTCACCAACATTTACTGAAGCTGAGGTCCAGAGGTTTCCTAGATATGTAGACAAAAGACAGAAAGCCTGTGAGGATGTTTTTTTAAATAAACACTTGTGTGAAATAGGAAGAGTCTCAGTTGAAGTCAGTGAGATGTTGACCTTCGGATTTGTTGAGCTGCCAATTATCTGAATCTGTTTCTTTTCTTCTTTCCACTTGTGTGCCATCAGTGGCACAAACATGTCTGAAGTATGCAATTTTACTTGCATGATAGGTATAATGTTGGCAGAAATACAATGATTTTTCTACCCACAGTGCATATAGAAAATATGCTATAGCTATTCATGTATTTTGTTTGAGTGACCTATATTCCTTACACTTGTTTGTAGAAAATAGGCATCGTTTACTTAAAAGGAAAAAAAACCTCAAAAAATTGTTTTCCATTTAAAAATTGTTTGTACTTTTTACCTCACATAATATGAAATGAACTTCATATGGGAGAAATTATCTAAAATTCTGTAACCTGCCTCTTGTGTTGCATTATTTCAAATTGTTTGTCCATAATTGCTAGATTTTTATAAAAATTTCAGTGAGTTTGCAAAGCATCTGCAATGAATCACTCCCGTTTGAGTTTCAGATGGCATCCAAGCTTGGTGACAGAAGGTACAAGGGATTAATATTTCGCTGCAAAACAACAGTTTGAGCAGGTGGTACTTGATGCTATTACACATATAGGTCACTTGGGAGAGTGCTTAATCACTGAACTGAATATTAATTAGGACAGCTTTCTCAGCCAGTTTTTAAAAAAGAATACTTCTCAAGGAGGAGGGGAGAAAAGACCAAACTCACCAAAGTCTGGAGTTATGAAAATTAAGGTGCTTACTGTAAAAACTTGCTCTATAAATTAAGATTCAGATTTTTTTCAGGGGAACTAATTTTGTGATAAAAGAAGTCACTGTGAGCTTTGAGTACAAGCTGTGTGAACTCAGTCTTTCTTCTTAATTTCTCTTCTTGAAACTTTTTTTCTGTCTGCCTGGATTTCGTACTTTCCTGTTAAATGCCTGACCAACAACACTAGGTCACCTGAAGCTGTAGGTTTCCATAGGTACAAAACAGTCCTTTACAAAGTTTTGGCTTGAGATCCTGAAAAGACATGTGGGATTAATGTATCTGAGTTGAAAAACTAAATTCTTGATATTCAAGAATTTAGTTAAGCTAAAGAGAGGAACAGCTGACTTCATTGCATGAGCTGCAGAATGCAAAATCTACTGTCTTTGACTTGGTTTTCTGTACCAAGTCATGCTTTAAATAACTTCTAAGTTATTCAGGTTCATGTTTTCAAAGGTGTAAAGTCTGTTTGCAAGATGCTGGAATGCTCTGAAACACAATATTAATCTGATTTGGCCATGCCTGACGCTACCATGGATTTAAGTCCTCTGCAATTCAGGAATCCACTGGAAGAGCTGAAGGAGTTTCCTGGAGGCAGTGCTTGCTCTTGCCTCTGTAGTAGAGCAGCTGGCATTGATATGCCCTATCAACACTCCTGTGCTGCACTGTCTGAAGCTCCTTTAGAAGCTGGGATTTTTTCCCAGGGCTCCGTTTGGGAGCTGCTGGCTGTCACAGCTGTGCGACAGTGATGAGCGGCAGGAATTCCCCTCTGCCACAGGCAGGGCCATGGAGAAGGCACAGCTGTCTCCTGGAGTGGATTCTTGGAGGCTTTTCCACTCGAAGGGATGAGGTGTTTCACTTGGAAAATGGGCTTTAGGCATTGAGGAAGTGAAGGATGGTCCAGAGGGAGGGGCAGTGTGGGGCTGGGACCTCGCAGGACCTTCCCACTCTCTGCTGAGTTCAAAACCTTCCCCCTGCTCCCACCAGCTTTTAGCACTGAGCTTTCTGTCCTGTAGCAAAAGATCCTGGCACAGTGTCTTGCTCCTGTGCGTTCAGGCAGTGCTCAGTGCTTTCACCTGGGCTGGGTGTTCCCATGAACAGCCTTGAGATGCCTTTCAGAAGGTGGAGTGTTCACTGAGAGCAGTGCACACCTGAGGAGATGCTGCATGGCTCATCTTCCTTCTGAGCTCTGGTTTAGCACCATGAAATGTTGAAGTACTGTGGATTCTACTGCTTTAACATTTCCAGCTACATTTGGGATAACATCACTTTATGGTCTGTGTTTGCTTGTGGAAATCTATGGGTAAAATTCAGGTTTTATATGTATTGGTAAAACAGTCCCATGAATTTGAACACTTTTCCATTGTGGAAGCTTAACTTCTGAGCTTAATTTTGTATCTTTAAATGTTTGGGAGGGAAGATTTTTTTTCAGTTTTTTTTTTTTTAGTTCAGAGATGAAGTTAAATATTTTAATAAATATTGAATATGGTGAGATAATAGTTGACTTCAGTACTCAAGTGGAAGATGTTTACCTTTAAACATCTCACAGTGTGTATCTCCATATAAATACAGACTAGAGGAAACAGATGGAGAGAAAGGAGAAGAAAAGCAGGGTTGGAAGGGAATTTGAAAGGGACTCTGAATTAAATTGTGCATATACATAAACACTGGAAGCCAGATGGCACTGTCAGATACCTGGGATAAGGAGGTAATGCAGTGGCATAGGACTTGGGGAAAAATGGGAAACATATCTTGATTTCAACATGGGTAAATGGAAACACTTGGGTGACTGAGGCTTGGAGTGTTGTTTCTCCGAGCAAGCACCAAAGTGAGCTGGTGGCTAGGAAAAAAGAAAAGATATTACTGGAGGTTAAAATGATGGACATGAGGTATCTAGCCTGAGCAATGCAGGAGAGGGGACTAAGGATCTCACAGGAGAACTAGGTGGTGTAGGTCAAAAGAGTGAGATGGAGTTAGACTAGAAGGGGATCCTGAACTTTTAATAGGAAGCAGAGAGTTGGAAAAATGAGATTTGAGAAGGGGGGAATAAACAACATGTGACTGATAATGGATTTGTGGTCAAAGGCCAGGTTTATCTGGGGGAGTTGCGTAGTTTGACAAGTCTGTTGCCATGAGAGCATGTTGGCTTCCAGAGCCCATTGTGATGCTCCACGTTATTGACTCTTTTCGTCAGCAAATGCGTGAAATCGTTCTCCAATTCCATCCCTGAAAACCCACAGGGTAACAACTGCTACCATTTACTCCCCCAGCTCAAGGGGAATGGGTCTGTTTATTGCACATGAGTTTCAAACACTTGTAAATGGATAAAGTGGTTGTGAAAGAAGTGGAATTTGGTTTTAATTCTGAAGAAGTAAACAAGGATGTTGCATGCAGTAAAAATATTTTTCCAAGAAAAATGAGGAGTTTAGAGTCTCAGTATGGTTAATGATTCTTGCAACAGAAGCTTGCCTCCAGTTGTATGCTGTACAGTAATCCTTAATTATGTTATCCCATGCTATTTTTGTTCCAAACTATTCTTCCCGTATGCAGGTTTTTGGATGGACAGAGTTTGTTTAATGAACAGATGTTCACTATTTTGTACAACATGTGGCCTCAGGCCTCATTTCCTGCATTTTATTCAGACCCTTACCATGAAGTCAAAACTGTTCTTTTCCTCAGGGGCTTTTCATGATGCTCATCACTGTAATATCTGAATAGCTGCTCTCAAAATAATTAATTTACCTTCACAACACCCTTGAGCTGTGCAACTTTTATCTATTTTTACAAGCAAGCAATAAAAGAAGAATGAGATCAAGATGAAATATCTTCTGTCTTTTCAGAGTGCTAAGTCTGAGACATCCAAGACACTGTCAGGATGGTTGTGCTTTTTTTGAGTTTGTTTTTAGGTATAAAACATTAAATTTTGGACTTTTATTTCCAAATTTTAGTGCTTGCTTATATGATGTGGGGGGATTAAACTCAGGTTACAGTAATAGTATTTGGTATAGTATTGTTTGGGTTTATTAACACCAGTTATGTCAGTTTTGTTTAAAGAATAAAATAATCAAGAATTTCACATTTCTTAAGGGAATAAAATGACTACTCCCCAATTCAAGTAGATTGTGAACTTGTAGATATTTATATGTCAATGTATTGATAATATAGCACACTGCCAGTTTCTAACAATTTGTAGGCTGTTCACTCAGGTTTTGATAAGAAGGTAAAAAATTATCTGTGGTGCTTGAAATTTGTCTCTGAACTAAATCAAGCAATTAAGGAGCGAACACAAAACATCAGTATGAAAAGAAATTAATTTTCAGTGTCGTAACTAGAGCAACTGTCTGGAAGAAGTCCTGACAGTAGAGGAAACATTTGTTACAAAAATACTTTTTATAATGTTGACAGGAGGATTTTGTTTTTAATCCAAGGAAACAGAAATGAAATTATGGTGTTTGTTACAGAAAGGTTAACTACTCAAGCCACTGAATTCCACGAGTGTCTTGAAATACCTGTTCTGCCCCAGATAAGATGGTACCTTCCTGTGTGAAGGACATTGACTGATAAATCCAACTTTTTGCCTCACAGCGTTGAGTTATCAATAAAAATCATATTTGGAAGCCTTTAAATAAACTATGCATTTATCAAAATGTACCAAGTTAAATTTAAAATGAAACCATAGACATTTATAGGCAATGCCATAACTGGTGAAGCTTCACGCTTGGTTGTCTTGTCATCTGGAGCCCAGAGTTTACTTCCCCTGTATTACTTGTGTGCACCAAAAATGAAACTCCTCACAGGGTGCTGCTTCAGGAAGACTCTCTGACTACCCCCTGTGTTAGGCCTATGAAAGCTGTTGTGCTATATATAAAAAAAAATTTGAAAATATATATTGGACTGTGAGATTGAGTAAAGATAAGCTTTATGGCTTGGGACTTTTTCATATTAGGAAATACTCAGCTTCAATCCCTGTTTTCAAGTTCAGTTCAATGCTTAGTTCATTTTTATTGAATTGTATCCAGTGATAGTGGTAGCATGTAACAAGTGTGTGTGTCCCCTTTCTTCTCCCTGCTTTATGTGTTTAAAGGCTTCATGCTTTTTAAGCTTTTGAGGTGTTTATGTGCCTTGTTTCACAGACAGGTCCATGGTTATAGGGAAGGGTTCACTTCTGTAGGTCAGTGTTGCAGAAATAGATGTGCAAGTTAACATCTGGAGGGCTCAAACACACTTGCTAGAGGGTCCTGTTGGCTATATCTGGTAAAATCCTGCTCAGACCAGTGATTGCTCCAGTCTCTGTTGCTTTTTGACCGTTTCATTTCAGGGCTGTGTCTTGGCTACAAGGTGCTTAAACTTAGACTTGTCAGCTCTGGGCATTTTAATGAATGTGCCCTTTGTGGGTGTCACTTCAATGTGTCTGTGCATCCTACTCTACTTGGTAGAGCTATTTCTGTCACAGGTAGCTGTGAGATGGTAAAATGCCCAGATAGTGGGCTGGGCATGCGGTGCACAAAGAGGAGAAACGCAAAGGCTGCTTGGTGTCTGGATCCCAGAGCTGTGGGACCCCTGGGGGGGTTGGAATGAACTAAGAAATGGAGTTTTGGGCCATGGGAAGCTACTTCTACAGAAGTGTGCTGCTGCTTAGGACAGTTTAGGTCCTGAGGTGATCATCTTGCAGTTCTGAACTTCAGGCATCCTGCCCCACCTTATTGATAGGGATTGGTTAGTATAGGTATAGTTTTTTATTTGTTCAAGTCCTAATTAGGCTACTTTCTCTGGAGGAGACAACAATTATTAATTTTTAATGGCTTTTGTGGTACAGTTTTGTTCCTTCAGCAGTTCAGCCTCTCTCCTCGTCTCCCTGCTGCTCAAGCCTGCACTGATACACTCCTCCCAGTGGCTGAAGTTGGCAAATCTAGATTCTCAAGCCTAAAAGTTGCACTGAACTTTTAGGGAGCCTTGAACATTTCCTTTGGTCTGCTGTACCCCCTAGTGTAAAATCTAGGATGGTGGCAAGCCTCTGGGATATAATGAGCAGCCAGGGGCAAGCTGTGCTGTTCATTTGATGGTTCTCTTTCAAAAGAAAAGTGTTTTTAGCCCTGTAAGCCAAGCAGCTGCTGTCACTGCTCCAAGCTGAGCTGCTGCTATGAAAGCATGAGCACTAGCAGGGTTACGCTGTCTGGGGAGCTTTGCTGATCTCTGAATAGGAGAATGGCTTCTAAGTTAGTGGTAGGGCTTGTATGGAGCAAGGAGTGTGAAGAAAGCTTTATTCATAAAGCGTTCTGTGCTTGGATCTTATGGATTTTGAAACAGCACAAAAGGGGAGGAGAGGGAGGGAAGATGAGCGGCACCATATGGGTTGCTGGAATAGAGAAGCCCAGTTGTGGGTGGGGAGCATTATGCTTATTTAATAACAAAGACACTGTGTCTGTGCCAGTACACAGGGAACATGAAAATAGCAGCTCACATTCTGCATTTTCCCAAACTGAAGCTGTCTTTTGAGTGACTGGGTTTGACAAGGTCAAGATCTCTGTCTTGTGAATTTGACTGATCTTAATGACCTGGAACAGGGCAAGCAGAAACTGTCACTGTCAGAGGAAGGTTATCCAGGACACCAGAAAGAGTTAACAGAATCTAATATTTAGGAATGC
The DNA here is from genome assembly GCA_013397795.1 of Orthonyx spaldingii. NCBI lineage: Eukaryota > Metazoa > Chordata > Aves > Passeriformes > Orthonychidae > Orthonyx > Orthonyx spaldingii. The sequence goes on along the minus strand of VZTJ01001976.1, from coordinate 196,794 downwards.
AGTGGTGAAAGTTGCTAACACAACACCAAAATGTGCAGCGTGCTACCTGAACCTCATCGTCAGCTCCTGCTCTGCCTTTCTAATTTGTGGGCAGTTTTGCAAAATTCATTGGTGTTTTCTGTGACCACTGTGTGTGCACACATGACAAACATTTTCCCTGTCATTTAAGAAGCCAAATGAACTCCACTGACATGTTTTTTCTGGTTTTTGGTTTTTTTTTTTTTTTTCCCAGTGCTGTTCCAGAAGGAACAGTGGGTCAGAGCGATGATAAAAAATGTTTTGAGGTTGTTTTGGTTTTTTTTCCCAGTTGTATCTGTGCTACAGAAGTTGCTGTCAGTCATCTGTGACCAATACATCTGGAATTGACACTTCCAGCTGAAATATTTGGGGGACATAAACAATGCTGAGTGCTCCTAGGAGAGAGTCTCTTTGTCTGTGCTTTTGCAATTTTTAGCATAGTGAGCTCTGCATTGGATCCTCTGGACGCTGAATGTTCTGAAAATTAGAAAAGAGAAAACAGGTTTTGACATTCAGAGTTGCTTATACTGACACTATGGAAGTAGGAATTTTTATACTAATTAAGAAATTAAGTAAAATTTATTTTTTTATTTTGCATTATGATTTCAAAGTACTTGTAACCAGGTAAATCTGCTTTCAGTTGTGTTGTACAAATAAAAAGCTGTTTTATGACTGTGATCTGATCATGCTACTACACTACCAAGCACTTACTGGGTAAGTTCAGCAAATCACTTCTGCCCTTCCCATTGATGTTAGGTCATTTTTGCAATTAGTTTGGTGCAAAGATGTCTTCACTTTGCTTTCTGATCTTAGTTCTGCAATGCTGGGGAAGACCACTGGATGGAACTGTTACATTTTACTTAACAGGACCATGCAAAACCATGCTGAGTCTGAAATATGTGTTCCCAAGAAAAAGCTTTTATTAAATAATGGCATTATCATTAATGTTTGATTTAAAAAAAAAAAAGTATAAAAGCCATAAAGAGAAAACAGGTTTTAAGTAGTACTTCTAAGAATCTCAAATTATCAAGAGAGGATATTTTCTCTTTTGCAGTGTCTAGTTATTCTGTTTGTAAGAATCAGAGTTGATAAACAGAACTTTAATTATACTCTTTGAAGTCATGAGGGCTTTTAAGAAAGATGCTGTGTACCCTGTGCAGTAATATTAGCCAGCAGATTATCCAGCCAGAAGTTTTTCAAGACTTAATATTGTTTGGCAGATAGCAAAAAGCTTCCACTGTGGGAGATGCTAGGCAAGAGGCTTTTAAGAAGTCATGCTTCAATTATTCTGGTTAATTAGAAAGAAAGAAAATCGGTAATTAAGGGAGTAGTTCTTCCTTTTTTTTTTTCCCCCCTCCAAATGAAGTTGAAAGTTAATTTGGAGCTAAGATTATGGGGTTTATTTTCTCTTGCCTTTCACTTGGATTGGATGGACATGATAGCTGCTGTCATACTGCTGTGGGACCTCCAGAGATGAACATTTTAGTTGATCAGCAGTTTGAATTTAAAGAACTAGCTCCTGTATTTTGAAGCTTTAACAAATTCATGTAATTTCAGATCCTTACCAAGATACTCTGTTTGATGATAACTGCAAAAGTTTACAGTAGAAAGCTACTTTTATAATTTGCAAGGCACTTGCTAAAATAAAAATAAGTTTCTGTGTTTTGTGGTAAAACAGACCCCTCTTGAAGATGAAACTATGATAATAGAAACTCATTATGGCACCATCCCCTGGGTAGTGACAGCAGGCAGATCTCATTGCAACCCAAGCTCTCTGTACTCGCACTGGAGTCCTGAAATATTCATTTGTCTCATGTGTGTCAGGAGGTGTTATGGAGGAGAGGCTACGTTCATGGGTGGTTAGCTGCTGGTGTGGAGCAGGGTGACATGTAGAGATCTTTCATTTTCTGTCCTATTTGTAGTAATGGCATTTGAAAAAAAAGGAACAAAGCCTCAATTCCTGCAGGACACTGTAATTCAAGTGATATTTAGCTCTTTATTTAAGGAGAGAAACAGAGTAATTAAATTTACCATACAATGAGAACATTTTGAATTTTTTTTTTAATGGGTTTTACATGTTTAAGGCCAAACAACACTGGCAAAACAGACTCTGAAAATGTAGGAGTGCTTGTAGCCTTTCTACGAACACAGCAAGGGTGTGACAGCACAGAACTCTCTTTCTCATGAGAAAATCCATCTATTTATGGTAAACAGAACATAAGGTGTTCAGAGCTCCCTTGGAACAGGTGGGAATGTCTGTGGCCAACCAGCCCCAGGGGTCGGAGGGCTGTGGCCAATCCCAGTGAGCGTTCATTTTGTATATAAAGCTGTATTTAAATAAATAATTCCCTTTGCTCGGCAATCTCTCTTGTGTGCCTCTTGTTTCGACATCGGCTCAACAGCGACACAAGGGGATTTAGAGAGCAGAAACAGAAGTTCAGATAGGTGACTGCAGTCCTGTTGAAGCTGAGGACCTTTGCAGATGGTGCTAGGGATTGTCAGCACAGTGGCTCTAAGGATCTGCATGTGAACTACTGAAATTCTGCTTGAAGATATCAAATTTGTGGAGTGATACCAAAGTTGGGATAAATATGTAAACCTGTTATTTCTTCTGAAAGGGAAGGAGAGGGTGCCTGACAGGCAGCCTTCTGAATGTCGAGGAAATCCTGTCATTATCAGGGAAAGACATGCCTAAATTGCTTAATGAAGAAAAAAAATAATTAGTTAGAGCAAACTATTTGCTTCATTGTTTTTGTCTTACTTTTCAGATTGCTAAAAGCCAACAGAGAACAGCTGTTTCCCAAGCTGGAGTGACTAAGCCTGCTGCTTTGTTTCCTTTATTGTGACTTGGGTGTGAGGAGCTGTTTTTCTCCACTCACCTTAGCTGTCTTGTAATTGATTTTTTGTTTTAAAAGGATAGATTTCACAAACTAGAAAAACTGCCTTGTGTTTTGAATATTTGACAAACGTGACTCTTCAAGTTATAAGTGAAACCAAAAACATTTTTTTGGTAATTAGCATTTGTATAATGTTTGCCATTCATTTAGCCCTCCTCTGACTTCTGCTGCAAAAATTCATAGCACCTTAAACATGTCACTGTAGCTACTTGGTATTTTGAGGTATCTCCTGCTAGATAACTTCTGGTTGTGAAGAATTGTCTTACATGGCTGCTGGTTTAGATGGCTTGTTCCTTTAGATGGATGCTGGTTTAATAAATACAGCAAAACACAGAATACAGTTGGGATGCTAACCCTGGATGGAGTTTTCCTTTAAGGAAAGGGAAAATTAGTTCTGTGGTGTCATTATCAGCTGTAATGCCAGCATCTGCCTTTAGTTTCACAGCACCTCCCAGATGCTGGAGTTCCCAATCTGCCTAGCTTCACAGCTCCTCACCTGCCTCGCTCCTTGCGACTAAACTACCACAGTGTAATTGAGAATTTCAGGCTGCACAAGCACCAGATGAGATTCTTTTTTTTTTTTTTTTTTTTTTGTTTAAGCCTAATTNTTTTTTTTTTTTTTTGGTTTAAGCCTAATTAACTGTTAACTTGTTAATTGGTGGAAATTCCTACATCAGAGATCAGAAGTTTGTGCTGCTAATTGTCATGATCTGGTATGTGAAACTGTGCTGACATTGATAACATTGGCAGACTGGGATAATTAGAAGTAGAGAGAAGCAGAACCAGAGTACTTATCTAATTGTTTCTATGGAATATTCAGTTTTTCATTGCTCCTCCCTGCCTCAACAATAGGAATAATGTATGAGCTGCTAAACTTTGGAAGCTTGGTTAGCACCTGAGTATATGACCAAGCTCTACCCAAGCAGGCAATGTATGAATTGGTGTAAAAGACTCTTGTAGAAATGTACATATGTAGTTTGCACAGCACTTAAAAAGAGAGCCAGAGCTGATGGGTTTTGACTTTTTGGCTGCTGGGGAGTAGCACATTGTGGTTGGATCAGCACAGCTGCCATGGTGGGTGATGGCTACGGTGCTGCTCCAGGCTGGTGGCCAGAGAGGCCAGAGCCCCTTGCTGGTCAGAGACTTCCACTGGGGAGAGCTGGCAGATTATAAAAATTACATAACAGAGAATGAGGTCTAAAGACCCAGTTGTCATTAGCATGAGCCACTGCAGTAGCTTGGCAGGACATATATTTTGTGGTTTTATAACCAAATTTTAAAGTACAAAATCCAAAATGTTTTAAAATTGTTAATTTCTGCAATGAATCTTTTTACATTTTACTTTTTCATATGTAGTTGAAGTGGTGTGAGTTGTTTTGGTTTTTGTGGAGGTTTTTGTTTGGTTTTGTTTTAAGGTGGAAATGTGTCCTACTTTAGCAGGATAATACTACTGAGCTTCTTATTTTTCTCTATTTCTTGCCTTTCCATTTTTTAATTTGTATTCACAGGTATAAATTTTTCCTCTCTTTGCTTTCTTATGTAGCATCTCCTTTGCATTGCAAGGGATGGTGGGGAGAAATTTGCTCCTGCAGGCACCTGCCCAGACAGTGAGCACAGTGAAATGTCACACCAATGCTTTGTAGGACAGGGAATGCACTGGAGTGGAAACCAAAGCCTGTTTTGGTCTTTATTTAGTAATATAAAGAACTAGACAGATGTAGAGAAATTTCAAGAGAGAAATGTTGGATGGATGTGTGCAGAGCTGGGTAAAATCAAAGGGGAAAAAACCATGTAAAGAAGGAACACAGAAGGGAAACAAAGCATTGGAAGATGAGTTAGTGGCTGCCCACTGGTGACATGTGTCATAGAGTTATAACTACAGTATGGGTGGAAAGGCAGGGGAAAAAAGGACAAAGTGGATGAACAAGTAAAAGAAAGATGAAATTGCAGATAAGAGGGGGAAAAAATTATTTGATGAAAAGATTAAAGAAAAGCCTGGGAGGAATATTGAAAGAAGTTAAGGGAATATAAAAATTGATGAAAAAAGCAAAGGTAGATTTTAAAAAAAGATTACACTTAGTTTTAAAAGAAGAGTTTGCGATGAAATGACTTTTTTATCCAGGTAGAAAAGGTGCTTTTCTCTCATGAGAAGTCCTGAAGGGCAGGCAGAGGTGATGCTGGTGGTGGCATTTTTGCTTCACATCGGTGCAGAGGTTCCATGGGATGGGAGCAGCCATGGCCTGCAGGGATGGGAGCAGCAGGCTCCCTCTCCCAGGCTCAGCTTCGCCTGTCTGGTTTTCCTACTACTGCTACTGGGAAAACTTCCTGCCTCACTTTAGTTACCTGCCTCCACAATTGTTGGGATCTTTCCCTTGAGTAAGCTGGAGTTGTTACTTTGTCAGGAGCATGGCCAGCAGGCAGTATTTAGCCTCTCAGGAAAATGCAGTCACTTCTCTTCAAACATCAGACTCTGCTAAAGAGGATTTTCTGCTTCCGTGTTTGAAAACAGCATGGATTTTCTCCTTTGTCCCCCAGTAAAAATATTCCTCCTAACTAAGTACTAGAGTTCCTTGGATTTGAAAACAGATGGTGAAGTATAGACCCGAGCCTCTCCAAGCCTTGGCAGCTCCTGCAGGATAAAAACCCAACAAAACTAGGCCCTCCCTGCTCTTCCTAAGCCCGTCCTTAATTTAGCATTCAAATATTTTCCTGCAAATTCAAGTACCTAGGTCAAATGTACCTGTCTGCCCAACAAACCAGTTGGGAATTTAAAATGCAATAGAAAATACAGTGGTTTTAGTAAGGAAAAACCTTTTGGTGCAAATCAGTATGTTTTAAAAAGACTATTTCCTCATCAGCATGAGCTAGGTTTTTCACAGAAAAAATCTGGGGAGAGGAGGGGGGAAGTACTTGACTCAAGCCCATAGCTCAACCAGTGTGGTTTGTGTTGGGGCAGTGAGGTTGAAGTTGCTGTTTTAAGCCAAAATGTGCAGTTATCTATGTGTGTGTGTTCTGTTTTCATAGTATTTTTAAAAAAAAGACACTTTTGGGTGACCCTAGACCAGTTGTTATACAGCTCATGTTACACATCAAGTATCATATTGAAAATTTATTTTCCAAGGATTCCTATTTCTTTTAGCTGTTTACTTTCAGAAATATTTAAGATTTTACCTGCAAATACTTGAAACCTGCATACTGATGCAACAAGAAAAAGGTGCATAAAATATATGGTGTGTCATCTGGACTGTCAGTCATCCATCACTTGTTCAGAGTTGTTCTCTTGGAGATGGGAGGAGGTTATTTTTCAACCTGCACATTGGTAGGTTTGGCTGCACGCTTTCTATTGTGTAGATCATGTGCTCATGTATAGTAATGTGACCTGTAACTCTCAGACTTTGGCTCCCCAGGTAGACGAATGCCATGGATTGATGAACAGGGACATTTCAGTAACATCTTCCCAAGTTAAACTTGAGAGGTTAGAGTCGTTCTGTGCGTGTCTTGTCACATAACACCCAGAGAGCATCAGGAGGGTCAAGTAATATCTGAAAATGAACTAATCCCAGTGAAAGTCTGTACAAGCTTTATGTCAGTTTTTTGAGAGCAATTTTTTTTATCCTCTCGGTTTCTATGTGCTTTTTCATGGCTGTAGTCCTGTGCTGCTAGAATTAGTTTGTGACACTGTTAACAGCTGTGACAGCACAGAACGCTTTTTCTCACGAGAAAATCTTTCTGTTTATTGTAAACACAAGATAAGATGTTCAGAGCTCCTTTGGGAACAGGCGGTCGATGCCTGTGGCCAATCAGCCCCAGGGGGTGGAGGGCCGTGGCCAATCCCAGTGGGTGCTCATTTTGTATATAAAAGCTGTATTTAAATAATTCCCTTTTCTCGGCAATCTCTCTCGTGTGCCTCTTTGTTTCGACATCAGCTCAACGGCGACAAATAGCAGCAAAGACAAGAAGATTTATTCTCCCTCCCATTTGATTGTAGCCTTGTTAATATATAAGTGCCTATGCCAACACTATCCTAGAAGAAATGTGGATTGGGATTTTGAGAGGTCCAGGAGAGGAAAGCATTGGAATCAGTGGGATGCTGGCTACTTCTGTTGCAACTTGCTCTCCCTCTGTTTCTGCATGGGTCCACTCCCTACTGAAAAGGGTTGCTGGGGTGTGATGGCAGAGATTTGCCAGAAATCAAAGCAATAAATAGCAGGCCCCAAACACAACTGCCAGGGCACTGCTGACTCATGTTCAACTTACCATTGGCCCTTTCCACAGTATGGTTTTCCAGCCTCTCATTCCTCAGTGTGTATGCAAATCCAGGGTTCTCCCATCCCAGGTGCAGAATCTGGCATTTGCCTTTGTCGTTTGAGGGAGTCAACAGCTCCTCCCAATTTGGTATCACTGGCAAACTTAGTGTCCCTTCCAGTCCTGAGTCCAGGTCATTTATGAAGATGTTGAAGAGCACAGGGGTGAGGATGGAGCCCTGTGGAACCCCACTAATGACGGGTCACCAGTCTGATGTCACCCCAGTCGCTGTAACCCTTTGTGCCCGACCCGTGAGCCAGTTGCTCACCCATCCCATGATGTGTTTATCCAGCAGTGGGGTGGACATTTTATCCAGAAGGAACCTGGGAGAGACAGGATCAAAACTTTACTGAAATCCAGAGAGATCCCATCAACTGGCTTCCCTTAATCAACTATGTAGGTTGCCTTGTCATAAAAGGAAATTCAATTTTAAAGAAGGACTTTCCTCTCATGAATCTATGCTGGCTGTGACCAGTGACTGAGTTGTCCTTGGGGTGTTTTTCAGCATAAATATGAATGCTGTTTTCAGTCTCTCTTGAAGCTTAATGTGTTTCTGCCTTTAGCTGAAAGGTGAGTTCTGATGGTGGAGTTGTTTAATCCATCAGGTACGCTGACTGTGTGACAGTGTATAAACCACAGCTACTTGATGGTTTAGTACAGAAATGAAACCTTGAAGGCTTTGTGAAACATCACAGGCAGCACTTCTGTAGCAACACAATGAAATTGCCTGGTAAAATTTGTGGAATTAGCTAACACTTTAACCCAGTGCATGTGTGCAACAGAACAGACAAAGCAAATTTTCAAGATTTTCAAAGTGTGTTTTGAGTACTTTATAATAAAAATGAGAGACTCACACATGCATTGTTTTGAGTATTTCTATATATTTAATCTGAAAACTGTAAAAGTATTTCTAATAAATAGAAGTCATAAAATAGTTACAGGGTGTTGTAAAAATGCAATTTATTTTACACTTGGTAATGCAGGATGCAGTGGAGTAACACTAAATAAAATCTGATGCAGTGAATTTGGCAGAGTACTTGCTGTACATTTAGATGATTGTGCTATTAACCTCTTTCATATACCCACTCTAGTTTGTGGTCTACCTTTTATTGCAGTAATAAGTGATAAGGACTACTATTAGCAGTATGAGATGAGTACTGCCCCCCTAATTCAATTTTCTCATCCAAACTGTTATGGCAATGACCTATGTAGTCTTTAAGATGAAATTAATTTTGGTTCAGAGGGCCAGCATATGGCTTATGATTCCCTTAAGTTCTACTTAAGCCTGAGCTGGGTGTTTTATTTAGCATATCTTGTATAATAATTAAGCTCAGACTAGGTTATCATGTTAGTTTTGCCCAGTTTGAACAACTTTTTCCAAGGAAAGAACAGCGCTTCAGAAAACTAAGTGCTTTATATTTGTAGTTTTGCAGTCAGGAGCCAGATGCTGCTGCAGTTGAAGCGTGCTATTGCAGTCCCCAACTGTGCTCCTTGAGATGCACACCAAGATTTACTCTTGGATTATTTGGTCATATATTCTGTAATAAAACATTCTAGTAGCCTATATAAATTTTTGAGCACTGTGGCTCAGAAGGCTTTTTTTTTTAATCTGTCAGTTTCATTAATGAAACTTTTTTCTTTTTAAACTTTGTCATTCTGGGTAGTGGTGCTTTTGCTGTGAGTGTCTTACAAGCTATGTGAAAATATTTTGTAAAAAACCATCCATTTTCTCCAAGGTGAAGCTTCAGCTTAAGCTTGTCTTACTAAAACCCACATAATTAATCAAGAAATATTTTTTACTGTACTAAACCACAAAACATTTAGGGTTTGTATTCTATGTATAGACTCAAGAATTATTGCAATGAAAATGGCTCTCCCTGCTTTGGTTTTCCAATAACTAATATAAAATGAGTTGACACTAAAGAGTAAATGGGTGCTAATGATAATGGAGCCCTAAAATGTGATTATAATGTGAATCATTTTATGAATCTATTGAAACCCAGGTGGTGGTTTCCTATAAATTAATGCATGTATCTCCTTCATGTGAATATGAATTGTGAAAGTTTTTAATTTCGTACTTATTTTCTGTAAGTTTTCCCCCTTTTATATACTTGTGCCTTCACATTAATGCCTCTTTATCTTAGTTAGGTCAAGTTTAGATATCTAATGAATTTCACTAACATTTTTCTTTAAAGGTGTTTAAAGATTGTGACTGATTCTGTGTTATGAGAGCTGTAGGGATCCAGCTTTTTTGTATCTCTTTGTGTTCAATTCTGTGTACAGTGGAGTTAATGGAATTTACTTTTCTCTGCATTCTGTAAAAGAATTGGTAGTTGTGCAAGAATCAAAATCCAAAATGCAGGCATGATTCACATTAATTCTTTCTAAGGATGTCAGAAGAATGTGTTCTACTGTAATAGTTCCCATTGCTTTTTCAAAGATAAATTGAGCCTTGAAAACTGAGATAAACTAAAAAACAATAAAATAAAAAAAAGTCTGTACTTTTGAAGGCAAGGAGACTGAATAACAGCACAGATCAAAATCCAAATTCCAAAGGCATAACTTAGTCTTAGAAATTCATTTTAGGAAGATGTGACACAGACTAATCCTAAATTCTGTCATAGGTCGCATGAGACTGTTCTGACATTTAGAATGGTCCTCAGCGTGGCAAGCTTTCAGGGTGACATTTAGATGGAACTTTTTAGAAATATATCACCTACTTGGGGAAGTGCTGTGGAGTGGAGCAGATTTATAGAGCGAGGAGCCTATTATGCAGAACTGTAGATCACTGTCGTCCACCACTAAAGCCAGCTTTTTTGCTAATGTTCACCAAGTGTCCTCTGCCTTTCTCCTCTCCTTGGTGAAGTAGCAATTCGATTTGATAGCATTCTTTTAAAATATTTTTGCTGGGAACATTAAACTTCTATTGTTTGTCTAATCACCTGCTCAATCCACCAGAGGTTTTTTTCTTCCTTTTTCTTCCATTTTGCTTTCAGCTGAGTGTTTGCTCCAAAGTTGGTGATATCAACACGTTGTACATCTAATAATATAGCTGGGTTCTGGATAGGACATCCATCATGTTACTGTGTACTGTATATATACAATTGCAAAAACATAAATCAATGAAAAAAGTCATTTCTAGAATGCAGTGTTATTGTGTGAAAGTACACTGTTACCCTGAGACAAATGTATGGTTACGAGAGCGGAAAAAACATTTCAGAAGAAAAGGGGCAAGAGGGGGCATAAAGTGACTACAGTTACCTGTTGTCAAAGTTTGTGAAATGACTATTAAAGCATACTTTTGGAGTTCTCTAAATTACACGGTATTTTCTGCAACATAGATAATATTTCACAGAAATTTGTAACCATAATGTTTCAGGAATTTCTAATATTTTTTGACGAATCTGTGACTAAGCATTCTTTCTAGGCTCTGTTATCCTTAATCTGCTGGCAGCACAACTGAATTTAGATCATCCGAGTCCAGAGGCTGAAATCCCCAAAGCTTTTCCTCGTGCACCCTCTTTTTCCCCTGTGTATCCAATTCATCCAGTTACGTGGAGCAGAGCCTTGGCTGGCTCTTCATTTGGATTCAGCAATCAGCTTAATCAGCCATACATGATCGGTACCCTTCATTAGCCTTTTGAATGAGGGCTTCTATATCAAGGAGAAGGGCTGATAAATAGGTGGAAATAAAGGATGACTTATATGAATGCAATGTGCTAAATAAATTCCAAGACATTGCTGAGTTTGAGTATCAGGAGGCTGTTTACTGGTGACAACACAGAAATAAGTAATGGAAGTTTTAAGGATCTGCTCTTGTAACAATGAGAGATGGATTGTTTTGTGTGCTTTTCAGATGAATGAATTAATTCTTAAAGTTCTTTTTACTGTCACATCATCTCCTTTTTCTATGTTCTCATTTATATTGCCACTATATTCTACTGCTATGGAAGTATATTCTAATTAACTTTGTCACAGACTAGTGTAATTGAAGTTACAGCTTGGTAAGGCTGAGGGTCAGTGCACCTTCATGATGACTAGGGAATTAGGAAGATATTTAAAAACTTACAGTTGATAAAAATGCATGAGAGGAGAACCAGTTATTAACCTGATTTCAGCTAAAAAGAAATCTGCTACGGCTTTTGTAATTTTAGGAGCCCTTCTGATTTGTGAAAAGCTCACTGCATGCTTTTTTCTATGCAAATTTCCTAAAAGTATGTGAACTCTTGATTTTGCAAAAGGTAGGATGCTCAATTGGTCTAGCTATGCAGATGGAATTAGGTGTCTTTTGTGTTAATGAAGAAAGGGAAGTATCTGACATTTGATCTTTTCATTTAATGATCTACATCCTCATATAGAGATTTACATATTAAATATGGCAGGCTATCATTCACTTCACTCTGTAGAACTTGGGACAATGGAACCAGCAAAGAATATTCGTGGAATGTAAGACTATAAGAGATTCACTCTACAGTTCAGCAGGTAGACAGAAAACTTTAAAATTATTACATCAAGCCAGGCTGAAATAAATGTGTCTGTGTGCAGTACATGAGGTCAGATGTCCTTTTCACACCCCCAGAAAACTCAGTCCTGACATGGTGGTGTGTTGCTACAAATTTCAGAGAGAAACAGAATCCCAGAATGGGTCAGGTCGGAAGGGACCATAGTGGGTGTTTTAGAACTATTTCTGCTCCATGCTGAGGAGGAGTGAACTAGCTGCCAGGGAGCTCATTTTCTGAATGAGAAAGGCTCCAAAACTACAAAAGAGCAAAATAAAATGATTGAAATCAGCTTTCTGCATTTGACCTTTTAGGGAGATCAGGAGGGTAAAAAAGGATGTTGCTGCTTTAGTTTATTCCTGGTGCGTACACTGCTATTGGAGTGAACTTTGGGTATCAGCTTTTGTGGGATGTTTTCCCCTTCCTTCCTGTTGTAATCAGGTATCTCAACAGCTGGAAACAAGTGTCTCCAAAGTAAAACTTGCAAAAGCAAGATGGCTTGTAACAACAGTAAATAACGTTATGTGAACTACTATAAAGCTAAGTGTTAATTGAGTAGGCTTTTTTTGTGCCTAAGAAAAAAAAATAACTAGCTTCAGCTCTTAAATGAATATTTGTCCCTCTCTAGGTTTTTGCAAAAAGCTGTAAAATTAAACTGATAGCTAGATTGATCAGAAATGGAATTGTTTCTTTTTGATATGTTTTTGGATTATTAAAACAGGACAGAGCATCAATTCCCTTTGCATACAGAAGGGGAAAGAAGCATGACCATAGAGAGTTCATGGCTGAAATTATGTAGTACGGAATTTTAGTCTGAAAGAGTGGAAGAAATCAAAGGGTCGAAATAGATTGGTTCTCTTGGCAGGTGGCAAGTTAAGTAAAAGGAAATTTTTTTACCTCGTTTATACCTGTAAATAAAGTTGATGGCAAAACTGACACAAGTAAAGCAATGAAATCTGTGTTGGAAGTAGTGTTTCTGGGAATAGCTTGTGCTGGATGTTCAGATGTTGCCGTAGAGAAGATGAACAAATAGAAGACTCTGGCTTGGCTGGAGCCATCGTATAAGATTCCTACAGAGCTACAGAAGATTAATTACCATTCTTATATTATGGGTTAGTTCACATCACGTTTTGATCAAGCTTTATCTTTCAGCTTGTTAAACTAGGAATTCCCAACATACTTTTCCCTAACGTTTTTCGTGGAGAACAGTTTTGTCTTTGCCGTGAATGACCACGGGGTGGCAACATTAAAAAACGAAACCCCAGAGCACGAGCTACAGACACACCGGTAAGGTGAGGGTTGGGTTGTGCAGATTTTAAGCAGAGGGAGAGTCTGAGCCGGGGTGTGTCTGAGGATATGTCCCAACCTTCAGGTTTTGGATCAACTTCCACATCTTAAGACCTCACGGCTGCAATTTCTGGCTTTGCTTAGGGGATGTAGGAAGAGAGGCTTGCTTTGGAAAGAAACATTGTCAGTCTTTGCTCCCATTCAAAAATTTTTGTGACGGGTGGTGATGTTTTATTCCTGAATAGAAGAGTTATTGCTCTTTTGAAAGCGTTGAGGACAGAGCTGGCTGGTGGTCGGTGTGATGCACAAAAGTATGCTGCAGTGTTACCTGGATAAAAGAATAGGACAAAGAGCCAACCTGCTGCTAGTATTAATACTCATCTGGAAGTTTAGATTTAGTGCAATTAATACAGGCAGCAAAAAAATTTGATTTTTAGAATTTTCAGTTGCATATTAAAATGAAAACACTTAGATACATACTTTCTAGTATGATCGCTATGTTAAATATAATTTTAAATGCATAATTTCTTGTTTACTGCCATTTCACAACTGGTTTATATTGTTTTTTTCTGAATGCTAGTTTCTAAAGTCCTTGAGACTTCAGAAAGGGTATTTCTTGAGGTATATGCAATTAACACCTGGCTGAGTATTGCAATGTGCTTATAAATGAATGAACTACACTCAGTTTTGGAGATCAGTTTACGTATGATAGTTTTCTATTGTTACACCCTAAAAAAGTGAAGAAGTGTGAGGAGGTGAATTTAAGTTGATTAACCATCGAATGGGACTTTGGTCAGTGGGGAATTGGGTCTCTAACTCAGATGGTTTGCTTTTGGCTCCTTTTCTGGACTTGATTCTTAGTAAGTAGGAAGAGATTCTGAATGACTTACTGGAACTTTGAACTCCTCCAGGAGACAATTAGGAGAATATTTAATAGTAAAAGATTTAGTACTCAGGCTGAATAATGGTAAGACCTATTAAATCATCTTCTTTCCTTTATTAAACTATTTCAGTGAAACTGGGACACAGTCTACCTTTGTTGCTCATACAAAACTGAGAAAGAGGGGGGGAAAAAAATACCAGGTGCATGTCAGAATTGATATCAACTTATTGTTAAGCACATTTAAGCAAGTGTGTGCTTGCATGTGAACACATCTGCACAGAAAAATAGCCAGCCCCTTAAACAGTTCCACCAACTGTCATCTAATGTAATACATAAAAATATAAATTCTTTTCCGGAGTTGTAAGTACATAATGTGGCATTTTTTTCTACATATGTTCCATAGTTTTTTCCAGTGAAATACTTTTTTTTTTTTTTTTTACTTTGACTTGTATGGCAATGGGATAAGTGATTAGCTTTTCCATAGGCTGTGTCAGCTTTATCTGGCTGAAGAAAATTAAGGAACAATAATATTACAAAAGTATTTGCCTCCATAAAATGGCTAAATCAAATCAGTAACTTGAAGCCTAAACTAATAAGTCACCCAATAAATCTGTAGATAAATATATCCTACACTATACAACTGTGAATTTTCATATATTTGAATTTCGTACTAAATGGCATCCAGACAGGATTGATACACATTGCTAGAAAGAAGAGTAGTGGGTGACTAGACATAGATGTTTAAAATTTTGTTTAACTTTTTCTGTCTTGTAGCTCCAAGTAAAGATTTAGACTTTTGCCTCATGCTAGGAGAACGTGCAGACTTTCCCTTTTAAGGTGGTGACATCCACTGCAGATGTTGCAATTTATCACTTGGCTTTAACACAAATGTGACATGATCTCATTAAACTTCTGCCACGAGGTTTTATTGCTTTAATAATTTGTTGCAATATTTATAGAATACTATGATGGATTGTATTGAATTTATCATATTATCCAAAAAATAATGTGACAGACCAATAAATCAATCACATTTTAGAAAGTGTTAAAATTGTGTTAATGTTCTAGATCCAAGCATAATAAGATCTCCCCTGAAAATAAAAGGGAAGCTTATTAGCATTAAATATTTTGTAGTAGACTGATTAGTTTGGGTCTTGATCAAAAATCTCTCAAGCTATTAACTGGTAGCTGCTGACTTAACTCTTTAAAATAGAGTATTTGGGCAATGCATGATCTTCCTGTGGGACAGACTGCATGCAGGAGCAGAGAGGAAAGGATCACTTGAGGCCCTTAGCTGAACTGAGTCCTGTCTGATGCTGACTTTCTTTTAATTTGCTTGAATAGCAAATTAACACTGTTGCTAGAAGTGAAAGAGCAGCAAGGAGAGTACATGAACAGAGAGCAGAGCAATTTGTAACAACCACTTCTTTTTGTCTCAACTGCCTGTTGAAGGAACCAGTTTCTAATTCAAGATATCTGTGAAGCCCCAAGGAGAGCTGGGCTGTGTGAAATACAGGTATTCCTCTGTACCTGGAATTACACACCAATAGCTGTTTAGAGAGCATTAATGCTCTATGTAATAAAGTGAAATACAAAGCTTAAATTAAATGACAAAAGCACTCACTAGTTATTTGATCCTCCATGTTCCATTTTTTTAAAAATCTGAAATGTGCTCTGTATACATCCATCCTCCTCTGCTCCATCCCTTGATTCATTCTAGAGTGATGCTGTCGTTAATTCTAAAATTGCAGTTATTACTTTTATGAACTTCTGTAAACCAATAATCCAAATCAGGGAGCAGGACACCAGCGTGGTGAGAATTATCTACGTGCAGAAATACTCCAGACACCTCTGATGCAGATCATTGACCTGCATTGTCTGCTGAGTATGTGGTGAGAAGAGGAAAGGATGCAGAGAGATGAGAGAGTACAAAGAAATAATTAAGCAGTAATATCTATTTGACTCAGCTGATCAGGAGCCCCATCAAATTAAGGTTTCTCAGACACAAAAGTAGATTTTTAAGGAACATAAGAATTATATTAAGATGGATTTTGTGAGTGCATACAGAATGTTATCTGAGCATAATGCATAGTGTTCTTGTTTTATAACAAAAGCCTACAGGGAGAGACTGCAATTTTGGTCTTTTTTGAGGGGAGATGCTTAAGTAGCCAGAGCAATAATTGTGATTTCTGTGGTAGCCTGGGTTTAAAAATCAAAATATGATATTGAATTATGAAAGCAAAATATGTCTTCCTATTATTGTACATCATATTTTTGGATGAGTCAAACTTCTGGCATTGCCAAAATGAAACATTTGATCTCTTGTGTATGCAACTGAAGGAGAAGCATATTATTGCAGTTCAGTTCTATTTGAAAGTGTCTCTGCCTCTGGAATTTGTGCTGCTTTTTTCCTCCACACTGTTCTTGTAAGTGTGGCAAGCATGTTGTCAGTGGGTGCAGGCATGTGACTTCCATAAAGTGCTGCTTTGTGATATTTGAACAGGCACTATGGAACGTGTATCTCAGCCTGGAAGCATAGTCTAGGCAAAACAGAGATGAGGTCTCTGTCCTTTTCTGAAAACTATTGAATTCCACTAAGTGGAATCGAAGTGATATGAATTGTCCAGGAAAAAAATGTGAGTCTTCATTTAGCATCATCTTAAATGAGACATTTCAGTCTAGTTTTGTCCATCTTCAAAGTATCTTATTTTCCCTTCTCCCCCTCCACTCCACCTTTTTTTTCTCTAGCATTACTCTGTCATCTTGGTGGATAATTTGCAGTTTCCATGAAAGTTTGGTGGGAAAGGCTGATGGTCTCTTCCAGCCTCACCTGTTCTGTGATACCTTTTTATTGCTGCAAACACCTTGTGAATGAATGCCTGTGTGTTTCTGATTACAGCTGTCAAGTTTCCAGGATGTTTAACTTCCTTACAAACTGTCCCCACCCCCAACAAACTCAAACTCTCAGACAACCACAAGTGCTCCCTCCAGCATCGCTATATCACATGTCGGTCTTGGATTTTTTGAGGAAAATTAAGGGATTAAAAGGGCATAGCAGTTTTAAACCTGATTTTGAATGAGTAGAAGGTCTTAAGGTGTGTGAGTTCATATACTTGCTTTTAGCTGCTGCTTTCTCTGGGCTGCTATGTCCTGGTGCTGACCCAGAGCCCCAGCTTGGCTGAGCTTTTTTTCCATGAGTGCTCTCCATCTTTCCCTCACTGTTGCTTTGGAAGCAAGGAGGAAGAGTTGGCATGACTTTTGAATATGGAGGGTGGCTTCCAATGGATTTGACAGAAAATCAGCAGAGAAAACAAGCCCTCAGCTCAAGCTGACGTTGGAAAGATGTTGGTGATCTTTCCTTAATAGTTTAGTGTTGTGTTTTGAAGTAGTTGATAATTTATTTTTTTTTTTACATCAGTGAAATACTTGTGGTACTTTCATAGAAGTACCTGGCACAAGGACTGCTCTATTCTTTTAGAAATAGCAGCAGAGCTAAAGGTGTGCTTGGACTTTGGAAGTTTACACTACATAGCTATTACTGTGAGACTGTATCACGTTCCTCCATTTTTTAAATATACACATCTGGTCTTTAAAGGTAAGGTCGCTCACTGTGAATGTGTTTTATTTACCTGAAGTTGGCATAGTTTTAGTTCCCTCTTGAAGAAGAAATGAATAATAACTTGGTGATTTCCTTCTGATGCAGTTGGCAATTGTGATTTCCACACATTCTTTTCTAATGTAGGGATAAATGAGAATGTGGTACCATTAATTTATTAGGAATATAGGAGCTCTCAATTCCAAAATTTGCCACAAAGAGTACATTTTTCCTCCCTCACCAAAGCTTTCCTTGAGACAGACATGAAATGCTGTAGGAGATAAACATGTTTTAGGTATGGCTTTGTATTTTGAGAAGATTTCAGTGCCACTGGAAAGAATGACAAATGTATAATAATAATGACAGGGCTTAAAGTGTCTTGGGTTGTTCTGAAGAATTTTTCTAGGTACGTCTAAATTTCAAGTTCAGATACAGAAATATTAAAAATCATTAGTGAAATCTTACAATTTGATTGCTAAATTTGCAAAGGATGAAGGCAGTGGATCCCAAATGAGCCTGTTCTCCCAAGGGAGCCAGAAAGGGGAATAACTGTGTCAGCTTTCATTGCAAGCACTAAACCCGGAATTTATAGGTGCACATTTTAGTAATTATCTGCTCATACCTTTCAAAGAGGACCTTTTAGTAGTGTAATCAGAATTATAAAAAGGAAGTAAGTTTCTCTTGCATTAAATTAGGATCTATTTGAAAAGCTATTGGAAATGCTTGAATACTTTACTTTTCTACAAAGAGTAAGTTGTACAGATATTTGTAATCTAAGCAGTACTGATTGTGAGGCTTTTTGTTTTTCATAGTGGTCATTTTAGAGACAAATGATTCTGTAAGACCTTGAAAAGAAGAGGTCACTTAATGCAGAATGTACATCTGTACAATTTATATGCCAATTAATATCCTGATTCATGGCAGACAACTGAGTTTAAAATCACTGTGGTTTCATGCCAAAATCCATAACATAGCATTCATTTTGCTCTGCATAATAGAATTTTATTTGGAGAACATATATGACTAGATGAAGACATCAGAGTGTCTTGGATGAGAGTCTGGCAGTAATCCCATATATTTGCCATCATTATATTGTGCAGTTGTCACCATGTCTAGCATTGGGAAAAAACCCTCCTTCCTTTGGAAGGTTTCCTTTGCCTTCCTGTGGCTCCCTTGGGAGGAATTTTGTGGTTTTGGGAGGATATAAATGCAGTTAAGTTGAAAAATGTATATAAAACTTGGCAACTGTTCAGGTCATTTCCTTAAGGATTCAGTTGTTTCCTAGGACTTGCTATACTTGGATCTGGAGTACAGTGGACATGGAGTAGGTAGGGAAGTGATGCAACTCTTGCAAACCTTAAACTATTGCTTTACAGTACAGCAGTAATAAAGGATTTTAATTTAGCACTGACTCTTCCCTTACCAGATACTACATACATTTTCATGTAGCCTTAAAAAAGAAAGTACATACATAATATGAAACATAGAAAGATTAACCATACAAACAAGCAGTTTACATGATGTTAAAAAGTAACCATTTGAATTCCCCCTAGATGTTGGTTTAAATAGGAGTTATCCCCCTAAATTATCAAAGGATTTCTGAAAGTGTAACCTGAACTGCATAGGCTAACAGTATTTTATAAATCTTCCATTTTTTTTAAGTTCCTAGACTGATCAGTAGCCTAATGCATTTACCCTTGGGAATCGTAGAGTATCACTTTAAATGCTGAAATAATGGGAAAGGAGCTTAATCTCTCACAGCTGGTCTACAAGTAAAGAAGATCAAAGACAGGGTGATCAGGTTTGCCAGCTTTGCTGCTCTTTGGAGACTGAGGAAATTAAAACAGTGCCTTGTAAACTTAGATAAGTGGTCCTGTCCTGAACAAATATGTTCATAAATAGATGGCAAGTTAAAAAGAGAACAATTTGTCATATCTCTAGAGAAAACTATTACCTTCTTTAAGAACTAATATATCAGTTTCCACAAGGTCTGTCAGCTCGGTGAGATCGGCTTCAGGATAGCACCAGCTGGAATTTCTCATCAGGAGCTGTTCTGCTGGAGTGTTTGTACCTGCTGGGAGCACAGCACGCAGACCCTGTGACCTGAGCTTCTGTGGCTCTGAGCCCTCCAGCTTGGGGCAGTGCATCTGGAAATATCCCCCTAGCTGTGCAGTGGCTGCCCAAGGAAATGGATATTCCTGTAATTCATGGTGGTGATGAAAACAGATCCTCTCACAGGATTTCTGGTTTCTTCACCTTGTAGCGTAGTTGATCTGACACCTGAAGTAGATTTTCTTAGGTAAATGGGAGATCAGCTCACTCTGGCATTGGGTGGGATCCTCACTTGAGGAGCCAATTGCTCATTTTAGTATATTTTACACTTTTCCTTGCGTTTGTTTTGCAACTCTTTTTGCATCCAAATTCACTCTTTTTACTGCATTTAATGCTCATTAGATAAACTGCGCTTGGATTTCTTGGTTACCCTGGAAAACCAATTCTGCCCAGCAAAAGTAAAACAAATGAGCTGTACCCAGTTCATCAGTAGATATATATATATATATTTGAAGTGAGTGGAAACAAAGTTCCACACAAGTGAAGGCAAATTTGAGCAAAGCAAGCCTGGCAAGCTTGAGGAGTAAGTGTTGGGCACAGGTTCTTGGAAATCTCACAGATCTTCAGAGGGTATAATGTCCACAGGAATATATGTGAAACAAAGGGTAGTTGTGCTTTATATATATTTAAATAATATATAATATGTAAATATATAAAAATCATTCTTAGTGAATATGTTGTCCTCCGTGGTGAAGCTGAGTTGCAATGCCTTGAAATGTTTCTGCTTGGAAAAGAGGTGTGTCAATGTCTTCAACAAAAAAAGAGCTGTGTGAGGAGGAGAGAAATTGGTCTAAATACTTGGTCAAAAAATTAAAGTTTAAGCAAAAAAGGGATGGGGATTAAAACTTTAATAAAACACCTTTATGGAGAGAAGATTTATATATGGTTAGAAATGCCTGAAATATGTTTTTCATTGTAAGCCTTGCACCTGTGAAATTTCGTTTGATGGATAGATTGTTCTGGGCATGGGACCAAAGCAAAGTAGCCAAATGACAATAATTTGATAAGGGAATGAGAATATATTGTAGCCAAAAAGTTGTGGGTGCAGTTTTTAAAAATCCTTTGATTGAATAGCAATCTCTTTAAACTTCTCTTATTAAATATGATATTTATAACCAATTTTTAAAACACTTGTTGAGTTTTAACAACTTAATGACATCATGTAGGGCTAATATTTTTGAAATAGCTAATAATTGCAGTGCTGTCTGCTGCTATAAACTTTTATTTCATTAGTTTCCTGCTTAGTAATTTAACTAAAATTTCAAAACCATTACCTCAAACTTCTGTATTTGGTTTGATTTAAATGATTGACAGAAGCCAACCAAAGGAATAAGACTCTCCTTAAAGATGTGTCTGTAAAAAAAAAAATGAAACCTGTTTTCAAGACAATAGAATGCAAATTTGCATTCCATGTGTCAAAGGTAATCCAAAATGTGAGACTGTGAGGAACATTTACTGGTTTTACATTTAAGAAGTTATTTTCTGGGTATAACAAAAGTATAAAAACTTGAAAATGCCTTGAAGTCAGAGGAAAGAAAACATGGCCTTAACTGATTGAAAAATGCATCAAAAGAAAGGAACCTAATAAATACTTTTGCTTGCTTGCTGCTGGTTTTGGGATATTTGTCAGGTGTATTTCCTAGAATGGGATTTTCACTACAGACTGAGTAGAACTAGGAAGTCAGATTCCCCAGTATCTTTGAGTTGGACAGCATCTTTGAGTTTCTTTTTTTTTTTAATACCTAGAATACACATAGCAAGTACAATGAGGAATACCATTAAGAGGCTTGCATCCACTTCTCTGCCATGGAATATTATGCATTCTCTTAGTTAAGCTACCAATTTATTAAGTCTTATGGTATAAAAGGAAAGTATTTCCAAAGCTTCTTTTAAGGAAAATGTTCTGAATTTTTTTTTTCTACGTAAGATGATTTTTTTTTTTTCCTGTTAACAAAACCTAGTTCAGTTAAAATGAAGAGACCATAGAATGTCAAATTTAATCTGGTTCTGAAGCATGGAACCACATTGAAGTTATATAGGAACATTATTTTCATAAATCAGTTGGTTGAATTATATGCATTCAGTTGTAGGCATAAAACTAAAGATATCTTAGAAAAAGTATACATGTTAAATTAAGCCATAAATCCATTGTTCATGTCATGGCACAGTTCAATATCATCTGACTTAGAGGTGAATTAATACCTGGTTATTGTTTTGGAGGTTCAGGAGCTGAAATAAAAAAAATAAAATAAAAATCCTGATTAAAACACAGGTTCTCTTGAAGAGCTGTTTCTCAGGGAAAAAAAAATAAATCTTTTAACCTATACAAATTCATGTTGCAAGGACTTTAAAAAGGGACTGTTGTTTCAGGTAACAGCCACCTAAGTCATCCAAGGCAGAGATGATCCATATCTCTGCTTTTGAATGGAATGGAGAATTTATTAGTGTTTTGTTTCAAATGTCAGGACTGCAACTAGTGGAAAAAAGTCCTTCTGATGTTGTGTTTCATGTGAGAGCTGGTCATGTTACGTGTACAAACATTACTGGGAAAATATCAGGTTTTCATAAGCAAAGATTGTTTCTGTCTGAGCTCTAGCTCCTGCTGCAATGACAATTTGATATTTGTAGCAAATAAGTGCTATTTGTATGGAACAGGATTCACAAATAACCACACATGATGTGATTCTGGGTCCTGAGCAGGGCCAAGAGTTGGACTTTGATGATCCTTGCGGTTCCCTTCCAACTCAGAATATTCTGTGATTCTCCATAATATTGTATTTGAGGGTACTTGAACAGAGATTTCTATCCTTAAAAATACCCCAAAGCCAACTGGACATGGCCCTGAGCAATCAGGTCCAGTCTCAAAGCCAGTTTTCACACTTCAGTTTTCACACATAGATTTTTTTTTTTTTTTCCTCTGCCTCTTTCCCTTCAGCCTTGCTCAAGACAGAGTTGACTTTAACGGTGCTGACAACATTCTGTATTACAGTAGAACATGGAGAAGGCATGCTGTAAAGAACTGTAGAGGCATTTCACAGTGTGTGCATTCTTTTTATAGGTGAATACTCCATTTAAATGTACAGTTGAACAAAATTTAGGTAGTAATTAAAAGTGTTTAACCCACATAAAAAAATTTTATGTGGGTTATGCAATTAATTTTATTACAGAAATTGCATTTAACTTAAGAACTGATGACCTTATCTTAATG
Organism: Orthonyx spaldingii; assembly: GCA_013397795.1. NCBI lineage: Eukaryota > Metazoa > Chordata > Aves > Passeriformes > Orthonychidae > Orthonyx > Orthonyx spaldingii. The sequence continues at coordinate 173,990 of VZTJ01001976.1, read as the reverse complement.
CAGTAATGTATTTTTCATTAAAATGAAACATCCTGTTAGCCAGGCAATAACCAGCCAGAAAGGAAGAGATGGAAAAGGTCCACAATATACCATGTACAACATCTGTCTAAAAGAAAAAAATAGCCAGTAATGCAGCATTTTTCAATTTATTACTGTGTCATATTGGAAAGTTTAAACTGTAATTAAATGGATAGGAACTGCTAATACACTGTCATTTTACAACTTGGATGGCTTCTACTGCTGAGCTGTCCTACCTCTTTCAGTAAATTACAGCTGTTGCTTGGTCTTTTATGCAGGCTTTCACATGTGGGATGTATTAATCATCAAGGAAGATTATTGAATGCATTTCCAGACACAGGAACAGCCAATATTTCTTCTGTCAAATGCAGCTTCCACCTGTTTGCTGCAATGCTCTGTGCATTTTTAGGAGTTTCTTGTCTTTGTTGTGTGCTGATAACAACATAGATCTTGCAGATGAAGTTTTCAAGATGACTTAAGATGATAACTCTGAAAGAGTGAATACATTATTATCGTTGCTTTTGCTGTCATGGGATTGTTTCCTCAGTACAGCATATTATTATCTGTGTTTGGTATTAGCAGCAAACAATATTTTTAGCAATGTTATACTACAAGGAAGAGGGGATTTTTCTACGTAACAAGTGAATAATCATGGATTGCCTATGGAATCTTACTCCAGGCTGTGTACTTGCAGGTAGTGTACAAACGTACCACCCAGGGTGGTGTTGATGGGGTCCGGACTACTTTTCATCTCTTCAGATTGTTAAACTGCTTTTGATGGCAGGTAAAAGTATTTAATTTCAGCTTTTTTAAACCATGCTTTTAGATGCCAATATTTTGGAAACAGGTCACTTGGGTAGAGCATGTTGTTTAAAACCCCTCCAGCTTCCTGAAGCTTGTTTGTGTTGTCATTGTTGAGAAATATTATCTTGGATCAGCTAGAGATTCTTACTAATATTAACACATTGATGGCTCTGATTCTGCAACCTTTGCCATCAAATAGTAAGCAAGAATGAAGAACTAAACCCCACCAAGCCCACAGGAAAATATTAAGAGTAGAGGTTCAAACCATGATCAACTCTTTCTCTGGGTTTGAGTAAGAAATCAATTTATTGCTTAGGGAGAAAGAAATTCTCAGTTGGCTAATTTTAGGTATTAGGTCTGTTTTACAATTGGCTTCAGTAGATGGAGTTCCCAAGGAAAGTGATGTGTATGGCAAGAATAGTCTTCTTACTTTATTAGATGGCTTGGTAGGTTTTATGGCTTATGTTTAGCTCCTAATAGTGTTCATTCTTCCTTGAAGTGGTAAGAGAGATCTTCTGTAAATCTTTTTCTTCTTGAGCTGGATCAAATACCGTAATAGTAGAAAGCTGGAAAAAACCCCCCAAAAAACCCAACCAAAAACTACTGCATTTGTTCAGTAGTGAAAATACCTTTTGCTTGCTTGTATGGCCTTTCAAATGCGTAAATGATCAGTGGTCGAATTGTCTTGGCACAGTAATTATAGACCTTGAATGGAAAAGTTCATTGATTTTTCAGATAAGATTTCTTGAATTTCTGTGGATTTTATCTTAATTTTATTTGTGGGGGTCTTTTTGTTTTGGCTTGGTTTCTTGGTTGGTTTTTGTTGCTTTGTTTTGGTTTGGTTTTTGTTTTTCCTGTGTGGTGGTGATGTGTGCATGTGTGTTTATTTTACTCTAGTTGCTGACTGTTGTCAGGACAGTAAAAAGAGTAAACTGAGGTAGATAAGCATTTAATGTGTGAATTTTGAGGCAGAAAGGCACCTCTGGAGACCATATAAGCTCATTGGGTTTTGAGTACCTCCAGGAGTGGAGGCTCCACAACTTCTCTAGGAACCTCTAAGAGTGTCTGACCACCTTTACAGGAGGAAAGTGCTTTCTTGTGCTTAGGTGAAATTGCTTCTATTTTAGTTCATGTCCTTCTCCTCTTGTCCTGTCACTGGGCATCACTGACAAGAGCTTGGCTGCCTCTTCTGTGCTTCCCCCATCTGGTATTAACACACATCGATCAGATCCCCTGAGCTTTCTCTGCTCCGGGCTGGACAGTCACAGCTCTCTCAGCTTTTCCTTGTAGGACAGATGCTCTGGTCCCTTAATATTTCTGGCCTTTCCCTGGACTCACTCCAGTATTTCTGTCTTGCACTGGACCCAGCACTTCAGGTATCTCTTATCAGAGCTGAGCAGATGGGAAGGATCTCTATCCTCTGCCTATTGCTGCTCAGGAGTCTGTTTGTCCCTTTTTGCTCCAAGACAGCACTGCTTGTGTTGGTGTCCACTTAGGACCCCCCCAAGGCTTTCTCAAGGTGTCTGGTTTCCAGCTGCTCAGTACAGGTGCATGGGGTTTTATTCCTCCCCAGGACTTTGCATTTCCCATTGACACAGTTCCTGTCAGCATATTTCTCCAGCCTGTTCAGGTCCTTCTGGATGGCAGCACAACTCTCTGGTGAATCAGCCTCTTCCTCAGTTTTGTGTTATCTGCAAAAATGTCATGCTTTGTGGGTAAAGATGAAAACTTTTGTCTCTATTGCAGAAATCATGAATGCAGACAACCCTGAGGCTGTGACAGCTGACTGCTGCTGAGCTCTTGGTGTTTAGAATAGCTGGATGTCAGTTATAAATCTCTTTTTCCTTTTTTTTTTCACTAGGCTTTTTGCCACAAAAATGAGTATAGTCTTATGGTCATACCCTAAGTTTTTTGGTGATTATTTGATGATGTCTTATGACCATTTGATGATGGTCGTAAAATTAAACTGATTGTGTTAGCTATTGTTTGTTGTAGATGATGATCCATTGCCCACATTAGCACTCCTAAATCAGAATTTCTTTTTTTTCATTTTGATGTTTATTATTGTTAGTGGTATTGTATATAGGTTTTATTTCAGTATTTCTTTTAATGGTAATTACAGCATATATTTATAGAGAGTAGGTTATACTTTCAATTTCTGCAAGGAATTACAATTCTGCAGCAGTTGAAATCCTACTATTGCTAAGAAATTAACGGACTACCTTCAAGGACCTTGATTTTTCTTGGGTAAGGAAGGTGGAGTTGAGCATAGAGAAACTTGCAACTTGTGTTAATTATTGCACTATCCAATAAATGTAACCAGGCTTCAGTGAAATGTGTGCACTCAGTAAACACAGGATAGATATTAGCACCTAATCAAGGCCTTCCTGTGCCTGAAGGAAGAGATTGTTTACTGTGAGGGTGATGAGGATGCTGGAACACATTTCCCAGAGAATCTATGCTTTCCCCATCCCTGGAAGTGTTCAAGGCCAGGTTGGATGGGGCTCTGAGCAGCCTGGTCCGGTGGAAGGTGTCTCTGTACACGGCACAAGGGGTGTAACTGGATGATCTTTAAGGTCCCTTCCAAATAAGGCCATTCTTGCATCCTATAATTGAAGTTTTAAAGTGTTATTATTTCTACCTCATTGTGAGTGAGCAAATGGAAGACAATTGTAAACAATTTTATTTATTTTAATATTTAGTCTTCTCTAAAAATATTGTTGGTGTTCCAAAACCTTTTACTGCTTGCTCCTCTGCCTGCACATGACATGTTTGTGTCAGTGGTGTTCCTGGAAGTACAGAAAGAACATTTGAGAGTGTTAATCAGGCCATGCAAAGTTTCTTACTGAGAAACATTTCAGGCAGGACTGCAAACCTAAGCAGAGCCTTAAGTTATCTTCTTGTCTCTTATGGATATTATGCTGAAGGTGCTTCAGGTAAAAAATCTATCAAGCAAAGAGGAGTCTGTTCAGGTATCAATGGTGGGAGTGCATGTAGAAGGGATTTACTGGCTCACATGGCAGCTGAGAAATGAGAGGAAACGGGTACAAATCTTGGAGGTACAGGAAGTTTTTTGCGAGGCAATGAGTAGGGTTTGCAAGACTGAGACGTTGCAGGGGGATGTGTTATTTTAGGTGTGGCCCCAGGGGCTCTTTACCAGCTTTGTGGGCTGTGATTTGGTGTTTGACTACCTCAGCACTCAACATGTGAGAGATGCCTTAGCAAGAGGTGCTTGGTAACTGGGGTGGGCAGAGATTTATATTGGTGGGGAATCTGCACAGGTGTCCAACACTCTGCTCCTGCTGCCAGCTGGGAGGGAGAGAGGAGCTGAGGGAATATAAATATAAAGTACAGGAGAATTTTTAGCTTCTTGTGAAGATCCAGTAATTTGGTATGTGAATACTTTAAAGCCCCTGCAGGAGGAAGCCAAGGAGGTTATTTAAAGGTCTAATTTCTTTATCCTGGGAGGAGTTCAAACCATTCTCACCTAGCTCTCCTTAGGGTGCACTTGATTGCTCACAGGAATTGGGAGCTGTGTCTGACACACCTTTTTAGCTGTCCCTAACTAAGCATATGCTTTCTTTTTTTTCTTTCTTGGAGCAAAGACCAACAACTGTCAGAAAGGGCTTAACCTGATGTACATGACTGTGCATTAAAGTGGACTGAAGCACTTGTGCTGTAAAGGGCGGGTGAGATCTGGATGAGGAAAATTTTTCTTCAGTGTTTTTGCAGTCCCTCTGCACGTTGCTCCTTGCAAACAGAGCTGGCACGAGCACATGCAAATCCACCACTTTTGCTCACCTGCCTGGCTTGGTAAGAGGAACTTCAAGTGCAGAGGTCAACAAGTTAAATGTGGGCAGCAAACTCATCCCTCTGGAAAAGCCAGGCTAAGTCAGGTTACTCTGCAGTGTCAATTTCAACCTGAGCCTAGAAACACAGCCACTCTTAGCAGTCAGAGCCTGGCAGCAGAGCAAAACACCCGGTTTAGAGTGGCCAGATGTTGGTTTTGGGGATCCTGGCCCGGGACAGACTAACAGACTAGTGTGGTAACAGGTTTTCACATACAGGAGATATGATTGCTGTGGGAGATGCAAATAAGACCTCATCCACTTAGTGAAAACACAAATGCAAAAAACAAACCGTGGGGAAGAGAACAAAAGGTATGTACTGCTTGTTAATTAAGACTGATGATATTAACAGAATATTAATGAGTCTGTAATAAAAGAAGGGTTCATCTGAAATGCTAATGTGAAGCAAGACTTGATCGAAGTTACTAAATATAAACTCTGTGTTTGAATAATCACTTTTTATTGTGGTATATTTTTGGATTATATTTAGCGACTACCTCTGAAAAAGGAATTGTGATGGGAATCAGGAAGTAGTAAGTGGCAGGCAGGTGATACAACAGTTGATGCAGGAATGGCTGCTCATCTTTTTGCTTTGCCATAAAGAAACAGGAATTTAAATTTAAGCTGTTGCAGTGAGCCCAGGCGATGCTGGCTGAGAGTCTGTAACTATAGAGGGAGCCTGTACTCCATCCAGGGAAACATGCTCTGTTGTGCACTGAATTGAGAAGAAATATAGGTACTTCTACTGGCATGACAACATGAACCCCCTGGGTGACATCCAAACTTGTGTAATTGCGAGACCTAGATGACATTAATCACTCAACCACAAATTGAGTTTCAAGCTAAAGAAGTATTTGTCTGTCTTTCAGAAAATACACTGTTCTTGAATACATAATCATTTCAAATGTTTGTTGGGCTTGGGGAGAAGGGTGAGCCCAATGTGGAAGAATATATTGGAAATAAAGCCTGCCTGGCCAGTTCAGTGTTTTTACTTTTAATGAATAACCCATTTTTTATGGCTCTAAAAATGATTTCATTTTTCCTTTGAAACAGCACAGCTCCATTAATGCTGTTCATGTTCACAAGCTTAAAAATCCTACAGTAGATCTCCCTATAGTGAAAAGAGCCTATTTTTTAATATTTTACTGGAATTTAGACATTGAAGTCCACAGCACTACTACTCAACAAGCCATATGCAATATGAAAGGAGAATTTTATCTGCTTTCTGTTTGGATTACATATAAAGATGTTTCTTTTAAAAAATGAACAGCAGCCTTCTTGTACAACTGCCTGCCTCAGTCTGTGGTGACATAACTGGAGGTAATTAGGAGGTGTGTATGAGGAACAGCATGTAAAATCTTTAAATAGATGCTCATCTTGGAGGATTCAGCACTCTCAGAAATCAAAGCACCTCTCCTGAATATATCTAAGATTTTTTTGCTAACATTTTGGCGGAGGGGTAAGGGACATGCTAAACTGTTCTGAGGGTGGTGCCAGCTTGCCAGTCTCCCCTGCAAGACAGCAGGATCTTCCAGATGAGACGACTTTTTTATCCTACAGGTTGTGTCAATATTCATTATATTTTTTTTCAGCTCTGCAGTTAAATACAGGAAGGTGAAGGTGAAGTTTCCACTAGTGTCAGAATAATTGAGAACAATTTGAGGAGAGAAACTTCAGACTTTTAGGTTTTAAGCAAACTCTTAAGGATAGCATTTCCTGAATCAAGGTGCTGATTATTTTCATAATTTATCTATGATTGGTTTTTTTGATACAAATTATGATACTCCTATTTCCTTTAAAGATGCTAAGAATCATTGGTAATGAATTAATAAAGCATGGAGCTAAATTTCATTGATGCCTGTACAGTAGCAGTTCTGAGATTGTGCAGGGTTCTGTCAACTTCACTCTGAAATTGTTCAAATTGAAGTGTTGTGAGTAACCATGAGATTGTCTTTCCAATTGGCAGCACTGATTAAATGTCTTAGCTTTCACATTTCCTTTAAGTGGTATGTTTCATTAAGTATCTCAAGGAGATTTTTAGACTGTAGTTTTGGATGGGCATTGGTATAATTTGATTACAGAAACTTATCACAGATCTCATTTCATTATTTTTCAGCCAACTATATCTGTCATGATGGTCTTTCCTTTTGGATGGTTGTTATGAAAAGTACACTAGCCTGCTTCTGAGCAGAACATGTTTCAAAGCATATTTTTACATCATACAGGCTGCATATATTGCAGTCTTATTCCAGATGCCCACACTCTTCTCTCTTTACTGAAAAATCATTTTCCGATTGGAATTACAATATTTTGTATAAACCTCTGGGAGCGAAGAGTTTAGTGAGTGTGTGTCCTGTTGGCTTTGCAATGTAAATTTGGACTCCTGTCAAGTTTAATGCAACATTATAGGATTCTGCAAGTCTTGAGTAAAAATTCTCTAGGGTTAATAGAAAGCTTATGCCCCAGGCGTTTGGAGGTAAGTCTAGGACAGAGCTGTTGGCAGATACAGCTAAAGAGGAAGCACTTTAGTTAGCTAGAAAGTATGGAAACAAACGTAATGTTGTAGTCCCTTGATAAAACATTGTTAGCCCCTTGCTTAGCCCCTAATTAAAATCTTATCTGGTAGGTGTAGAGTTTGCAGAAGGGTGTAGAAAAAGCTGCATTGCCATCTGTGGGAGAGGTGTTTTGAGTAGACATTTGGAAGACAGTAGAGGACGTGCTCTGAAACACATTAATTTAAATGTATTGTTTCTGCTGAAAAGAGGAGTGGGATTGAAATCAGCGTTGCCTGTTCAACACAAAAATTAAATTACAGGTGGTGTTACGTGCTGATTCAGGTCCATATGTTAAAATAATTTGTGGGAGGATCTGACTCTTTCAATGTTCTTTTCAAAAGACATCCCAACTTCTTGACACTGTTATAGCTCAAATGGTAATTAAAGGAAGCCTTGAGGCAGGAAAGAGAAAACGTGCAGTGCATTTTTGTTCTCTTGCTGGTACACATGTAAATCTCATTTACACCTTGCCAAGTTACTGAGTAAAATCTTCTGCTAGTAAGGCATAGGGTGTGTGATCTTGCAACTTCTTGTCAGACCAAAGGATTTATCTAATAAAAGTCACTTTGTGCCTAAAGAAAATCAAACAGAACTGCATGTCAGTTAGGTAGAGCTATGCAAGTTTTTAACAGGATTTTTACTGGAGAGGAACAAGTTTTAACTGCCTATTTTTCCCATCAAAAATCTAATATTCATAATGGATTAAATGCTCATCAGTTAGAGGGATCACTTAGGCTAGTTGATGTCTTCTTACTGTCATTCACTTTGTGGACTGCCACTCTTAGTATGAAAAGAGAAGAAAGAAACCTTCTGTTGAAGGTTATTTTTTACAGTTCAGTCTACAGTGGGGGTAAGGAGAATGACAAATTAAGGTATAAAATGTCCCTGGAAGGTGAAATTACTAAAATATCCGTGCATTAGTCAACCCTTCTGTGAGATTTCTTAACAGTCTAAGGAGTAGAAAGGTCTTTCTAGAGCGAGCGAGCAGTGAAATTGATGTTTTATGTGTGCCTCTTTACTGGCTCTTTGTTTAGCTGGAATAAATCTCTGTGAAATGGCATCATTTACAGGACTACATAATCTGTGGGAGTTGATGATGAATTTTTAATTTGAGAAAGACTGGCTTTTTACAAAATAAGCCTCATGATCTAAGATGTAATGACTACAAATTGCTGTTTTAAATGCCAAGGCTGTGGCTTCATTATTTTTTTGCACATTAAATAATGATTTTAATAAAAGTCTAGAGTTCATGTTCTCTTCTGAAAGCTATTACCTCTCAGCTACTGGCATATACCTCTTTGTCTAGAGGGCAAAGTGAGCAACATCTCATATTTTTCTTGGGCTCCATATGAAAGCATTAATTTCCTTCTGATGCTTTGATGGAACTCCAGTGCTGTGGGGCAAGTTCATGCAAAATGATCACATTTTCACTCATAATCAATATAGCTGTATGACAGTGGGGCATCTATTTTTCATTTCAGTAAAGCTGAATGGTGTGTGGATTTCGTACAAAAGGCTCCTGTTGAAAAGCAGGGATGGAAATTGCATTTTTAGCAGGAGGCTGAGTCACTTGTTTATATCTGCAGGTGTCTCCCAGCAAAGAAAGATCTCGGTGTGTTTCACCACAAACACTTTCCCTTATCACTTACCTGTCGCATTTGAATAAAGCAGATACTTGCAGTTTGACTTAAGGAAAGCAAGCAACTAACTATTGATCTAAGCTTTTGGTGGAATTATTTTTTCCATTTGAGTATCTCTGTGATCTTGCCCTTCTTACATCAGGGTGCTGGAAGCAAAACTTGACAAAAACCTGCATAAGTGTTGTTTGTTCTTGAGAGGAGAATGATGGAAGGAAAGAAAAGTGTTGTTTTCAAGACAGAAGTTTAAGTTAAAGCATCTGCTTTTGTGATTCTAAAGTTTCTAAGTGCCCAGGCATGGAGGTTTGAATATTTGCATATCATTATAAAAAGTTTGTGGAGGGCTGTCTCCTGTGGGAGGGGTTTCACACTGGAGCAGGGGGGGAATAGTTTGTGGATGGAGGAGCAGCAGAGATGTGTGATGAACTGACCACAGCCTCTCTGTGGCTCTGGAGAGGGGGAGGCAGAGAAAATCAGGGGTGAAACTGAGCCTAGGAAGAAGGATGACTGGGGGGTAAAGGGGGAAATTGTTTTTAAGATTTGGTTTTATTTCTTATTACCTTACTCTGGTAATCTATTAAAATAATTTTTCCATAAGTTGGCTGTGTTTTGCCTGTGATGGTGACTGGAGAAGGAGCCTTTTGTTACATTTTTTTCTCCCCTTCCCAGATGAGGAGAGGAGTGACAGAGTGACTTTGCTGGGTGCCTGGCATGCACCACAAGGGTTTAGCATTATGTTTGAAAAATACCAACTTAAACTATCAAAATTGTCTGTGCCTCAGTCCCAATTACTAATATTAATAATATATAGTGGATTTTTCTTGTTATCAAGTGGTCAAGATTCAGAATATGTTAATATAGTGTATTTAATCTTTCAAGAGAACAAATAGAGGAACTTTTTAAAGTCTTTCTTAGGGTCTGTTGAAGTCACTTTTTAAACATAACAGTAAACTGTCAAAATATTTTAGAGGAAGATAATTTTTTGTTTGATGATTTCAGTAAAGAGTTATAAATGGAAAATATTGACCTCAGGAGTCAAATAACAGCAGGTGTCAGAAATCGTGTAATTATAATCCGCTGATGAGAACATTGTGAAATGCATTATGGAAGATTAGCTTTACTTTAAAAGTTCTGTTTCTGGCAAGAAAGTAACAGTGCAGAAATTCTCAGAATTCGTGTTTCTTCTCACTGTTGGTGTATAAGATAATTCTAAATTGCAGCATTATGGAAATGTGGGGGGCAGGGAGCTGGAAAAAAGAGTTTTTGTAGGGAGAAAAATTTTGGCATTCTGGGAAAAACTAGCCAACTCTAGCTGGGGTGATAAAGCAGGTATCAAAAACCTCTTTTTGATTCATGATATGTAATTTGAGCTTAAACTTCCCTTGTAACTTGGTTGATACCTGTTGCACAGCTGCAGCTGTGAGGCTGCTTCTGCTTCCACCACCTGGGGTTCTGAGCAGGATTTATGGATTGTCCCGAGTACACTGCAGCTGATCAATCTCCCAACAAAGCATGTGACGTTTTTGCTGTGTACAAGTGCTGTAAGATTTCGTAGTTGCATAAATTTGTGTGGCAAGGAGGGGACCAGACACACTGAGACAGGTCTGACAGGCAAGGAGATGTACATGGCTTTGCTGAGGGACTGGCAGGTGCTTTCACAGGAAGAAGTGGTGTTGGTAAATTCTGCCCTTTCTTCAGAATGCTTCCACCTGCCTGCCCAGCATGACCCTCTTTTTGTCTGCACTGTGTGTCAGCCGGTTGTCTCTTCTTTTGGCCTCTCCTTCTGCCAGAATAATGAAGTGTCTCCTTTTGAGGCCAGAAAAAGAGGCCTTAAAAATTTGTTCTTGTCAGATTATTGGTGCCTTTCTAGCCTATGTTATAACAGGCTCTTCATTTGTTTGCTTCATTTAACTAGTAAAGAAATAATGTGACAAGCTTTCAGCCTCATCAGGTAGGACAGATTAGGCACTCTCAGATTTAAAAATAAATAAATAAAAAAATCTAGACAGCAGGATGTGGAAGTATTTCTTTTTTTTATGCTGCAGATTTTGGAGGTCTAGCACTCTTAGCAAATGCAAGTGACTGCTGATTTTTCATCCTGAGGACATAATTTTTCATCAGATGCCATCTGCAAGTACGGCTAAAGCTTTCAACCTGCGTCAGACACAATTATCTTGCTACTTACAATTTGAAAAATGTGAGACCATTCAGTTGTTAAAGGTTGATTTCCATGTTCTCTTGTACATTAATATTGTTAGTCATTTCTTAAATTAAGGAGCAAAAAAGACTATACCAGCCAGAAGGGAAGGAACTGAAACATTACATACTGGATTCTCTGATAATTTGCCTTTTCTGTTTGTTTCTGCAAGTAACAGACAAATTCTCCAGTCTGGTGTTCTCTAGGATCCAGCTTGTAACAAAGGAAGTTCTTTCCTGGTTGCTTTTTGGATTTCCCCCCCCCCCCTAAAATCCATAAATTTGGTGCATTGAGAGAGCTGCCCTAACCAAGAAAAGACTCTGAATATCGTGGGAGCAAATCTAGGTCAGTGAGAGGCTGATACCAAGGTGGGTTTTGAGCAATCATACACAGAACCATCGGAGTTCAGAGGCTTGGGCATGCAAAAGCAGGGTTATCCATGGGGAATCAGTGGGAAACAGTCCTTGTTCTGTGAGCTGGGGGCTGCCTTTGGGGTTTGAAGGTCTGCACCATTGTTGAAAGGCAGATTTTTCTTGTTGGATGGCTTTACCTTTGTTCCACTGAACCCTTTGCCTTCTATCAGCCAGCGTGAGAGGGACATCAGTGTTCTCTGTCTAGGGCTAGGAGAGGGAAAAAGCCTTTGGTCAGTTAGGATCCTGCTCTTCCACGTTTTCCATCACAAGGGAATTGAGGCATTGAGTGTTGCCAGCGTTTGGTTCACGTTCCTGCTGCAGCTGTACTTCTGGTCCAGCTGGACTGTGCTGCCAATCTTTCTGCAGAGGTGGAAAAATAAAACCACAATTAAGTCTGCTGGCCCAATTTTGTGGAATAATTGCATTTCTTGTTCACACGTTTGCACACTGGGCATGATTTGAAGCAGCTTTTTGGGATTTATGTGATCTTTTAACTTTTAGAGGGATTACAGAGCTCCTCCCTTGTCCTGTGTTTTGGTCTCCTCACTCTTTCTCCAGATCTCTGCTCCTTATTTCCAGTAGCACAGTTATGTCACCCCTATTTCCACCTCTCAGTCCAGTTCCTTTGGACTGACGACACCCTCATACCTGGGACTCATATCCTATCTTTATCCTTGACTTGTGGATGTTTCCTTACAGCAGTAAATCACACTTCAGAAGTTTTATCCACCACTACCCACAAATCACTCCATGTTCTGCAGTGTATTATTACTGAATCTATAAATAAGGGAATAAATCATTGGTTTCTGACTTGCAAAGAATATGCCACCACATATGAAAATACATCAATTTTTAATTCATTTCTGAAGGTGACCCAGAAGCAAGTGATCACCATGCAAGTAAAATAGAAATACACGTATAATACAGTTCCCTGATGAAGAATTATATTTTAAGAGCATCTGTAGGATTTATGATTCCGTATTTATAATTTGCATATGCTGCATAGTTGTTTGGGATTTAATATGATCTAATTTAATAGCCATGTAAATGAATTCAGTGGGAACTGCTGCCATCTCCTGGTCCATAGCTAAATTAAACCCCGGGCTCGAAAACTCAAGCTGGCATTGAGGGAAGACTTTCAAGGTCTTCGTTGCAAAAGCTGAGTTTAAAATTCCCGACCGCTTCAACTTTCAATACAGAACCCTCGATATTTGACAGGGTTGGCATTTTTGATGAGATTCACTTGAGTTTAACATGAATGAATATCACTATTTGGTTATTATTATTAGGGCAAGTACCATCCCTGTAAATATATGCACTTCTAGATTTTGAAATTGAATTTTCTATTTGTAAAAAAGATTGTAATTGCAAATATCAAGGCCGTCTGATGCCTTATAGGACCTTTCTCAAGTGAGTTTACCATCTCTAGTAATTTTTTTCCCTTCTTCCCCAACCAATGAACTTATTCCCTTTATTTCTTTCTATCAAGAATTGTGCTTAAAGAGAAGTTAGCAAGGTAAGATCTGTGCAGTTGGAATATGAGCTTATTGAGCTTCCTTGTTAATCTGTTCATGCTCCTTTTTTGTAATAAAGTAACTTTTGGCTTCATAGTGAGTTCCACCACTCTGAATGGATGTCACAAAAATCTGTTTCTTAGCTGTGTGCTTTCAAGTGTGCCTAAAACATGTCAAAACTCAGAAAAGTTGTATGAAGCACGTAATTTTGTAGTTTTTGCCTCAGTCTCTAGTGGTACAGAGTTGTGTAAAACTAAGATGTTCCTCCCTCTTTTTCCTTGTCTTGTTAGTAGATTTATCTCATTTTGAATACAGAATGTGAAAACACCTCATAAAATAATTAAGTCAAAGTTCTTGACTTAATTTTTTTAGCCTCTTTTAAGCTGTGCTGTAAGCTGGGGGATGTGTGTAGGGTCTCAGTACTAGCACTGCTATCAACCTTCAATTTCTTGTTCCTGTGAACTTAGCAAGTTCATTTTTTACACTTATTGTTGCAGTGGTATTTAGTGTCTTCCTTTGCAGTGTAGTTAGGCTGACTAATTTTTAATATTAAGTGGTTTATTGGCTCATGCACAAAATGAGAGGAAAAACTTCCAAATTTTGTCTTTAGTATCATTTCCAAATTCAGGAGTCACAACATATTCTGTTGGTAAGTTTATGTAAAACATTCAGTTCTATCTGATCACTCTGAAACATCTGAAAGAGTCTGTGCACAGAGAGAAATAACCAAAGGAAATGCAAATTCCTTGTAATGCTTAGTTGCTTTTCTGGATGTGAATGCAAAGGCACACAATGTAACCAATCTTTATGATTGTCTCATACAAAAGCTGAACTGGGCAGAGAGCCACTAGCTTCACTATTTTATCTTTTTACATTTAGATATATGACTGGAAAAATAGCTGATAATATAAATAATAGGGAGGAAAAAAAGTAAACTTATCTGAAGAAGGGAGTAGAAAAAGGAAAGATGGTAAAAGTCTATTCTGTGTGAACTTGATGAAGTGCAAGACTGAACTTAATCTCATTGAGGGGTCCTGTGCCTTGGCTTCAATATAATTATATTGTTGCCACAGACAGAAAACCACATCACTGTTTTAAAACTCATCTGAATTTCAGTATAGTAGAAGCAAAATAAAAAGGTTAAAAGTGTAGTCTAGAGAATAAATTAGGACAGAGTGGCTTTGTGGTGTTTTGACCTTAACCTCACTGAAAAATTACAAATTATTTCTGTGATGACAGGCAAGGTTTTGAGGAATAACTAAAAGACTGTAAAAGCAGTTTTTCACAAAGACAGATCTGTCTTTCTCCAGACAAGCTAAGACAAATCAGTATGTTGCTCAATAGATGCATAATTTATGAAAATATTGATATAAACAGCTTGAGAAAAACCATGAAGAATTAATATTGTTTCAGAGCTTAGATGTTCAGCACCAGTGCCAACCTGACTATCTCAGCTTAGTCATGTGAGTTTTCTGTCTCTGGATTAGACTTGATGATCTTAGAAGTCTTTCCTAACCTCAGTGATTCTCTGATCCTACAACTTTTTCCTTGGTGAGGTGTTTTGATCACTTAAATGAAAGATTGTATTGTGGTTTTGTGAGAATCAAGATGATGGCAACAAGGTCAACTGTGGGAAAAAAATCATGAAATTAATTTAGTCTAAGTTTTGTAGTGTCATTTAGTTGTGAATCATAGTTTACTCTTTTATCATCTCTTTTTGTAGTGCTGCTGTACTGAGTCTTTCCTATTTTGTTTTGTTGGGTGTTTTTTTGTTTGGTTTTGTTTTTTTCTCTGCAGAGGTTGATTGTATTTCTTTGCTTGTGAGGTAGTTTATTCTTGCATATAATGTGCTTTGTCAAGGTCTCTACATCCTTGCCATTCCCAGCCTTTTAGGAGAGCCTGTGCGCCAGGATGCCCTGCTGTAGTTGGTGTGCAAATATGGGTATTGCTCTCTGAGGGGAGGTGCTGTGACAGGACACCTGCAATGGGACATCCTGCCCGTGCCAGTGTACTAGTTTGAAAACAAACCAGTGGGAGACTGCAAGTCAGAATTATAATTTAATAGGAAAATTAAAGTAAATGCAATAATACAAGAAAAAAAACCTGACACCCTGTTAGTCAGGGTGGTGGTAGTAGTCCAAGTGAAGTGGTTCAGTTGAAGCGGTGATCCTGTAGAAGTGTCTGGTCTCCACCTGAAGGTCCAGTGGTAGCTCTTGTCCTCTGGGAATCCAGTAGGCAGGGCTGGGTGGTGTAGTTCCAAAGCCCAGGTTATATTCAGCTGGGAATGCTTGGCTCCTCCCCCCTGAGCATCTCACAATGGGATGAGGTAATTCCAGTGAGGTCATGCGGTGGTTTCTTGATGGCCCATTAACAGAGATGACACCCAGAGGGAGTTATCAGGGGTGAGTCATGACAGGAGACGATGAGCAGTGCCCCACCTGTTTTAACAGCGTGTGGAGATGGTAATAGAATATATCTTATATTGCAACCTAGGACAGCCAGCAAGTGTGATACAGAAATAAATAATTT
Organism: Orthonyx spaldingii; assembly: GCA_013397795.1. Lineage (NCBI taxonomy): Eukaryota > Metazoa > Chordata > Aves > Passeriformes > Orthonychidae > Orthonyx > Orthonyx spaldingii. The sequence goes on along the minus strand of VZTJ01001976.1, from coordinate 158,475 downwards.
GACTGCAACAAAATGAGGCCCAGAAGCAGTAGATTTGTATCAGTGGGAGGCTGTGCTGGGCCAAGTGGCCTCAGGTTTGGGCCCTGGTGTGCGGATGCTCTGCCGCACTGCTGCTATCCTGCTCCAAACTGGATGAGCCACGTCTGCACTCCAGTTTTTGGATCTTGTTGCTGTGACCCAAAGACATTTTCACACCATAAAGCGATGAGGAGAATTGCTGACCCCAACTGATTGATTCTATATAGTGGAATAGAATACAGCACTTGTAGTTGGAGTAGTGATGCTGCAAAGTGTCTTTACTTGCACACATAACTTTTAAATTTAATGTTGTAGTAACAAAACTTTTAATTATTTCCTTTAGATAAAGATTTTAATTACACACATCTAAACATGAGTTCTTGGCTCTACTGGGTATCTTAAAGAATCTTTTCTGACACAAAACCCACTTTTCTCCAAAGAACTGCCATTGCACTGGAATGTGCAGCAGGTGGAGGAAATAATTTTTTAATCAAATATACAGCTAAAGCTTCTGGTGCCCAAACCCCCCAAACAATCTGTAGTTGAGGAGCTAATTGTATTTACATTCTACAAACAGATCAGATTTGTTAGAAATGAAATTATCAAAAAGCTTAGAGGTAAGTGGCTAAATTGTTTCATTCCACTGGAGAGAAATACTGTAAACTTCAAGGAATTTCAGATATTCGTGACAAGTATGACTTTAGCCCGTGGTTTTTAATGCTCTTTTCAGTAACACTTGAAGACATCTTCTATGATTGGAGTCTCACATTTGCACGCCCTGTGGTGGTATGCATAATTGACTAATGATGTCTATAATTTGCCTGTGTGATTAATTCATTTGAAGCTATAAATATTCTATATTAAATTATGCAGAAAATCAGCAAGTTTTTAACTGAGTTACTGAAATGAAAAATAATTTCTGTATTTCTTTTTTGTCCACTAACCAAACCAGGAAATAGAAGAAATCAAATGGTGGTTTGATGACAAGAAACAAAAAATAGTAATAGTAAATAAGCACACAGTTTTCCTATAATATGAATCAAAGAAGGAAGTTTGCTTTCATTCATGATTTTTAAAAATCTTGTTCTATTAATGTTTTAACAAAATCATCCCATTAGGTTATGTTTAAGTCTTTGGGGAACCCAGCAGATGACAAGTCTTGTGGAATTTGCATTGAGTGTTTTCATTAGTTCTGTGTGAAACTTTGTCTTTTCTTTTACGTGAAATTAAATGTTTTCTCTTTCTCAGAATAAAAAAGAAAAAAATCCTGAAAAATATTATTGAAATGCTCAGAATTTTTGAAACAAAATTGTCCATTGTTTATGTAATGGACTAATGTATTTTATTCTTGTCTGGTGTTATTTTGAGCTTACCAAAGCAGCTTACTGGCATATAGAGGCAAAAGTTTAATAGGATGACTTTATTTGCCATATCTTCAGTGATTATAGCACACTGCCAGATCTAGAAGAACCTATAAATATTCTGGACAACTTAGGGGGGGAGGAAGGAAAAAGAAAATGATTTATATATCTTTCTTTGTTCTTTAAACAAATAAACAGTTGAGAAGACAAAAATCCTGTTGTGACAGCTTTGAAGAGATGCAGAGATTAATGAACTAATCTCAGGAAGGAAAATGTGGCCTGATTAAATCTTAAATATTTTCCTGTCGTTGCTCACTGTGTGTTCAATCACACAGTGTAACATCCTTGAAGTGCATTGAGACAGGGCCGTTGATACTTGTGCTGACTTTTTTCTAGGGAATTTTAGACTATTTTGCTACTAAAGTAAATTGGGTGCAAATTATTAGTAGCTTGTATCACTAGCGTAGTTTTCATGCATAGGTATATGCAGAGCATGGTCAGACTCAAAATTATTCTCTTATGGTTCAGTTCCTCTGAAAAAACTCTTTGAAGCATCCATGGTGTTAGAGTGAGTTATCAATAGGAGTGAGATTTTGCACTCAGTGCTATAGCCTAATCTTTTGTTAGCTAGAACTGTATTCTAATCCTTAGTGTCTACTGCTTTGAGTCTCCTGAGGGACAAAAAGATGTGAGAGCAGTACTGAAGTTGAGAATACTGGTGTTTAGAGTGGCAGGTACCATGTGTGTCTGTGATGAAAAAACATCACCTTGGCCGTGGCCTGGGAAAGGTTGCAGTAACCAAACCCTGAAGATCCTGGGGCTGATACCCAACAGGATGCACTGTGTGAGTGCTGAGGACTTCAGAACAACACCTGGAGGACTGAGAAACAGTCTTTGGATGAGGCTGGCAGCAAAATCAGGAGCAAGCAGATGAGGTACTTCCGGCATCTGAAATGAAAAGAGGTCAAGGGCAACAACATAGGTGTGGGTTCTCCTCCATTTGCTTGTAGCTTCTACATTTCAAACAAAACAAAGCGGTCTTGAACATCTTTGGACTAACTGAACCATCCTGGGCAGAGGCAGTAAGGAGGAGAGGTAATGTGTTGCTGGAGTTACTAGAGGGCTATGTGGGAATTACATGTATTATGGCTGGATATTGAAGGATAATTCAGCTGTGAGAGTTTTCTGCCCGTGTTCTTAAGAGGCTATATTTGAACATGCAATTTATAGAAGGATTAGCTAATCTTTGAAAATACAAACTGGAAAAATTGCAGTCTGAACTATATCAAAGCTCATGATGTTTGCCATAAAGCTTTCAGGTTAAGCCCATGTCCTATGGAACACGTTAGATGAATGGCACTATTAGGAGCTGCAAAACTATGACATTAGAAATATTACAGCACTAATTTGCACTACTTTTACAGACCTTAATATTGCTACTTTAAGGTCTCATTGTTCGCTTGCATTACAAATCTCTTGATGAATAGCTTTTTGTACAGGATTGTCAGATTCAGCTTTGACAATTCATTTAATTTAATGGGTTGGTAATTCAGATAGGTTAACTCCACAATGAAAGGGTCATCCTGAGAGTGTCTACAAGAGAAAACAAAGTAATCCCTTGCATCTTTAGTAAAATGAGTCAGAAGATTTTTCACATCTATGGATGCTTAATCAGGAAAAATATGCAAACTGTAGGATCCAGGTCATATGTATTGTCCATTAAATACAGGAATAACCTATTTAAGATAGAAGTAGCCGCGGTTACACAGTAAACTAAAGGGCAAATTGAAAGTAAATTCAAGTATGTAGTCTTTAAGAAATTGGAAATACTGATTGAAATCTTCTTTTAATAGACCAGATACTTCATTAGCTAGCATAAAATTCATGCTGTGTTCCTGACTGTATAACCCAATAAAAGATCATGAAACTAAATCAGTAATCTGTCATTCATTGAATGACAATTCTATACAGTGTGATCCCATCAGAAGCTAAAGCAAGGAAAATGCTCTGAATGTCAAATCAACATGGAAATCAAATGGAAAATCTAATTATAATTTTTTTATAGTGACAGCATAATAGCTTTAACTGCAGTAATATCACTCTCCTTCCTGAAGTGTGACTTTTAGCAGATGTAGAACATAAAACTGGACAGGATACAGCAGTGTATTGGAAAATGACTGGGAAAATGCTGATTCTGTGGGTACTCGTCCTATTGAGGTGACAACAGGATGCTGGATCAGACCCCCTAGTGTGCTGCCCTGTGCTTTCAGAGGAAATTGTCTCCTCTTGCTGTGCTCATCCTCCTCCTGACTGCAGAAATGGATTCAGCCCCTGTGATATTAGCAGAACAACAAGTTTTGTTTATTGTGCTTGTTAAATCTACAGGGATGGGGCACAGGGCTGCCACATTTATCCTCAGACAGCCCTGATTATAAGGGACATTTGTATTGTTGTTTCTTATTTTTTTCACTCTCCTTTTCAGCACCTTTGTAGTTTTCTGTCTTTGTCCTTCCCCCTGTTAACCTGTCCATAATTACTTTTCCCCTACTGGTGCCAGTTTTAGTAAATCCATACTGCAATCTGGTGTTTCTGACGCAGTTATCTAGGTAATCTTGGCCCTGTGGTATCACTGAAATGGTGACCTTGGTGCTATTGGCTGTGGAGGACAACTTTCAAATGCTCTCCACTGTTCCCACTTTGATTGTCTGTGCAGTTTTTCTTATGTAAGAACCCAATAACCATCTGTGAAGGTCAGAAACTACCTTGTTGCTGTCTGAAAGGATGAGGGCCAAATATCTCAAGGGCAAGTTCTACTTAGGACAAGAAGATGGAAAAGCCCAAAATATCAGTAGTCACCATAACAGGTTCTGTTCTTGAAAGGTGACAAGACAGCAGTGGAGTCTGACACGGGCCTTCAGGCAGCTCCCTATTTTTATTTCGTCTGCAGTGCCAGGAGCTGCTGTGCTAGACTTCAGTGCTAGACTTCAATTTCCAGAGATGTCTTTGACTTTGGGAACTGAGTTTCATCTGTCAAAACCTAGACACTGAGGTTCCTGAGAAATTCTCTGTCCGAAATGAATGCCCCAGTAAATTGTTTTAGACCAAGAGCTACGGTGGGCCTGACCATGTAGACATGGGGTCATCTCAGATCCGTGCTATATCCTTACCACTGCTGTCTTCCTCCCTAGAATATTGTTCCTATTTGGTACTCAGTGTAGCTTATTGCTTTAGAAGGGTCCCCTGAATCCCATTTTGGGGTGTTGAGCACTCCTATCTGCTTCTAAAATTTTCTCCAAAGGTAAAATGAAATTAGATCTAATAAAGAAATAATGGAAAGAAAATCTCATGGATGTGAAGGTTTTAAACCTAAATGCATGGCATAGTGAATAATTATTAATTTCACAGTGAAACTGGAGTTCATGATAAGGGAACCATAAGACTAGGCTCACAAATTCTGCATCTTGGAAGCAATGCACTAAATGCTTTTTGTCTCTTAAATGTGTTGCCTTTGTTGTCTTTAAGGTGTGTTTATTAAGGAATGAGTATCTTGCTTCCTATTCTTTAATCATAGGTAATAGATATGTAGGGTAGAATATAAATTTTGGGTGATGGTCTTCAATTTTTAAACTGTTTTCAAGGGATCTTTTATGATGTTTGAAAAAGAACATTGTTTCCCAGAACTGCTGTGAGTCCAGAATTCAGGAGGATTACAGAATCAGGTCATGACTAAAAATTATCATACATCATTAGGAACACGTTTTGGTGGTAATCTCTTTAGAAGTACTGAAAAGTTCAGTGAATTTATCTTACTTTTGTTAACTTCTTCATTTCAGAATGGAAGACTTGGAAGATGTTTTATTTTTGAAGTGATAGTCCTTTCTGTTGTGATTGGACTTTATGTTTGTACATTCTTATATGTATATATGCAACTTTGGAGTATGTCTGCCAGGAATGTACTGAAAATTAACAGAAAATTCTGCAAGAATATGCCAATGTGTGGTCAAGGCATAGGAAACAATTTTCTAGGACTAAGCAGATTAGAACATGCTACTTCATTTTTTGAAGTGCACAGAAATTTGATCTGGTCCATACAGAGATGTTATGGTAACTTTTCCTGTTATCATTTCATGCATTTTGTGTTAAGGGAATTTTACTAAACAGCTCAGAAAAAGTTTGGTATATCAGAAAAAAATTAAAAGAATATCTTCCTGGGCATCTGTCATTTAAGACTAAAACTGCAACAACCACCACTCCCTTCTGACCCACTTATGGGGTAAAAAATGAAGACACTGTAGATAAATGTTAGATAAATATTAGAAATACTGTCAAACATGTTAGAAAGAAGGGGTTTCATTCTCTGGAACAATTTGTCTATGCTGAAAATCAGAAACTGAGGGGCATAATTTGCTGCTGCATGGCTGCTAAAAGCATGTCATCCACCATGACAGCTCACCAGTTAAAACATCTGTATGAAACAAAGATACTGAAGCCTGAATCCAGGTGTCGTAATGATTTCCCTGCAAAAAGTCTGATCATTAGAAAGAAACATATGCTTCGCAATAGTCACCTATGCTTTATCTTGATTAAAGATTATTGTAAAAAAATATTGTGTCATTTGAGTGCAAAAAGATAAGCGAGTTCTTGGTTCTGCTAGAGAACCTGTGAAGGTTAAGTCCACTTATTTGTCAAAAAAGTAAACCAGTAGGCATATTTTAGAACTTCACTTGAACTAGGCTTTTGTTTTGTTGATATGACATAGTGCAGTGCTATATACGTGAATGTGTAATTCTTGAGACTCTAAGGTGTTACGAATTCAGGAAATTGGAGGTTTTTCCCCCTATTTATTATAGCTCTTAGAAAATATAACATAAATTTAAAGCAGCAAAGTTAAAAATGAGGAAATGCATGCAGAACAGGGACATTTTTCTTTAATTTGAGAAAAGGGTCCCAACAGAGTTAAGGGCCAGGAGAGAAATGTAGCAGTTTAAGTAGCCTTAAGGGTCCAAGTCCTTCTAATGTTTCATGTATTAAAGTCAGAGAATTGAGAATTAATTCAAACTAAATGCAGCAAAACATGGAAATATAAGAATCTAACTTTACCCTTTACTAATACTTTATGGTAAATATACAGCTTGATGTTTCTGATCTTAGATGAGAAGGATTTGAGAGAAATACAGCCCAGTTTTTCCAAGAGGTCCCTCATGGTCTGTCTTTTTACTTCATGCATTTTCCTACTGGAAAGACCTTTAGGCATTGCAGAAGTGCAAATAATTAATAACTAGCATTACTAAAATATGAGGCAAAGAAGTGTCTGTCATACAGTTAATTTTTTGCAAACTATAATTACAAGATTTTAACACTGATTGTAATTACTTGAACATATGGAGAGAAATAGGTAATGAAACTGTTTTTTAATTGTGGTATAATGAGTTTCTGGACGTTCAATACTATTTCCACTGGGATTCCAAAAATTTAAAAAATGAGAAGAAGGAGAGAAATGAAAAAAAATTGTCGAGCTTGGAGTTAGTTGTATCTTTGAAATGAAAGAAAACAGAATTTAAGAGTAGTTTGTAACTTTTTTAAGAGAATCTTCAGGTCATCTTTAGGTAAGGTTGTTATTGTACACAGTTGGATATGTTTGGAGAACTTGGAAATCTGTTTTTGTTAACATTTTGCAAGAAAAGTTATATAAGGTAGTAGATTGCCTTCTATTCAGAATATATAGAATTACAGAGAGACTTCTCTAGTGTTTGGCTATGCAGATGAATTGTGCCATGGTTATACCTCTGATGGACCCTTCATAGCTGACTCTTCCCCAGCTTTTACGCAGTTTTTGCACTGCCTAAGCCCATAACTACCCCAGTGGTTATTCTCCAAAACCTCATTACACTCTTCTGTGCTCAGCAAAGACCTGCTTGCTGTGGTAAATCAGTAATAATTACCAGTGGTGTTACTGAAGGGCTTTGATGGTGTGGGCTCATGGTTGGTCATTTGCAAATGTCCAACATATAGGTCAGCATTAGATCTTATGCCTCAGCATAGCTCTTATAATTTCTCTTACTTCATTTGGAAGAAATGACAGTTTTTGGGATATTTTAGGGACAAATATGAAGGGACATAAAGGCTTCATAGCCTGACATGTGTTTCTTCCCAAACTCTGAAAATGCTGTGGTGGCACATATCTCGACTGTGTGATAGAAATCATCTTTATTTTGCCTCTTCTATCTGAAATATGCAAAAAACCAGTGAGTTGTAGCCTATGATGTTCTTCAGTTCCTCCTTCTGAATCTGTATTGGCTCCTGGACCCAGGCAGTGCCTGGACCCTGCAGTGCAGTAGCTGAAATTCTGTTCAAGGGAATATGCTTTTGTTGTAGAGTTAGCAAACCGTCTCCTACTCAACCTGCTCAAACAAGTAGTTTTTTCTTAAAATGACATGGTGCACTTCCCTCCCCACCACAAAGTTGGTGTTACTCACTTAGAGAAATCATTTAGCTCCAGTCACATTTTTCTAGGATATTCTACAAACCTATTCCATCATTTGCCGTAGCTACTTTCCTTTGCTAGAGATGGAATTTTTTATTTTTTTTTTAACTGACTTAACTGGGAATAATATTTCTTTAAAAATAGATGCTTTTAAAGCAGAAAAGTAAATGGCTTTTTCTCTTCGTGTATGTCCATAACAAGCTCTTTACATTTCAAAATGGTTGTCAACATATCACTGCCATGCTTGTCACAGCCTCTCTAAAGCTGTTAGTCAGAGTGATTTTTCTGCCAGAGGAGCCTGGCAGTGATTACAAGCCTAGTGATACTTCTGCTGTGCAGAAAATTATTATTGATGGTGATAAGGATAAGCCTGATGAGGGAAAAGATGTTGGGCTGAGCACTGTTAGGGGGAGGCAGGGAGGGTTTGGTTTTAGCACTGAGCTGCCCCTGGACACATCTGGCGAGAAAATAATACCTCTTTGTAGAACACCTGGTACTGGAATGGACAATCTTAATCCTCTTCTGTTTTTTCCCCACTATTTTAAATTATTTTTCTAAACAGTCTATTAATATTTCTAGAGTATATTGATGATATCAAAAGAGAAATATCAAACTTGTTTAAGAACAGGGAGTTTCTCAAAGACCATGAATGATAGTCTTAATACAATGGGAGGGTAAATATTTAAGATTAAAAATTCTAATGGTTTTCCTCCTGCATGTAGCCCACTGATAATTTTTCTGTGTACTCATTTTAGTGTAATACTTTTTTTTTTAATTCCGTTTGGAACTCTTGGTTTCTCCTCTACGATTATCTGTGGTGCAACCATCTTCTCAAGTGGTAGTTTTATTCTGATCTCTGTTTTCAGCAAAGTAGGTGCTCAGATTTCTGTAGATCAGATCTGCTACACACATGGGAGTTATGGCTCTGTCTAGCAGGAAATCAAAGACAACAATTGTTGAGAGGCCCAAGGGTGTTTCTTCAAAGTACCTACTTGAAAGTAGCTATTGGTGTGCTTTTAATTGTTGGCAATGGAATTCACCCAGTGCATCAGCTCTTGAATTTGCTGCTGAGTGCTGTAGGAGCTTGCAGTGTTATGGTGAGACATCAGTGCTTTTCACTCCTGTGTGCAATAGAAGCCTGGATCATGCTGCATATCAAAGCACCAGATTCTGTCCAGTTGTTTTCTCTGCCCTCCCTGAATCATAGTCACTTGGAATGAGTTAAGTAAAATATGGAGGGGGCTTAAATGAGTACTCTTTAGTTCTGTGTATCTGGGATATCTCTACCTTTTAATGTCAGGCCTTGAAGATGGCTAAAATGTGGAAAAACATTCTTAAGTTTTAAGAGGAGGAGCAGGAAGGAAAAAAATCCAACCCCAGTTAAAGCTTGCCAAACTGAAATTTGCTGTTAGTATGCAGGTATCAAGGATATGTCTTTATTAGCAAAAAATTTAGTTTAAGTATGGTTTGAGAACTGGTGTTTGATTTGGTCACTTTATTAACTGTTCGGATGATCCATGTCATGATTTTGGTCCAGGCCCCTTCTCTGGAGGTGTTCAAGGCCAGGCTGGAGGTAGCTCTGGACAACCTGGTCTAGTGCAAGGTGTCCCTGCCCATGGCACAGTGGGGTTTGAACAAGATGAGCTTTAAAGTCTTTTCCAACCCAAACCATTGGATGCTTTTCCAGAGATGCCCAAGCATTTCCGGGGGATGGCACAGTCTGGGGCTGTCCTGGGGCTGCGTGGCTGGTGCTCCTGAGCCTGGGGTCAGGGACCTTAGTGCAGTGGGCATGAGGAATGCTGCACAGGGTTGGAGAGCATGGATATTATTATGTAGTTATTATGGGTGTGGCCCAAATGCATTTTGTTTTGATCCTTTAGGGATTTCGGTTTGGGATGCTGTGTGGTATCCCTGGGTGTCTGCCAACAGAAGTCATGGTAGGAGTCAAAAACTGCACAACCTTTTTTAGGTTTTCAAAATATTTTTTTCCTGCAGAGCAGTAATCCTTTTAGTACTGGAGGTAGAGGAAACTTGCTGTGTGTGGATACATCATAAATGCAATACTTGTGAATTTACTTGTAACCTCTCTGTAGGGAGTTGTGTTGAACACAGTGTCCCTGAAATCTGTGGGGAGATGACATCTATGTTTTTAACTAATTTCTTTTAAGTGTGAGTTCCTCCATGCCTAGCAAAATTTCACGCAATGCTGGAAGCAAAGGGAATTTACAGTAAGAGAAAAAAAAAATACCCTAGTAGTAACTCTTGGGCCATCTACTTACACTCGCCTATTTTTACTATTTAAAAATCTGTTGAGCTGTGACATGAGCGTCAGATTAGGAGGTCATATTCAGATGTAAGGTGAGCTGCTGAAGTTTTTGCACCTGAATTTTTTTTTTTTTTTTTTAAGAAAGCAAGACAATGTAACAGCAAGAAATCTGAAGCTAAAGCATATCTGAGGAGCAGCAATGTTGTGGCGCATTGTGTCATCTGTGCTGTGCCATGGGCTCCTCCCATCCTGTGTCATCCTGCACTCTCTGTGCTTGCTTAGGGTGTGACCACCAGCTCACAAATGGCACAAGCCAAAAATAAACACTGACCTTTAACGCAACCTCTGCTCCTTTCACTCTGTCCTCTTCAACCCTGAATAAACCATTTCAGTTCACTGAGTGAGCAGAAAGCAAACCTGAACTTAGAGTTTTGTGTCAGTAGCTTGGCTTAGCAAACTCAAAGAACTCCTCAGAGATAAGTGCCAGGGACAGAAAGACAGGATCACAGTAGTGGCTGGGAGCCTGCCTGTGGCTGCCAGGGAATCACAGCCTGGAAAAAGGCAGTTATGCCTTCGTCCCGCTGTCTATTAGCAGATCTGGGTCTTCACACTGCGCGTTAGAACTTTTTTAGTTACTCATGGTACATTTCTCAGTCCCATCTCTGCGTGAACAGTAGGAAAATCCCATCCCTCCATCTCCAAATGAGAATTTGAGACTAGTAAGTCTCAAACTTGCCAGACAAGAACAATACATTTTTAGTTGATATGTAAGTATATATGTACTAGACTGCTTTCTTGAAAGCACAGTTGGTGGGTAAGAGATCTTTTAAAATAAGTTTATTCTGCATCTCTCACAGTGATAAAGCAATGTAACTGATGTGAAATAAATAAAGGTCTACTTAGGACTGCATCCATTGGAGATAATAGATAAATCTTTGCTCTCAGCCCCATGATATTATTTCAATTCTATAGTAAATATTTTCAATTTCAAAATGAGCTTCAGGGGAATCTCTTGCAGATACAGTCCCTTGGCTGCTCGAATGATCCAATCAACTAGATACAATGTCTTATTAAAAACTGATCTGCAAACTTGTTCTTCCAGGAAGAGAGGGAGAATATTTTTAAAGACGCAAAACCCAAATATTTATGAAAAGTCAATTTTATTCGCTTTTGATGTGTCCATGCCATTACTGCACTTGTGAATAGTTAAGGACAATAAATAAGTAGCCACCTAACACATAGCCATTGGTCTATTGTTGACACCATTTGTGTGTGAGTAGAGGACAGGGCAAGTACCACAGGTCATCCAGGAGGAAAGTTAATAAAAAATCCACCTGCGAAACTGGAGTGACTAAATCTGTTTGTTGTTTAACAGTCGCTAATGAAGTATATGCTACAGTGCTTCTTTAATATCACATACATATCTGACAAGATATCTTGTGAGTCAGTCTTTGTTCAAGTTTTCTTTTTGTGATAAATATAATTTTAGAGGAAGCTTAACTGCATATTTCATGCAGCAGTTGACCTTGTTCCAGTTTAATGAAATGTATTTGAGCAGGAAAAATGACATGTCTTTAAAATTTAAGTAACAATGGAGAAAACTTAGATTTTAGTTTGCATTCAAAACTCACAAGGTAAGTTCTAGTATATTTATAGATGTTTCTTTTTATCAGGTACAGACTGTTGTAGTAGAGTATACTATATCATAGTTATAGCATCACATAGTATAATATAATAGAGGAAGACTGCTGGGGTTTTGAGGATAACAAATGAAACTCAGATTTGATTAGCTCCGATTTCATTAGGCTTTATTTGGTGCTAAGGAAATAGTCATATAAATGCTAACGTATATTAAAAAGTTACTAGCCTTGAAATTCTTGTCTCTTGCCTTTTTGTCGACATGACCTGTTACAAAAAGAGGTGTTTAGCTGAAGGATGCTCACAGAAAAAGAAAGTTCTTTATTACTGTTTCATGAAGAAGGTCTGCGGGTGGAAGATGTGTTAAAACTCGTCTTCCTTTGCCCTTGCAAGTTGTCAGCAGGCAGCTGGTCCACAGGGTAGAGACAGCTACACCCGCAAGCTGACAGGGACAGCTCAGCACCCCCCAACTTTTTGGGGGATCTGGCTCTGCACCTCCCCTGCTGCAGTGCAGATTTTGGAGTTTTGAGCCGCTCATGAGTGGGAGTTGGCAGCAGCTCCAGGTTTTGCACCCGTGTGTGGGCAAGGCGAGCAGAGTGCTCTCTTTCCCTGGCTTATGCTGTGGGGGCAGCAACCTCGTGCAGAAGGGTGGCAAAAAAAAGACAGCTGAAGGCGACAATGTCTTTCGCTAGCGCAGCTAAATTTGCGAGGTGTCGGCGCTCAGCACCCTCATTGCCAAGTACACCGTGCCTTCCGTCGCTGCTGAGAGACAGCAGATCCCTTTCTGTGGGGAATAACAGGCTCCACGGACACAGTCAAATGGCAAACGCGGGCTTGGGGGATGTTTGCTGTCCTGGGTACCCCAAAATGTTGTTGCATTCCATATCTATCCGTGCCTAAAACTGCCTTCTCCTTAAGAGTCTGCGGCTCGAAAATGGAACCGGGGGCAGTTCTAGCCCTTGAGTGAGTACCAGCCTCCGGAATGTGCCAGCCCCCTTTCCTGGCAGAGATGCTGCTGCTGCCAGAGTGATAAGAGGGGGCAGGACTGCTGCCATTTCCCCTTTGGCGCTCTACAGCAGTTGGGAAGACCCTTCTCTTTTTGAGGAAAAGAGTTAGTGCACCATTTTTCCCTTTTGTTCCAGGGAATCAATAATACTTAACAATTTTGTATCCAACAATTATTTACTGTTATTTTTTTCCTGTTGCTATTTTTTTTTTTGTAAGCTGTTATTATATACGTACTTGTATTTGTTTTTCCTTATTGGTGGAAAGGGATTGGTTAAACTAAAGGGTACAGTGCGTCCCCCTTAAATTGTCTAAAACCAAGACATTTGCTTTCATGATTTAGTACTTAATTAATGTACTTTATTAAGGATTAAACTATTTTCTGCTCTGTGAAATGTTATCTATGGTGTTTTTCTGTCATGTGAAGTCAATTCTAACTGGAGTTGAAAAACATTTTGCTTATTTTCATTGTATTTTTCACATTACAAGTAAATTGTGCAGAAGATGAAGTCTCATTCTCACAGGGTTTAGATTTCCTTGTTTCAGGGTGTGCAATTGCCTCTTTGCATTTCAGTGCTTGGTGTCACGGTGCTGGGACCAAGACATCCCAAAAGGTGGTATTCTGGGGAAACCAAGTAACTTTGAAACCTGAAAATTAATAATAATTATCAGTAATTTTATCATTACTTACAAAAAAAAGTAATGGCACGTGATTCTGACATTTTATTACAGGCATTATTCAAATCTAAGTTGATATTAATGAAGTTGAAATCTTTTGATTGCCCAAAAAACCACAGTTTTTCAGTCTTTTTGAATGCAAAAAGACATTTGAAGGTAATCCTTTCAGACCTGACAGACTGAGGCAGAGTGGTGCATGCTACTCCATCAACTAAGTGTTGTTTCAGCCTTGGTGAAGGAAAAATGAGTTGTCATTTGAAGCATAGGGTGACTCCCTTCTGACTCATCCCAGAGGAGCTTGGTGCAAAATTCATTCCTGTTCAAAACTCATCATGAAAGATGGAAGAGGGTTTTTCAAGTTGGAGGAACTTGTAAGGATTTCTAGGGCAAACTCAATTTTAAATTTAGGGATATTGAAACTTAATGAAGTTTGCCAAACACTTGGCATTTGGAAACGGTTCAAGTAAATAAAAAGAATATATCTGAAATTTTTAAATGTTTTAGCTTAATTTTGACACAGTCTGTTACTGCTTTCCCTACGTCTTGAATTATATTTGCAAATGTAGTCTTTTAAAATGAATAATGCTTTTAAATATGTTAGATTTGATGGTTTTTCTGTCTTCGGGAGCTCACAAACTCTTTTGTTTTCTAAGGTATGTATTTTCACTTCTAAATTGCATTCTTAATTCTCTGTAGACTCAAAATGTAAAATGGAGCCAGGTGAAGATACCATACTATGTTTGGCTATATCACTTAATGTGACTTTTATTTGAAAATCAAATGGGAGATAACTCTTTAGGCAACTGTGTCACAGAAAAGGGGCTGGGACTGTTTTGATTCCAAAACCTGTGCATCAGGAAGCAATGGAAACAGCGTGATTGTTTAGACAGGCGGCTCTGTACGGATGGCAGGCAACTCCTGTGCTTTTCTGAACTTGTGACCTCAGGTGAAATGTCATTCTGCTTTTTGTCTAAAAAACCAAACACCAATACTAGCAACTAAACCCCACCAAAAAAAGCCTCCCAAAAATACCTCAAAGAAAATAAGAAAGCAAGCAACCAAACCAGCTTAAAAAGCTACAAAACCCAAACCCTAAATAAACCAACAGTATTAAGCCTTTTAAGTACCACTGTTCTCCAGATCAAATGTATTTGGAAGTGGCTTACAAAATTAAGCAAGTGACTTAAAAATCAAGACCCACGTGTAGGAAGAGGGAATGAAAATAACATGAGTCAAAATCTCAGTGGGATATTGGCAGAGGCAGGTGGTAGCAGGGGCTGAAGAAAAGTGGAGGAGCAGCAGGAAAGAGACGGGAATGCTATTATCCAGCTTGAAATCTGCTCAAGCTGGCTTTTAGAGACATGGAGAAAAGTTTTGATTTGCCTTCTGAAACACACCCCAGGGAAACAGTCTGTTTCAAAGTGTCCAGAGGAATTGCTTATTGTGCCCACAGAGTTTTGCATCGTGTACTTCTTGGGTTTGGGGTTATGAATGGCTTGATGCAGGGAAAATCATCTGTTCAACCTTGGGCACTTTTTTCCATCCTAGGTCGTCAAGCTAAAAAAGGGAAAAGGGTTTGCTAGAAAAGGAGAGCACAATTGATGCAGCCTAGGCTCTAGTTTGTTGAGAGGAATTCTGGGGACATAAGCAGCAAACATCGTTTAACAAACACTTTAACAGTAATAATAATACAAAAGTGTAAGACTATGGAGAGAAACCTTGCTGTTAAATGAAGAACATAATTTGATGATTGAAGAGGTCATAAAACTCTTCAAAGAACACTTTGTAGCTCTGATTAATATAATTCATTTAATAAAAAAATATAATAGTAAAGGATGGGAAAATAACTTGAAAAAGAAACTGACTTGAAGAGTTCTCCAAACTGTTAGCAGGAAACATGTTGAAAGAACCTAGAGGTTTATAGCCTGGCAAATGAGTGATACCAGGAGGTCTGTTCAGACTGCAGGAAAAGCTGAAAATACAGGATGTATCCTAGTGCCATGCCTGTTTTCTAGAGAAGAGAAAAATTTATCCCAAGTGAGGCCAGAATACCAGCCACAGCAATTTCTGATATAGCTGCTTCTAAATGTTTCCTTCATTCGTATTGGAGCTGTGTTTTGTTCTAGTTGGTAGGTGTGTGAAGATGGATTCAGAGATCCAGCACACAATTCATACAACTGGGAGGAAGACAAGCCCCAAACACAAAAGCAAAAAAACTCCCACCAGCAAGAAACACCCCAAACACACAAACAACAGCAACAAAATTCCCTACTTCTGTGTTTTGTTCTTCTTTTTTTTTATTTATATTTTTATTTAAGCAAGACTGAATATGGAAAAAGTGTGGTCCACACTGTAGTAGATGTAAAATGGTTTGGGTTTTAACTAAATTTATTCTTGGTACATGAGCATTCTCAGCCTGGTACACAAGAAGAATTGAGAAGCTGCTGTGTCATTGCCCTTTATGAAATAGTCTGGAAATGAGCATGTTCACTGGGAATGGGATCTGATTCCTAAACAGGCTGCTAAAATCATCAGACTGTTTGGGGTTTTTTTGAAAATGCTTGTACTGTCCCCTTGCCTAGCAAGTGAATACTCCAGCAGTGGCTGGAATCCATTTTTTTTGATAACTACCCTGAAAATGCACCCTGAATAAATTAACTGTTAGGGATTAGGAAATTCTTCTTGAATGCCTGATATCCAAGTTTAACTGCGCTTTGCCTTTATTAAAAAGGGGGTAGATGAACTGACTTTTAAAGCAGTGATAACAGTGTGCTGACGTGGGTTATTTTTTTCAACACATTAGTTTAGGCTCAACCCTGAGAAAAGGGACTTGTGTGTTTAGGTCTTGTGTTAGAATCAAAGTCTGAGATGAGACCAGCTGAAGAGGATTTAACACTAACCTGAACTTTACCTTCAGAGAGCACATGATGGTATTTACCCTGCTTTTTTTTTCACAGAGCAAAACAGTTACTTAACTCCTAGTATCACTTGTACTGGGAGTATGAAAGCCATTTAACTGTCATTTATCTGCAACACATTGAAGCATGCTGGCAAAAATTCCCTGGCTGATGCTGATTGTCAATGCTACTTTTCCCAAAGACCTTGATGTGGCTGCTCCTGTGTAACTTAATGGTGCATCTCAACCTGTAAACATATTGGCATAAAAATCAATAAGTAAACAGGATGTAATATACAGCAGGAGACTAGACTTGAGAAATTCTTGTATCCAGCCTCGAAACTGAAGATCCTTCTTTGTCACTGTAAGTACAGGTACAGCCAAGGCAGGGCTATAGTGCTTTTGGGCAGAAACTGGATGAGAAGATGCATTAGCTAAAGACACACTAAAAGTGATGAATTACTTCCCGGTGTCATAGTTGTAGAATTTCTTTTCTGCAGGCATGAGAAACTGAAAAATAGAGTCCTGTTCCCACCTATGCTGCTTCTTGGTGTAACTTAGGAGTTGGCACACATCCACGTACGGGGAGGCTGGTATTATTCTCACTTTTAGTAAGTGAATCATTCAGCTGTACTCTGAAGCTCTCTGGGTTCAGTCCACTTGCAGCACTAGTCTTTCCACCTGCTAGTCTTCACTTAGAAATGCTTTGAAAAGAAAAGTTGCTTTGTAATGAATACTTATAAAACTTGGTGCCTTTTATAAGGCGCTTTGATTTTTAACTCCTTGACTGCAAAGCTAGCAATATTTCCAATTCTATCCATTATATCAAAGGCCTCAGGAGTGCCTTAGAACTTGATAATCTAGGCTTTTGGTGCAGAGTTGCAACTGTTTAGAAAAATGATAGAAGTCCAGGAAAAAAATAAACGTGGTCCTTGGGGAATCCTTTGGTTGATGAACAGCACTTTTCCTGTTATGCCTAGGCAAACAGATTTATTCATTCAGCTGGAATTAGCATCAAGCATGAACCGTGGGACAATGTTTTGGCAAGAAAAGAGGCTTGTCATGAGATTTCCGATAAAGAGTTGAGCCAAAAGATTGTATGATCACTTAATCTTGTGAAACGTAGCACAAAACACTAAGGTATTAGAGCACGTATTTAAATGATAACGAATCCTGATGTCAGACCTCCTAGAAAACAGTCATTTCTTCACTCAGTTGTTGCTCTTAGAAGGGGTTTCTTTCCACTTTGGAGCTACTTACTCTTCCCTTTTGTTGTTGATTAGTGTGTTTTGGTACATGCTTTTAATTTTTTGGCTTGTAAACGCTTGTGTTTATTTACAAACATATGCCAAGAAAACCCTCACAAATCTGTATGAAGTAGAAATCTATATTACATAACTATACTATATGATATATAAAATGCATGTAGTAATTACAAAATTATATGCATTATATATTTCATATTATGTATTACAAGAAAATTTATTGTCTAGGTCTACACCTCATAGGTAATATCATGAATCAAGTGTTAGAAATATCCACATCCATTATAGGAAAAATCTGCATCCCTTTTATTGTTTTCAGGGGTAGTTTTGGAGGGGTTTTTGCCTGTTTATAAAGTGCTTTACAAAGTAAAACTTGTGTGATCATCAACTTCATGGAGAACAGGTGATAGGGAAGGCAGTTTCAGTAAATGGGTGTGACTTCAACTTGCTGCTTAAAAATTTCTTCTTGGTTTTGACAGGAAAGCTATCACTGAGGTAGGAGTTAAAGTTAGGATCTTCTAACCTGTTTTCATAGAATCATGGATTGGTCTGGGTTGGGAGGCCCCTTAAAAGCTCATACAGTTCCAAAATCCCTGTGCCGTGGGCAGGGACACTTTTTACTAGACCAGGCTGCTCAGAGTCCCATCCAACCTGGCCTTGAATGTTTCCAGGAATGAGTCCACAGCTTCCTTGGGCAACCTCCCCCGGTGCCTTGCCACTTGCAGAGTAGGGAATTTCTTCCTAACAGCTGATTTGAACCTACCCTCCTACAGCTTAAGGCCCATCCCCCTTGTCCTATCACTATGTACACCCTTGTGAAAAGTCCCTCTTGCCTTTTTTAGAATTGAATTTAAAAATTAAATAAAAATCTAGAATTTTGTAGACTTAAATAGACTTGCTCAAATACAGGTGTAGGGGCCTGAAATAAAATTAGTCTTGTATAAGTGAATGTTAGACATACTGAAATACTAACACAAAAATTTGTGTTTGGGCTAGTATTTGAGTGTTTTGGTAAATAACTTGACATATTGGCTTTGTGTATTTGCTCAGTGTACACCTGTAGCTGCAAAATATGTTTATGTTAGTGGATATGTCTGCGTATTCTTTTGGTGAAGGTTCATAAAATAGAGAATTATAAAGCTGTGCACATCCCAGCTGCTGCGTGTTCTCTGGATACTGCCAGTTGTCCTTGTTCGTGTCAAGTAGCTCTGCGTACATGCATCATCCCTGTAATTTTCATCACATTAATGGGATTCGTTAGCTATTTAGGAGGAAGAGACGTGTCAGGTGTTGTAGAGCAGAAGTAGATTAACTTTGAGGTTTTATTGGAAATGGTGAATTAGTGTCCTGCAAATTCCCTGTGAAGGTGTGTCCGGTATGTGTACACAAAATAAATATAAGTGGTGGTGACCAAAGGCAGAACTTCCACAGCTGGGCACACACACTTTGCTCTTTGATTCCAAATGAAACTACTTGGAGTACTTCCTGTCCATGAGGATAGCCAAATGTCAGGGATTTGATAGCTATGAATGAGTAAAAATCCTGATAAAGGAAGTGCTTGCATTGGCAGCCCTGTGTTGCTGGCAGGAAGGGAGAAAGAAAGAAAATAGGTTACAGTATTTCATAATGTAATTACAAAAGGTGATTTGAATTTGACTGTCTGCAAGAAATGCTGGTAAGGGTGAATCTCTGTGCACTTGGAGATCTGAATGCTGAGGCCAGATCAAGTCTCTGCAGACCTGTGTGGAAAAGCACAGCTATTTCATGACCTCCTTCTCTCTCCCATTAGACTCTTGCCTTGTAAAGACTTTGAAATGCATTTTATAAATCCAGAAATCTAGTTTTCAGGTATGGCTGGAAAAAAAAAATTACTTCTGTTCATTCTTTGTGAGATTAAAAAAGAAAAAAACCTAGGGAATCCCTTTAATTAAAGCAGAGTGAAGTAAGTGTGCCTCACTCAAACTTTGTTCTCATATAAACAAAATAAAGGAAAAAAGTCTTAAAAGGCAAGAGAATAAGCTGTTCTATATATTAAAAAAAAAAGTAAATCTTAATTTCTCATTCTGTAAATTCAGATTTTAATTCTTTAGTATAAACTTAATTGGTCTGTAGGAGCAGTTTGTGATGAGTTGTGGCTTGTGAATAGGCTCTTCCTAATTTTTGGTTTTTCTTTTCCTTTTTATCTCCACTAGCATTTCTGATATGTCAGCAGCAACCTGAAGTTGTATAAAACCAAATGACTTCAAGGTTTTCTGTAGAATCACAGAGCTTTGGGTCTTTCACCCATCCCCTGAGGAATGGCATTGCCAACAGCCTCCATGATTTCAGCCTATGTTTTTTTCAACTTCTTTAGGCATTGTTGCCTATTCCCAATTATAAGGCAAGTGTCTAGAAAGCTGACTGATACATTATTTGTTCCCCACTCCATTCCCCTCCTTCTTTATCTTCCCTATCTGTCCTTAACACCTGTAATTCCAGTTTATCTTAATGATAGAAATACTTAGTCTGGCAGCTACTCTAAACTCATGTGTTCATGTGATTTTTATTGGAAAAGGAAGGGAAGAAGTTATCTTACTTTATGTTAAAGTTTTTGTGAAACCCAGGTCTTGAAAGGGAGAACTGAAGTAAAAAGCAGGGTTTGGGTTTTGTGGGGTTCTTCTTGCTCACAGAGTGTATGTATAAACTGGGTGAGGGGCAGTAGTAGAAGACACTGGAGAAATACATGGAATTGTTACTGGATCAGCAGTTTAATTCTGCTCCTGCTAAAAAGCCGGGCTGGTACCTGCTCAGAACAAGAACCTATCTAGAAAGAAGATATCGTATGTTACACATGTATTTCTGATGAATAAATGCCAAACAAAAACTTTTTGTAGCTCTTGCAGGGAGGAGCTCTCTACTCACCACATAGGGAAATGGGAGGTTTATGGCTGACGTGGAAGGGTTTGTAATTCAGGGCTCAGTTTACTCACAGCTGACTTCATTAAATTACAGACCTGGGGTACAGGGCAGCCACCTAAGTTACTGAGCTTAGCTGTTGAGACCAATCCAATATCATCCTTCCATTGTTCCTTTGGCATTCATCTTCAGATTCTGGATCTTTTAACCATTTCAGCTCTATATTTGCTGCTTCCCCTTTACTTCCCACTTATATTGTAGCATGTCTTTGGGCTGATTTTCTGTTTGTCTGCATGAAATTCCTGTGTCTTTTGGGACGTTTGGATAAGATGTTTTAAAAAAAGCCCCAAAATCTAAACAACAAAACATCACTCTCCTAGTTGGAGTAGTTGTGTGCAGCAATTGTCAGTTACTTGTGAAATGCTGCTGTTGCTGCTTGTTTTAGGTACTATTGCTTTCCTCTTGTTTAGGAACTAGACCAGAAAACTTTTCATCTGCTTTGCTAATCATGTTAAGTGGCTTTGTATTAAAAGTTATAAATATTGCTGTTATATCCTATAGTAAAACTCAGTGCTTACAGTAAATTACATTGCATGAGATTACACTTTTAATTAAGCATGTGGTTCCTCAGTCTTGGTGTTAGAGCTTCTTTAACCTCCTGCACTTTAAGCATGCTCAGCAATACAACTTGTGCTTTTTCATCTAGCCATTGACAGAAAGCATAATCAATCCTCACAAGGAAGCAGTTTTTAAAGGTTTTTCTTTCCAGAAAAAAATTAGTTTGGAGCTTAAACAATGTGGAAAACATGGCAAAGCATGAGAAAATGTATAGAATAAAAAAATACAACAGATACTAATAACAACACTCGAGAAAATATCAGTAGATCTGAAAGGAAAGCCAAGAAAATGTGTTGTTCAAACAATTCTTACGTGCAGAGGATAGTGGGTAAAATATTGTTAACTATAATGTACATCTCCCACAAGTACATTTTACAATGCAGAGCAGAAGTTGTATGAAAATTTAATATTTTTCTTGGCAATAGCTTGGTACTAGTGAAATCAAAATGTAGGGAGATGTGAAAAATGATGCAGCTGCTTCAGGAACATTTATTTTTTTTTAATTAGACCATGTAAAATGTGTATAAGTTGCATGAATAGGTTGAGAATCCCTAAAACATCTCTGAGAGGAAAAAAAAATGCACTTTTGACACAGTTACTAAATGTGAAGTTAATAAAATTGCTAATATATTTAATTTTCATTTGAATGCTAGTTTATGTCAAATCAAAAATATGAAAAGTGTCAGATGTTCTTATAATGCCACCCCTATATGACTTACACTGTCTTATTCTACATTTAATGAGAGAGAAACAGGCCATCTTGGCATATAAGCCTCGATTTCTTTTTTCTTTAACCAACTGAATACTAAGATGCACTTTGTATATCCTTTTACCTTTAAACCTATTGATCCCATAAACGTGTGCAAATCCCAAGCAACCTTATTAGAGGAAAGCTCAGGTGTGTATTCCATGCAGACATCTCAACACTGTGGACTACACCAGTCAGTGAAATAGTGTGGTTGGTTGAAATGCAGTAACTCAGCCAGTAAGACCGCGTGGTTTGGGGGTTTTATTGTGAGCATTTTGTTTTTAGGCAACCTTTCAATTTTGTAGGTTTTCTGGTTTGGTGCATTTTGGGTTTGTTTTGTGTGTGAGGGGGAAGGTTTTTTAGCTGAAACATACCCCAAGCATGTAGTCTGTTTCCAATGATCGAGTTTTCTTCACAGAAAGAGGTAAAAAAGAAAAGCAGCAATGCATGTGTTCAGAAATCAAATGGCTTGGAGTTCCCCACAGGGATCTAAAGCTGGAACAAGGTACAGGAGATGTGGACTTATAATTTGCCCTTCTGTACATCTGCTGTACATAGACAAACTTGAAGGCTATAAACAGAAGGATGCTTATTGGGCAGCAAAATTTAGATGAAATGAAATTAGACACAGTTGCACTATCACAAATTTAGTTTCTTCTAAAACTTATAGTATGACTGCTTTTGGAGGAGTTTTTTGGAGTCTTGTTTTAAGATATCTCCTTAATGCATCTCCTACATTAGGATGGGTTATTTTTCAGATTCATAGGCTAATGCAACAGGGTAACCCTACAGTGAAAGGCTCTGTACTTGTGATGTTCTGCAGGTAATTAGCTATTGCACTTTAGCTCATTACTTCATAGGTGATAAATTTCTTTGGGGAAAAATGCTTTTAAAGAGTTTGACAAGTTTAATTAATCTATTAAAACTTTGACTCTTGGATGAATTCACAAGAAACATCATCCTGTTTCAAGGGCAGCTCAGCTACCACCCTCTACCACCACGTCAAAATGGCACTAAGGAGCACAGACAAGGCTAATTTGACAAAGGAAAAAGGTATTTTTATACGTTGACATCCAGAGTACAGGCACTACATGTTTTGCTGAGCATGCAACAGAAGAAAATGCTGTCTTGGTACTGTCCATATAAAGTGGGACAGGTGATTAGTACTCAAAGCAAAAGGAGTTCCTCCAGTCAGATCCCTTTTCCACTGGGAATGGTATTATTGAATCTCAAAATGAAGGAAAAGAATATTCATGTTGTACTTGGAATGCAAATTTGAGTGTTCAAAAGGCAAAGCAAGGTTTTTAGGCTTCCTTAAATGTTTGCATTCTGAAGTGTTTTAAAGTAGTGTATATTTTTTCTCTTTTGCTTCACTTCAGGTACAAAATAGCTTTGAGAAGCAGCCATTTGTCATTCTTGGTTTTTCTTTCTAGTTCCATATGTTCATTTCTGTTTCTAGACTGCTGTTCAAATCCTGCTCTGAAGGTGGAATTTCAAAATTTTTTCTGGATTCTTTCTTTACAACTATATGTGGTGTTTCTAATATTTGATTTACAAAAATAGCTTCTTTTTTTTCAGCAAGTTAGTAAGTCAAAGTAGTATAATTACTGGTGTTTCGTGTAAGTTATGAGGCAGTAAGACTGAAAGCCAATGAGCACCACTTTGAATCACTCAAAATGTGACCACATCTCAATGTACTTTGCATTGTGAAACACCCAATATATCAATCAGAAATCAGGTGGCGTTAACAGAATTTCCTGATGAGAATATTCAGCAGCAGGACATCAAGGTTTGACCACAAATCAAATGAAAAAATAATGATAATTTTTTCAAGTTTATTTCAGGGACTTTCCTAACTTTACACAGCAGTATCTAATTAAAGAATCCAGTTCCTGAGGCCTGCTTTAAATGTAATCATCTTTTTCTTTCTTCTTTTCCATTTTATGATTTCTTTTTGCTTGTAATCATCACTCTCAACAGGAATAGCCATAATCCTTAATAGGAAAGAATGCTGTTGATATGCCTTTTATTGCCACACAGCTCTAATTTATTCCAAGACAATATCGTTCCCACTGGAAAATGAGTTAGCAGTTAAAAAAAAAAAAATCTAATTGTATAATTAAAGAATTATAATATCACAAGCATAGAGAAGACTGAAAGTTCAGGAAAAAAAAAAACCCTTTTACCTGTGTGACAGCTGGCAAACTTTTGTCCCACAATCAAATTGCCTTACTAACAGTAAGCATGAAAATAAGCAAAGCTACAGAGTGGAATGTGTCCATTAATTTAATATATATGTTTTATCAAGTAATTTTTTTTTAAGTCTATTTACAGGTTAAATAATATAAAAGCTCAGCCAAGAGCTAGGCTACCATCATTTTTTCACCGCTTGCTCCCTGCATGATGTGTTTGGTGTGTACAGGTCAAGGTGAAATGTCTCTGTCCATTCAAACTTATGCATCAACCTACATATTGACCAGAGTGTTGTGACTGCTATCTGAAGGGATTAATGCATTTGGAAATTTCTGGCTGTTGATGGAAACTGGATACAAAATGAACAGGGAATCACTTGGTGGTTTTGGGGTTCCTAAAGGGTGATAGACACTTAAACCGTTGTCTAGCAGGACACGGTCCTGTTGATCCGGTCCTGTAGTGCTGAGTGTGTGCACACAAACGCATGTGCACGCAGGGAGCTTGGCATGTAACTTGCTGGTATATCAGGAAGGGTTTCCATCACATGTGGTACCACGCTGCCATGGATTTAGGGCAGCAGCAGGTTGCCGTCCACCCCACGGACACTTCGTGCCCTTGAAGGAGGGGTAGAAGAGAAGGGTTCCTGCGAGGATTTCTTCTATTTGCAATTCATAAAAGGCCATTTGCTCCAATTTGAGTAAAGGGTGTTTAGCAGCAACGTTAGTACTTGCATGCACCTCAAGGCAAAATATTTTCCTAGAGCCCTGGGTGTTCGCTTTTAATTCTACTAAAAATATTTATCACTTCTTGCACCATGTCCTTCTGCGTTAGCTGTGTTTTGGAAGAAAGGGTAACCCAGGCAACCCAACATTTTAGCCCTTAGGCAGCCTGCAGGCAGTCAGCCTTTGCAGAATGATAATAATAATAAAAGACCCCTCACGGTGCTAGCAGCAAATTCAACAGAACTTTTGACAGGTGAAAGTCTGTACCTCTGAGGTAAAGCAGAGGGGAAAATAGGCAGCATGACTAAGTGCTATTTCTGTTAGGCTTATAACAGTGCCTTGGAGACTTAATAAAATAAGATTTTTAGAAGATTTTGGAAACAGACTGACCCATATAAGAACGGTGTCCTGAAATGAAGGGCCAGGGCAAGAACTGCAGGAGAAGCAAAATCTTCATGCTCTGCAGAGCAGGGTGAGGTATTTATACCTGATGCTCTGCAGCAGCCTCACTGCAGGGCTGAGGACAGCAGTCTCTTCCCACTGGCTTAACTTAGGGGTGGGAGAGGCTGACTTGGTTGTGCAGAGCCTTTTTGCAGCCTTGAGCTTTTCCTCACACAGCATGGAAAGGAAGGCTGTCTGGAGCAGGCTGTGAACAGGATGAGTAGTCCTCAGCTGGCTCAGGCAGACAATCCCTCCTCAGCAGGAAGACCCCACTAGTTTAGGCATCAGGGCTTTCCTGGACAAATTTATATCCACAGACCGAAAGGTTTCAACACTGTGTGATGGATGACATCTATTTAAGCTATTTCAGTTTCTCCTAGTAGTTTAAGAAATGTTTTGGCTGAGTCAATGGAGAGGAGTGATTTCCCAGGAGGGAGAAAACTCTACTTTGCCTTGGAAAGCAACTGATCTGGTGCCAGGGAGAGAGGGACAGTGGAGTGTAAGAGGTCAGGGGAGCAGGAGACTCATGTGAACAGACATAAAGTGCAGAAAGGTGTGAGGAGCAGCCCCTCAGTCCACAGGGAACATGGCAGGTTTGTGTGGGTTTAGGCAGGGTTTGCTAAAACTTGGAAATGTACATTTACAAACAAATGCCTGTCCTGGTTTCATGAGTTCTCCTTTCTTAAAATGGTATGTATTCTGAATAAATGAAGAATAAAATGTATTCTGATTAATAGCCCACCAACCCCTTGTTTATTGTTTTTATTTTAAAGCGTTCAGATCTTTTTTGATTGGATTTGTTCAGTCTTGGAGAAACTCTGTAGCTTAAAACTTTGGCCATCTGGGGATCTGGCCTTACCAGGCAATAGCACAATGTACAGGGCCTGGAATTGTAGAAACTTACAGCTGTTCACAAAGTGAGGGTTATGTCTTCCTTTGGGCTGGATATACTTCTTCCAGCCTTGCTGTAGCATCCATTCTACACAGCAGACTTGAGAATTGCACTCAGGACTCTGTGATTGTAGGAGTAACTCTAAAAATGCTTTATTTTTGAGAGACATGAAATTTTGCACAACTTGGGATGTGTTGACTTTCAGTCATTGAGTGATTCTTGTTAAGAGCTTCATAACTCATGTTCACAGCTAGTGGTTCCTCTGTTGGGGAGTGGCTGTTCACTTCTTCCCTTAGGTTTGTTGATGATACTTATTGGATATGGTAGGTTAGTAGAGGAATAATATAAATTATTCCTGGCTGCTGGGGTTTTTAAAATTTATCTCAGCTGTTACCAAGTTGTGTTCAGGATTCTCAGTTATTTCTTTTGTGAATACAGAGAGGAGAAATGCTTGTTTGGGACAGCAACATGGATCAATGTGTGCATTAGATAACTAAATAAAGGTAATGAGTTACAACTATCTCATATCCCAAAGAGGAAAAAAAACCTAAAAGCTTGATAAATTTCAATTTGTTAGGTGAATGGGGCATATTACCTTGTTGGAGAGATGGTGCTGTATAATATGATGTATTTTAATCCATCTGTAGAGGCAGAGGCCTTATCAAGATGGACCTACACTGATTATTTGTTATTTGGGTTGCCACACTTCCATTTGGTTTTGTTTTTGCCTTTTACTGACTAACCTTACACCTACGTTACAATCTGCGTTTTGCTCCTCTTCCTGCTTCTAGGGGGTTAAATAAAGTTTGCATAACTTTGTCTTCAGACTACAGCTAAGGATGTTCATAGTACAGAGGTGTTAGCATGAGAGAGGATGTCAACATATGCTGGTGCAAAGGGGAAAGATGACAAGGTCTTCAGATGTAAAATGAAATTTTAAGTTTTTAGTGTTCTTGGCTGTGTGTGTAGTTGGGTAAAGGTAAGGTTTTTTATGAGAATGCTGTAGCACTCATGCTTGCACAAGACTCTGGGACCATTTCTCATGGAACCTTGTAAAGCAAAGAGGTCTTCAGACCCTTTAGTTGGGTATATCAGTTGTCTGCCCTAATCACAGTCTTTTATTATAATTGAAATATGCCGTGGCTCAAACGCAGTTAAGGAGTTGCATCAGGCACGTTGTGGGGTTTTTATGGTATATGCTTTTCACTGCAAGAGATCTTTTTTTAACTTCTTCAGCTCAATGTATAGCAGGTATAAATGGAGCTGTAATGTAGCAGTCTAACTTAGATGATTATTCTTCCTGTGGTTTTTGCAAGATAAACTAAATGGATGACACTTGTATGAATGTAACATTGTTCAGCAATGACAGGTTTTTCTGTCTGCCTTTATGGCTGGTATATTATTTTTTGAGAAGCTGAGGCTTTGAGGCAACTTCAGATTCCTGATTGATAGAGATCAAATAAAGTACTAAAATAGGTCTGAAAACTGTCAGAGAATGTGTGAGTGGCACGAATTTCAACCCACCCCCTCCCTGCTTTAAATTGATCTACATGATGAACAAATGTAAGTTATTAAAAATCTGTGTGTGTGTGAATTTGTGTGTGTAAAAAAAGGAACGAAATAACAGCAACCTCAGCTGCAAATCACAGCAGATCACACACAAAATCTGCATAGAAACAGGGTTTTTCACTTAGAAAATTTTACCATTGTTCATTCTCCCTGTCTAGAAAGCTGCTTGGAATATGTGATTTCTTAATTATTTTAATATGCTGTGTGTAGACCTGCAGTTAAGCAAGACATAAAGAAAATACTGATTTTGCTAGCAAAGCTAGGCTAGACTCTTTTACCTCCCCTATCTTGTTGGTACTTTGCCTGAATTTCCTATCTGACAATCTTTTCTGGCCATATTTTGCAATTTGTTCTAGCCAACTAAGTCCTTTAGGATTACTCTTTCCAAAGGCTGAAGCTAACAGAACCATATCAAGTACTCCCAGAAGTAAAGATCTACTTGTTCAGACCAAAGGCATAGCCAAGTTCATGCAATAGATGCATATAAATGGAGATAATGGCAGTCAGGGGCTCGATAAAGTACAAACCATAAGACACTGTGGCAGGACTGTGAAATGTATTAGTCAGTCAGTGATTTTGCAGAGTTTAAAATTATATGAAGCAGGGATTTTCAAATGTCACTTGTCTAAAGAGTGAAGAAGAGATGATTTAATGCTTGTCTTTAATAAAAGTAGTCCTTAATAAAAATACCTTGGATAATATTTTCTTGTCTCTTAGTTAAAGTACTGTTCTAGAGAAGCACCAGAACGAGGGAAACTGTAATCAGTCTTCTCAAGAACGTCAGCATATCCTATGCTTTCCTTATGTATGCTACTGAATAGTTAAGCTGAGTGTACATTTTTAGGAATACAGCTTTTAGGAAATGAAATTATTGTCATAATTTACTAAAGGAAAAAAAAAACCCGAACCCAACCTGAATATTAAACAGCATGATTCCAAATTCTTGGCCGCTGTTCCTGAGCCCCTCACAGAACTAAATATCTGAGATCTTGTTTTTTTTCTTTTTCAAAGGAGGGACCAGAATGTGCAGTGAGTGGTCCAGGGTCTGATGGTTACAAATTTCAATTTTTTTCCTAGTGAATACCAATTAGCAGGTGCATTATATCTTCACAGACCATCTTTTATATCCCATAACAATGCATTTATGGTTATTATTTCAAGCTGATCATCTGTGAGCATCCCTTTCCTTGCCACTGCAGGTGGAGGGGTTTTGTTTTCACTTTTGATGAGCTACTCGCTTTACCTGTGCTGTCACCTAAGTAAGAACCATCACAGGCCACAAAGAAAGTAGACAAAACTTCTTTCTAGAGCTGATGGCGTTTTGTAGGTAACAGGTCTATGGCTGAAAACCCTTTACTTTTATTTTGGGTGCTTTCTGCCCTTTTGTCAGACACTGTGAGTAGCAGTATCTTGCCAAGCAGTTACCAGATTCACATCTGGTCCCAAAGAATAGATACTATTTATTAGATTTTTTCTATTTGAAATTAATACTGCTTGTGATAATCATATACAGACATGCCATAAACTGCTATACCATAAATTATGAATAATTTGAAATAAATTATTAATCATTAGCAACTTATTTAAATCTGATACTTAAGAAATCTAATGTGTCATTGTAAAAAAATCAAGAAGTTATGCCTTTCTATAGAATTTATTGTGGATATGTAGATGTGTGTTGAGATACCAGATTTTTAACCACACTGTCTCCTGCATGAAGAAATCGTGGTACAAACCAAATCATACATGCAGTGCTGTTGTGCGTGTGCTGGCATGCACTGTCTTCTCTCAAATGCATCAAATCCAAGAGAAGACTAAAAAGAGGCAAAAGGTTTTGGAGAGGAGGGATGCTTGATTATCTTCAGAAGTAACAGCTGTAGAAAGAACAGTATCAACAGATACCAAATTACCTCTTTTTGGGTAGAAAAAGTAGAAGGGAGTGATAACAGCATTATCGTTCAGTCTGAATCTGCTGTTCATGTATTTTCAGCCAACACCTAAACAAAAGCTAAGTACGTGAGCTTTCCCCAAGAGAATTTTCTGAAAAATATGCATGTTGTGTACACGTTCTTTAAAATGGACTGAATTATCAACAGTTTAAGCATATGAGTGGTTGAAACTTTCTTTTAATGAGGTTACATGAAATACTTAGTCACGTTATCCTTTCATGGTCAATGTGAAAGCAATTCCAATGTCTGGATTTTGTGACTGATATTTCCGAGTTCTCCGTTACTTCATCAGACTTGACAAAATCAGGGAGTGGTTTGGGTTGGAAGAGACCTTGTGGATCATTCTTTTCCAAGCCCCCTGCCATAGGCAGAGACACCTTCCACTAGACCAGGTTGTTCAAAGTCCCACCCACCCTGGCTTTGAACACTTCCAGGGATGAGGAGTCCACAACTTCTGGACAACCTGTTCACAACAGTGTTGGATAATTCATACGGTGAGACAACCACCTGTTGCAGGAATAACCCATCTTTCTGTATCCATGTGTTCTCATCTTGTGTTCCTTATTCTTTTTAGTCTTTTATTTTATTCTTTATTATTTGTGCTACACTTGTATAACACCTAAAATATTAGGGTCTGTCGTATATCTAACTGGAACTCTTAGGGCCAGTGGGAATATGAAAATAGCAGCAATCCATCTTGTTGTCAATTTAGTTACGTGTTTGTGACAGTAGCTAAAACATTTGAATGGTAGAAGATTGCTGACAATCGTTGTCTGACCGAAGTCTGTTCCCAGAAAAATAGATTAATATAAAACTGTTTCTAGAGAATAGTTATCAACACTTCAATTTTAAATTGCATGAATTACAAGTGGGTATCAGCTTGGTTCTTTTTAGGATCTGGTATTATTGAGTAGCTTTGCTAACAGCTTGAGTAGTTGATTGGGATATATGGCTATTAAGTGAACAAATGGAATAGTTACAGTGTGGCTGGATGTGCTATAAAAGAGGATTGGGATTTAAAATAATCGAGATAAAAATGATTAAAAGATCTGTAAAAACAGAGTAAGATTCAGCTAAAAAGAATGAATAGTGCACTGTATTTGTACTTCTATTATACTTTCTCTCAATCCGACTGCTTCATTTCAAGAGTCCCCTTGCGGTTCCCTGTTCACTTTTTAACCTGGTTGAATGAATCCCATTCTCCTTAGGAGCATTACTTTAGGGCAGGCATAGTTGGGGCGTTTGATTCCTCTTTAGTATTTTCATTCATTTCTTTATCTTAATTTCTGTTGCTACCCAGGACATTTTGCCAAGGGTGGGCTATGGGAGGACCCCCACAGGAAGTGCCACTTGTGCCAAAATGCCAGATCACTGTATGGAGGAGCAGTACTCGTGTCTTATGGGAAATAATTTCACTGTTCTGTTCAGTACTTCTAAGCTGAAACGGCCTTGTGCCAGGTGTAGATTCTATACCTATGCAAACCAGAGGACACACAGAATCCCAGAATGGGTCAGGTTGGAAAGGACCACAGTGGGTCATCTGGCCCAACCTTTCTGCTCAAGCAGGGTCATCCCAGAGCACATGGAACAGGATTGTGCCCAGATAGTTCTGGGGTATCTCCAGTGAGGGAGGCTCCACACCCTCTCTGGGCGATCTGTTCCAGTGCTCGGTCACTTTACAGGAAAGAAATTCATCCTCATGTTCAGGTGGAACTTCCTGGACATCAGTTCCTGCCCATTGCCTCTTGTCCCATTGCTGGGCCCCACCAAGCAGAGCCTGACCCATGCTCTGACCTCTCCCTGCAGGCACTGACATGGGGATAAGGTCTACTAAGAAATACCAGTTTAGAAAACTGACCATAGGAAGTTCTGTAGCAAAAAGGCTTCTTTGATGTAGAGGAGTGACTGATACGGAGTTGGCAACATTTGAAATATTCCTCCTCGTACCTCAGTGGTTACAAGGGTGGAAGGAAGTAACTGGGGTTTTTTACATACTAAGCAAGTGGTAAGGAGTGTAGTAGATTTACGCTGAACCCCACAATGTCCATATTAAACACAAGGATCAGATGAAGATTTTTATCACCAGCGCAGCAAAAAGTTTGAGGATGTTGAACTGCCTTCAGTATAAGAGAATGTTACAAAAAAATTATGGTTGCATCTTTCAGGAATAGGTTAGGCAGAGTTGCTCACCTCTTAAAACAGAGAGACCAACCAGAATATTCAAGTTTTAACAAGTACTTTATAACAAATTTTCACTCAGTGTTGTTCTTACCGCTTTAGTTAGGGGTTGATGTTCTGGTTTAAATTAGAGATTTAAAGAATATGTTGGTTGTAGTCCTTTATACAGCATAGTTAAAGCACATAAAATCATCATTCATTCTGCATAATGACCAATGAGATTTTCCACTGGAGATATATATGTGTATTTTATATGTGTGTGCTTATATAAAATTTTCCTTCTATATTTCCATTATGAAGGACCACAAAAAGTAGCATAAAGGAGTGGAAACATAATTCCCCCTTTTGTATTGACTAATAGAGGAGAAAGTAATGTTTACTTGATGTTGTAGTAAAAAGCTTGAACTAGCTTTATAAAATTTTTAAAATCAAGGTGATTTTGGTTTGGAATAATAAAATACCTTAAAGAAATGGAGCAGTGCAACAATGAAATGCTGAAGAAAGAGGAAGTTTTAATTTGAGAATGTCAAAATCTATGATTAGCAGTGCTGAAAAAATGTATGTTAATAATGCTAAAGGGAAAGAGAAAATCCCTGCCTGCTTGTTTCGGCTTTTGATACAAAGATTGAACTTCCTGTTCCAACCTACTAATTTTGAAGAGCAGCTAGTCCAACTATGATCCAGTTTTTCTGTTGCCAACAGAAGTATGTTTAACTGACAATATCACAATTTTTGGTGAGGGGTTGGCTGCCTTGGCTACGTTCTGCCAGAGACGACACTGCTTGAACACCTCATTTCCTCCTGTGACTCGTAATCAAAATGAATCGTTTGTGCATCCTTTATATGCATACTTTGACAGGATTATGCTGGAAGTACCCCAGTTCTATTTGCAAATAAAACAGCAGCTGATTCTTTAGCTGAGTGTTGATATATTCCTTTAGCCAGCAGGTCTCCTCCTGAACTCTTTCGGTGTATGGCAAAATCATACTGCATAATTTATTCATCTTGTATCTGGGCAAGTAATATTCATGTCCTCAGGTCCAATCCCATACTTTTGTCAGGGTAGATTAATTTAATTAGTGCTATATTATTTTATATCTTTGGCATGTGTTGCCTGTAATATCTTGGTTTTGTCATTCAGCCAGTTGCTTTTATTGAGTTGGTTTGTAATTTTCTGTTCTGTGTTGTTGTTTGCCATGGGTATTATTTCCTTTCCCCAAACTCTTGAGTGGCTATGGTGACACGGTTGCATACATCTGGGTTTGGATTATGGGAAATTGCTGCATAGCTGGGGGTGCCAGTAAAGCCAGAGAAGTGCTAAGGGAAAGCATAAGTTTTCTTAAAGCGAGAATTTCTATAGATTTTTATAATTATCTATTTTACGTTATAAATGCCAAGTCACTATAATCAGAAGAATTGTCAGCTCCTGATGAACACAGGGTCATATGACAGTTGACCCTGTTGAATGCTCAGATATAGCCTGGTTTGTGATTGTATGGCTGCTTAGCTCCTCGGTGAGTGTCAGCAGGAGACCTTACTGCACGTCTTTCAAACATGGAAATAGAGTATATAATTTACTTTCCTTTGTCTGTTTGCTCGTTGACTCCTTCAGAGAAATATATTTGGAAAGCCTGACTTCCCTTTACAGAAGATACTTAGGCTCTTTCTTAATTATCATATCAATCTACATTATTTTATTTAGGGCATTCCTCATTCCTGGATCTTCCCTAAAGCTATTAAAAAATTGCTACGTGTTTGCCATCAAAGCAATTTAAGTGATAGGTTCCTGATAGTGTTAGTGGCTTGGATATTTTATCCCCAAGTTCTAAAAGAACTTGGGCAAATAATGATTAGGCACTGTATAACCTGCTGGTTTATTCTACAATAATTTGTACTGATATTTTAATTTCAAAGAGTTCCTCAAACACATTCTTAAAAATATAAAAATTAACACACAAGCAGTCTACTTGGTAAATCCAGACAGGAGAAAATCCCTTAGATTTCTTACTGTGTTCTATTTTCTTTGCTCTTTCTTCTATTTTTCTTTTAAATATCATTATCTGTTTGCCTTCTGTAGCAATTCTGTTTTCCTGAGAAAAATGGTTGCTTACTACTTTTCATTTCTTCTTCAAATCACTTTTCAATCCCTTTGGGCTATCCTAGTGTTTACATTTAAGCTGTCACCATTTATAATCCTCTCTATTGCTTGATTTAGGCATAACTTCACCTTCTGCAAAAGAGCCTTCTTACTTCCAAAAGCTTTCTTACCTGGTGTTTTAGAGAGAGTCTCTCTTATCGTCCTCATAAACCTCTTTGGACAGGTGAAATGCATTTCCATTGGGCCTCTCCAGTACAGTGCCTATAAATAAACTCTGCTTTGTGTCTGAATATTTTCATCTTTTAGATGGCTTTTTATCTTTTGAAGACAGCTGGGTTTTTTGTATTTTTTTTTTAACTTAAACACTATTGCAGTTTATTTTATGTCTACCTGCTCCTGTAATCTGTGTATGATTTCTGTTTCAATAGGAATACACATGCAGTATCAGGCACAGAAATTAATCACAAAATTATAGTGGAGTTTGCTTCATATACTGCATTTTCCTTTAATTTCTCAGAACAAAAGTGCATATCAGGTTAGTGCTGAGAAATATCAGCAGGTTCAACATTAGTCTTGCTATGAAATTCCTTTTCCTGGATTCCTGACTTGGAATTCAGCAGAATTCTTGCCATAATTTAAAAGAGTGACCTTTTATGCATCAAGAAAAAAAGACAACATCGCAAAATGAAACTGTATTTTATCTTCCTTGGGTCTTGAGTGTTTTTCTTCACATTTATCTTCTTCAGTATGCAAAAGAATGTTTTGTTTTTCATATCACTTTCCTTACAAATTTCCTATGCTCTGCTCTTTAAGATAGGATTCTCTTCTCAGCTTTGGTAGAGAGTTTTGCTGGCATTTTTGTTTGTTTTGTTTTCTTTTCTTTTGGTATTTAATACATTTTTCATTTCTTTTAAAAACAGTTATTTGTCTGTCTGAGTTCAAATTACTTTAAATGCTTGTTTGATCGGCTAATGATTTCCATGTGTTCCATTGTTCCTACCATCACTCTGAGAAGTTTTACGAGTGTTTGGAAAGATCTTGCACAACAGGGAATGATCAAAACTCAAAGTCATGCCATAAGAAATAGTACAACAAAGTAGAAATGTGCCAAATTGCCCAGAAGCAATTTGGATAGCTGGCAAACAGAGTCGCCTGCTGGTTTGTGAACAGCGTAGGCAATTTGCCACTCAACTCTCCCCTATTTGCTTCAATAAATTGCAGAGTACTTAGTACCCTACGATCTGTTGTCTATCTGTCTGCATTCCTCTGCACTGTCGGTGTCTGACAGTGGCTCTGCTGCATGTTGTTTGTGTCTTTCACTCTCAGCTTGTTGGAAAACCTCTAGAAAAGAGGTGTGTGGCATTTGGGGGCCTGGATCGAAGAATTCGTACATCATAGCTCATCTAAGTAACCTAATCTAAAAAATATAGTTGGAAAGGAATGAAAAAATGAAGCTAGTGCACCTAAGATATAGTTCAGCAACAGCAGATGAAATAAACCAAGTTCTCATAATGCAACTAGGAAGAGTGTTCAAGTAATAATTGAACAATCAACAGTCTCATAAACAAGGTGTTATAAAATGGAAGCCACATTTGTGCAAAATAAAATTATTTAACAGTGCTGGTCACTCATTCTCCCTACACTAGAATGGCAACTTTTAAATAGAAGAGCAACAGTTTTGGGGTTTTGGGAGTTTTGACTAAAGGAGAATAGAAGTTAATAACATGGTGGGTAAGGAGGAGGAAGAAAGGAAAGAAATCCTGAGCTTTGTTTTTTTTAAGTTTATGTTCATGCTTTCCCCTTTACTTCCCTTTTCTATTGATATTGTCTGAGTTCAGCATGGGCCCTGCACCAAAAAGACTGACACTGCTGCTTACACCGTCCTGAGAGGGAATGACATTCCTAGAGGAACAGATTATTGTGGCCAAGGATTTTGAAGCCAGAGCCTTTGTTTTCCTGAGAAGAGTGAAACAAATCTGTCCTTATGGTATTTAAATGTACTAATGTACAGTCTGGACAGAATTTTCAGTATTGGATTCTTGGTAGCTATTAGTTATCTATGATTTGTTGTTTGTGAGGTGGTTGATATGGAGATTTATGACTTCGATTTCTGCAACAATTTGAAGAAATACAGTACATTACTGAGGAATATTTTGGTATGAACACACTAAAATGGTAACTTTAATATAGAATTGATTGATGAATCATGTGAAATGAATTAAGTTAATATGACTGCATGTTTTACAATATATTGACTTTGTAATATTCTTTGTTGAGACATCTATAGACCTTGAGTGAAAGGGAGAGTTACTTTTTTTTTTCCTTAACAACATACCACCCCCAGCAAATGCTGCTGTGTTAGAAACAAGAAATTGTGTGAGAAACAGCTACTTGACTAGGAATCAGTAGTGCCGTTTGATGTCCAGTGAACAAGCAAGATGCTAAAAGCCCTCAGAACATATATATGTTAAAATAATAGTAAAAGCACCCAACAATAGTAAAAGAAAAAGTAAAAAACTATACCTGTTTTCTTTTTAGAAAGTTAACACATAAAGTATCATCTTATTCAAGTAGAAATATATAATAAATGCACACATGTATTGGAAATGCACCAAAGAATGGCATTGCAACAGAAAAATAACTTCTTGATGTAAATTTAATTCTGAGAAAGTTAGCTTGGGCTGTTACAAAATATCCTTTGATACAAGATGGAAAGAAACACCTCTTAAAATGAGGGGCTCTGCAGTAAAGAGGGATGTTTTGAGGAATGAGAAGGGGCATCTGGGTGTAACCCCGGTTAGGAGAGCTGACAGTAGGGTAAGGGAGGAGATGTTTCTCCTCTTCTCAGCCCTGGAGTGCTGGGTCCAGTGCTGGGCTCCCAGTACAAGAGACAGGGAGACACTGGAGTGAGCCCAGGGATGGGCACAAAGATGATTGCAGAACATCTGTCCTACAAGGAGAGGCTGAGAGAGCTGGCACTGTTCAGCCTGGAGCAGAGAAGGCTGAATACACTGATGTTACTATGAAATCCATATGACAAAAAAAAAAAAAATTGTGTTCCCTCTGCTTTTCCTATTTTTAGTGTTACATAACACTTGAGAAGATGCTATTGTCATATTGTTAGGTGGGGTTTTTTGTATCTGCTTTTAGATAACAGATACAAATCATTAGCGGGAAAGACTGCTGCAGGATAATTAGAAAAATTTTTCTCTTTCATATGCTGCTTCTGCTTCCTGTCATCTTTTCTGTGAGTAAGAGACCATTGCCTCGTTGCAGCCTCCCATCTCATTGCTGGGCTCTCCTAATGAAACTGGGATTTCTGCAGGAACCCAGGATATGACTAACGAGAGAGTCACTGTGCAATAAGATTTCCAGTTTTTGAGTTCTGGACACCTCTTCAAGGACTCTCTTGACAACTGTAAAGTTCTTTAAATAAATATTGACATGCCAGTCTGAAAAGTAATGAAGTCTCTTTTCTTCCTGCAATATGGAGCAGTAAAAGAGATGCGTGGATTTTTTCAGTTACTTTAATGGCTGAAATTGAAGCTAAAACAATGGGTAGCTTGGTTACACAAGAATTTTAAAAAGCATTACTTTGCTATTATGGGCAACTTGGAATCTAGGTTGCAATTAGCTGGAACTGTAAATTATTTAAAATCAATATGTCGATGCTTTGAGTGATATGTGTTTAATACAGGGCTAGACATTTATTTATGATGATAACTCCTTTTTATTGGTCTAGTAAATGTGGCTATTTGGAAGATATTTCCAGATGATCATAATTTTAATAGCAGATAGATATTGCTGAAAATTACGGATGGCAGCAACCCAGCATTCGTCCTATTTCTTAAATCTTATGCGTGTGTATATTCTGCAACACTTGAATAGATTCTACTGCAGAATCATTTGTAGCCTCCCCTGGAATGCACAAGTGTTTTGGTTTTTTTTTTTTTTTTAGAAATTAAACATAAGAACAGCATTGCAAATGTATAAATGTGCTTATTTACAAATGTTGGAGTACCATTCTCAATACAGAAGGATACCTAAAAACTTGGATTATTGGCTTCAAAACATTTTGAAAATAGTTTTCTCTTTAAAAGATTGTATTTTCAACCATTTTAAGTGTATCAGCTGAAATACAGCTGTCCAGATGTTTTTGAACAGATTTTTAGTTTAACTGAAAACTTGGGTTTACCCTGAAAAAATAGAACAGATGAGAAATTCCAGGCCATTTTCTTTCTTACTGTTCCGTGCTATGTCTCTTTAACATGTTGCTACAACGATAGTTCCGGCCATACAGCTGAATTGATACTTGTAAGGGTTGTGCTCTTGCTTTGCAAGGAGAGGAAATATTGGATAATCAGGTGATCACTTTCTCTACATTGTTTTTAACAACATAAGGATACAGTTGACAGTGTTAGAGTTTA
This sequence comes from Orthonyx spaldingii, assembly GCA_013397795.1. NCBI lineage: Eukaryota > Metazoa > Chordata > Aves > Passeriformes > Orthonychidae > Orthonyx > Orthonyx spaldingii. Next base: position 120,134 of record VZTJ01001976.1, on the reverse strand, counting down.
GGTATATTAACACCACTCAATGTATGTGACAAATATTTTGCGTTACAGCAGTTGCACAATCTCTGATTTTGCATCTATTCTTTGAATTCCAGCAGAGCAGAGTGCTCTCCTACAAGTCTGACAGAAGAGTGCTCTGCTTCTGACAGAATGCCTTCTCATTATTGCTTCAGATGGTCACTCCTAGTGAGGCTCCTCAAATCTATTTTTATTCTTCCTCGAGGAAATTAAACTTCAAATAAATGAGACTTTGTGTTGTATTTCTCTATGTGGTCTGATCTTTGTTGTCCTTGTCCAGAAACTTGTTTGTTTAAAGTGATGGAGAAATAGAGACCTGGGAGTAATTAATAAATAACCAATAGGAGAAGTTTTCGTTAAGAGTTTATCCAATACCTTTGAGAAATTATCTTATTTTTGCCGGTATCTGTCGTAAATAAAAATTCTTTCAACGTTTTTTTTTTTTTGGTAGTGAGTTCAGGACCTCATCTTTAAAGCTTGAATGATCCATTTATTGTAGAAAATAAAAGCATGGCTAGGGATGTATTGGTGGGGAAATTGGAACTCTTTCTCTTTTTCTTTTTTTTTTTTTTTTTTT
>VZTJ01001976.1:99758-119527 GCA_013397795.1 Orthonyx spaldingii | reverse complement strand
TCTTTTTTTTTTTTTTTTTTTTTTTTTTTTTTTAAATACTAATTTAGAAATTATTGCAATATTCTTCCCAAGGGAATAAGTTTTTTTTTCTGTTTTTCATTTTTGGATGTGCATATGTTCTTAAGTTGGCAAAGGTATGCTAGGAGGAAGTGGTGGCTTTTCTATTTTTAAATGAAAGTTAATTTTGAAAAGTACTTTGGTACCTACTTTTTGGTACTTATTTCTTGGTGTAGGGATTTTCTGTGTATAATCAACATTCCTATGTTTTTTTGCTGTTTAAAAAAGGAAAATTTCCCTGTGTATTTCATCAAGGAATGGGTTTTTAATAATTCTGATGTAGTTCTATCAGATTTCTATGTAAGGCCCAGAAAATCAGCAGGAATTGCACAGGTGTGAGCACTAAATGCTTAAACTTCTAAATATTGCATTATTGTAAGTGTAATAGCCAAGTGCACAAACCTATTAATCTCTCTCTGAAACTTTGAAAGGGAATTTTCCTTAAAAATTGGTTGTGATCATTCACTTTCAATCCCTACTTGTAGTCTAACTATTTCAGAGAAGCACTTTAACTCTAGTAGCCAGTATTGACTTCTGGAGGGAGCAACGCTGTGTGCAGTGAGAGGGCCAGGGCGAGGGGAACTGGGTTGGAAGATCTGTGTCTCAAGAGACAGCCAGCACTTCTCTTGATCTTAGAGGCACATACCACATCTTTTCTATCCTACTGCATCAAAACTGCCTGATGGCAGCAGTGGGAAGTGTGTTGGCAGCAGTAATTTCCCCTAAAGACTGTCAAGGACGAGGAGAAAATTTTTTTTAAAAAAAAAAAAAAAAAAAATTGATGGGGGAAGGAACAGAAACATAACTTTAAAGAACGACCGTTAATTCCCACGTTCTAGGCAAAACTCAGAACAGGATCAAATGTTCAGCTATGTAGAATGAAGAAAAAGAATTACTTTCTGTTCACATGGTAGATTTGTTCTTCCTGAAGTTTTGCTGTTGCACTGGTGCAGCTACTTCCCATCATGTAAAGGAAGCGTTGGACTTCAGCAGTGGGCACTGACCCACTTGGAAACCCTACCACCATTCTACTCAACAGTAAGTGCATGAACTTTGATTTCGAATAATAAAAAAGTAAGAAAGGTCAGATAGGCATATTTTGGTTTCAAACTGTTCAATTCTTGAAGTGCTGTAGGAATAGACTTTGTGCACACCTAACACATTGCTGAAAAGCAGATGGGAAATTTCACTGCTGGCTTGAAACCAAGCTCCTGCTCTGAACGGTCACCCCAAATCTGCCTTGTAATTCTTTGGACATTTCAAAACGGGACCACATCAATATTCAGTTCATAGCTCTCCTAAGTATATGGCTTTTTCATTAAACTGAATTTTCCTACTGAGGTGCAATCCAGTCCATTTCACTTTAGATTTCCTCCAAGTAGAGCACACAGAATATGGCGTGGGATGGTTTTATGAGCAGCACATTGAGAGCAATTAACACTGGAATTGAATCTACATCAGGATAACAACAGGCGATTATACTATTTAACAACTGTTAAATGGTGTTAATGGCTAAGTGTAGACCACAAGCCCAATAGACTAGGATGAAGTGAAATTCGGCAGGCATGTAAATTAACAAAAACAAATGGATAATTTAGAAATATATATGCCACTGAAAAACTGCAAATTATTTTAGAATGCTCTAATTACCTAGGGGTTTTTTTTGTAAATGAAAACACTGGTAGGGTAAGGAAGGTCATTTGACTGGAGGCTTTTTAAATTGGAAAAAATCAATTTGATTAAAGTGTATTTGAAAGTGGTGTATATATGCATTGTGTTCCTGTTCTTTTTTATGTCCTAGTTTTCTGAGTTGATAACTGCTATTTTGATGTGTTGTTGTCGTGGGTTTACTCAGGAAGGGTCAGTCTTTTAAGTAACTTATGATGCAAGAAGCAGTGCACTTTGTTTCTTAAANTGTTGTGCAGAATGTAACTGAACTTTACAGGATGCAGGAACCTAGAGGACAATAGTAGAGAGTCAAGTACCCAAATGCTAATTGAGTCCTGGAGTAGAAACAGTTTGAAATTTATAATATTTTGGAAATAAAATACTCTGTGGAAAGTTTAACAAACTAAAAACTTTTTTTTCTTCAAGTTGACCTAGCTTAATAGAGCGAGTTGTATTTTCATTCTCATGACAGATTTCAAAATCGATCTAAAACTTTAAAATTTTCTCTGTAGAGTCTGTTTTACTGTTCTAAAGACTGCAGTGAACAAAATTTTGGGATAGAGCTCAAGTTCGCCTTGATTTCTACCTGTTCTGTCAGCTGCTCCAATTTATTTCGCATTTGCCTCAGCATTCAGAAAAAGGCAAATCAATACTTTCCCCAAATTTCTCTCTAAATGGAACTTTTCTGGAGGCACTTCAGTTTACTCTGTGGGAGCAGGAAAAATTGAGCTGGCTTTTCGGACTTGAGCTGCACAGCTGTGAGGACGTGGTCCCAGTCCCTCAGATGTTGCACTGAGGACGAGATGCCACGTGGGTCTGGTGGGACTGGCCACATGCCTCTTGCCACTGGCCTATTCTGTGTGTGGGCTACTCCTGTCACCTTAGTCCCGGGCTTCCTATGTGCCCAGCACACACTGATCCAGCCCTGGTCATTAAAACTCTTCTTCTACAGTGGAGGGCTTTGTGTCATAGTGTACTAGCTTGAAAACAAACCAGTGGGAGATTACAGGTCAGAATTATAATTTAATAGGAAAATTAAAATAAATGCAATAATACAAGGGGGGGAAAAAAACCCCAAAACTGACAGAGTCAGGATACAACCTGACACCCTGTTAGGGTGATGGTACCAGTCCAAGTGAAGTGTTCAGTGGAAGCGGTGATCATGTAGAAGGGTCTGGTCTCCACCTGAAGGTCCAGTGGTAGCTCTTGTCCTCTGGGAATCCGATAGGCAGGGCTGCACTGTGCAGTTCCAAGGCCCAGGTTATATTTAGTTGGGAATGCTTGGCTCCTCCCCCCTGGGCGGAGCATCTCACAATGGGATGAGGTAATTCCATGAGTCATGCAGTGAGGTCTTGACGGCCCATTAACAGAGATAGCACCCGAAGGGAGTTATCAGGTGTGAGTCATGACAGGATCAGACGAGCAGTGCCCCACCTGTTTTAACAGCTTGTGGAGATGGTAGTAGAATATATCTTATATTGCAACCTAGGACACATGGAAAAGCAGTGACAGATATAGAAGTAAAACAATGAAGCTACTTTTATTACAGTAAAAATGTAGATTTTCTGATGATGCTGACAGGTTTGAAGGTATTTCTTTTGGAAATATAGTTGCAGTATACTGATATATGAGGATGTTTAACATTTTTTTTGACACACACACATCCACACCCAGTTTTGTGCTCCTGCTAAAATCTTTGTGCAATTAGTTTTAGAATTTGACCACAGGGATTTTGCCTGAATGGCCTATTTCAGGCAGCATTCTCAATAGTTAAGTATCCATTTAGTGTGGGCCAAATTCTAAAAGATCTCAATTGCCTTTGAATGGCAAGTCCCTTAAGGAGCAAATGAATGGTGATGGGTTATCAATCCAGACAGATGAGAAGAGAATAATAGGGATGTGAATGGTTCATTAAAAATATCACGTTTTACGTTACTGTGACACACGCAGTAACCTGCTCAGTCTAGGCCTCACTCTCCATCTGTTAATTCCATGTTATTAAGGTTTTGATTCCTTGAGAAAACAGATGGCTATCAACTAAAACAGGTGTTCACATTGCACTTTTTAAAGTTTAAATGCTGAACAGGTATAACTTGAAGTCTGCTTTGGTACGAAGGGAATTAGGGCTTTGAAAGATGTGTGAGTGGAGAATAATTTGTAGGGAGGAGGGTCAAGTAATTCACTAGAAGTACACCTACATACAATTAGCTATGGACCTTTGCCATTATGGAATACAAGGAGAGATGACAGCGGAAAGATTTAAAGGAACACAGCTTGTTCTGAACCCATGTCCTGTATCTCTTGTTGAGAAAATACACCACAAAAATGTGACTCAAGTGCATTCCAGTAAGTGAAAGAGGAGGATGCAGGAATTTGCTGTTGTTCAGTGATTCTTCGAGATTTTTTGGGTGGCTCAGTGCACTGCTGCCTTGCTAGAATACAAATACTATTCTTCCTCTGGATAGAATGAAATCTAAGTCAGGCTTTTAAATTTGTTGTTTCACTAAATAATTGCAAAAAATTCTCAAATTCTGAAAACCAAAAAAGTTTGGTAAAATAAGGTGGATTATGTCTAATGTCATCTGATTATAGAATAGCATAGCATTACCTGTGAAACTTATGGTCTGCACTGTTTCCCTACCTCATTTTTCATCCTGTTTTGCATAGATAAAAATACAAAAAAGTATGGTTAAATAAGGTAGCAAAGTTGGGCTATTCTCGCATGCATACAATTTTCTCTACACTTCTTATCAAAGATTCAAGAAGCCCCCACTGTAGCGTGATCTCGTTGTGAAGGACCTATTATTTTTATGATCTATATTTCCGCATATAAGCTAGCATTCAGTGAACAGGTAAATAACTTATACCAATGGAGTGAACAACATGAATTTCTATGAGGCAAAATCTTTGCTCATTTGTTCATTTATTAATTAGCAGACAGATGCATCTTGTATGCAAGTTCCAAAATATATGGTATAATAGCACCCTGATTGACTCTCCTGCGTGGGCTCTGACACTTTGTGACAATCAGCAAGGGAAAAGGAACAGTGGGTTACAATATCTCTGCCCCCCCTTTTTCTCCTCCTGTTGCTGTGCTCTGAATGATTGAAAGGAGAGGAAGTAATTGAACAAAACCTTGACTTTGCTTTTAGAAGTACTTTCAGTACAGGGTGACATTGCTTTCTACCTTCTGTGACCATCTGTATTTTCCCTTAAGAGCAGAGTGAAGCAGAGTACTGACAAGGAAGTTGTTTATCCATAAATACATGAGGCAGAGTCATCCAGTGAGGTGCTAAGGATTGCTTCTTTCTGATCTAAGTTTCCAGTCTGTAAGGATGGGTTGCTGTTGAGCTTATTGAGATGTGTGTCAACTGTGAATGGAGTTGCAACTCTGGCTGGTGGTAGCCTGAATATGCACACGTTTTTCAGTCTACTGCATGAAGAACAAACACTGGTTAGCTAAACATGGAACAGGAGAAGTTATTTACAATGTACTTATTTACAATGTACTTACTCCCATAGAAAATCTTTTTTAACCTTTTGTTTGAACACATGTAGCTAACAGTAAAGAAATGTAATTATGATTCAAAGAGCTACTGAATATTTGTAGTATTGATCTGCTATTAACATTTCTTTTTTATAGACTTTAACATTATTATTAGAATTTAATCCATTCACTGGCTCGTGAAGAGTGTTCCTACATTAGCAGTTGGATTTGCTGAAAGGTGCAGATTTGCTGTGTACCTGACCTTGGGGCCTTGCAGCCCTCAGCTGAGCACAGTCTGAGTGCACTGGAGGTGTGTTTCCTTCAGGTGGAAACAGGATAAAACAAGCACTGTGAATAAGAGCGTTTTGCAGCTGGAGCATGCTTAATTTCCAGAACAGGCAAAATGTGAACCTGTATGTCACTGTTGAGCCGATGTTGAAACAAGAAGCACTCGAGAGATTTTCCGAGAAGGGAATTTTTTATTTATTACAGCTTTTATATACAAAATGACCTCTCACTGAGATTGGCCACAGCCATCCGCCCCCTAGGGCTGATTGGACGGAACTCTGACTGTCTGTTTTGAAAACAATTCAGCCAAAACATGAGCTTATCTTTATATTTATAGTTTTCAAATAAATTTCCCATGGGAAACAAACTTGTGCTGTCACACCTGTAATCAGGGTGTGATGGAGAAACTGAAGCTCTCTCCTTTCCCCTTTATACCAAAACATAGACGTACAGTAGAGGTGCTGACACTGTCACACTGTGAGCATGGCTTAATTCTGAGAGGAGTTCCAAAATTGTGTGTAGGAAATAAATGTTACATGGCATGTTTATATTATATTAAAGCCAAAAAGCTCCTCCCCACTCAAAGAGTTCCTTTAGCCTGTTGATGAGGACATACAGAAATGTATTAGAGCCAAAGGGGTCCATAGAAAATTCTCTGTGCAATTGCACAGTTTCCATAGTTTGCCTATGGATTTCATTATCCTAGATAAAGTTTTTGGGGATATGCTTGGTTTGTTTTCTTTTGCTTTAAGAAGTGGTATAAATCTGAATTTAATATTGTAGATATTGTTATGTAGTGCAAGTATAGAGCTGAAGGAAAATGGAGGGTTTGGGAATTATTATGCTCTACTTGTTTTCCAAATGAGTTGTTTTCTTGTGAGCCACAACAACAGTCAGATACAAAGGGAAGGAAACATAGAAAATCTATTACCCCTCTAGTCAGCTGAACAATAGGATTACGTGCACAGGAGCAAATGCCTTTCAGTTGTTGAGTGATGAAGCTGATGTGTCCTATTAAGAACAAAAAGACTTCATCTAAGAGGCCAATGCACTTTTTCATAGGTCAAAGGGAATTTCCCACAGCAGAATCAAAGCAAAATCCATTTTAAAAGGACTTATGGAGTCATGCTAAGCAAAGCATTTGTGGATATGAACCAAGAAATTTTGTCTCAGTTGACCAGCAACGGGGAGCTGGCTAATTCTGTACATGCTGAGCCAAATTTCCAGCTGGTATAAATCAGGGCTTCCCTGCTGACATTTGGTGCTCAAGGATGGGGTGTGCCCAGCCTGCTGGTGTTTGCCATGTTAGTGTGGCTTCAAATGAATTTCAGGCATACTTTTAATCTGCCAGAGTGCTGAAGGATGGGAAAGATGGGGGTGGTTTTTTTTATGTTTCTATAATTTTTTAGTGACAGAGCCAAACATATATTTATGCAGATCACTAAGTTTTGATACTGTATTTTTATTGTCGCACTAATGAGCACAACAGGGTGGGTGTTAGCAAGCTACTAGCAGATGTTTTAGAGATGAATTTTTCTTGAACAACAAACTATAATACACAAGAGAAGATTCTGTTTAGCTCTTGTGCTGTCCAACGAGCATCACGCTTATGTCGGCTGCCGTTCCACACAATGCTGGGCACAGAACTACCTAAAACAAAAAAGAATTTCTGATTTCTGCCACCCACTGCTCTTGCTGCTCCCCTTCAGTGGCTCTGGGGTGAGGAGGAACAACCCAAGTGGGATATGGAGCTGGCAGAGCAGGCAGCTGGATGCCAGTCTCCTTTGGCACAGCTGGCATGAGCAGTGTGGCTTCTGGCTGCTGCCCTTGCTGCTCCCTGCTTGCTTTCTCTCTTTTCAGGAATTTGTGTTTATTTGCATTCTTTCTCTTTTTTCCTCCCCTCCTTAATTAGAATCCTCTGTGCTTTGCTTCAGTACTTGCTGATAATTGCAGAACAAATGAGCCAGAAATAAGTATTGATCTGCTTTTTAGCTGTTTAGGGGATTTATTAGGGATAGTCCTGAAACGACTATTAGATAAAAATTTGAAGGAAGGGGCTAAATCCAGTCCTTGGCATAATGTTGTCACTCTGCATGCAAACTGAAGTGTTTTGGATGACTCAAGGGCACAGTTCTGCAACACAGTGACAGGAAAGCGAGGAGAAGGAGAAAAAGTTAGGAGAGAAGAAACTGAAAGCAACCCTTAAGCCCGTTCAGTGCCCTCAACAACCTCTGTGCTTCACTCATGCTAAATAGAAATACGGTGTGAAATTTAACTATGTCCCATTTTACTCTCATCTAAAGTATTTTTTAGAGTTTAGCACTGTGATTACCCTTTGATGTTACTGAGCAGAGTCTATGTGTAAGAAGTACGTACAAGAATTCTCTGCTCTAAAAATCAGAGATGGTCTGTAATTAACATAATTTGTTTGACAGCTTCATAGTATGCCTGTCTTAAAATATATTGATGATTTTTATTTTTTTGATGTTTAATATTCATTCTGTTCCATTTGGGTTACATGCTAAATCTACAGAAAGGAAGTTGCCTTTACATTAGGTGTTTTCCTGCTTGTTATATATTGGAGTAAATCCCTTGCACTACCAATCAAAAATTGACATTGTGGAGGGAAGGGGCCACTTCTCCCTTTTCCTCAGAAACAGCGAGGTGACTGACACAGTTGCATATAGGAATGCTCAATCAAGGCAGTGTAAACACAAAAATGTTCTTGTTAATTTATTTGAGTGGCTTCAGTGGAATAAACAATCATATTCTTTTTAACATTTATAGTATTAGGACTAAACTTGTTGGAATAATCCATATATATTATCAAACGTATTGTTTCTACAGTGAAGTTGTCTTATGAGTCCTTGACTAATGTTTTGCTCTTTTTTTTTTTTTTTAGTAGTAAAATAAAACAGGGATTTAGTTCAGATGTAAAGATAATGAACTGCCTTAAATAAATTGCTTTCATGCTAGGGGAAGTAGTGGGTTGGGGCTCTAACTATAAAAATGTAATATAGGTCAATTAATGTGAGATTTTTTTCCCCTACTGGACTTATGATTCATTCTTAAAGTAGATTTTAGGAAGAAAAGACTATAGTATAACAAGCCAGTTTGGATTTTTTTTATCACCTCTGTCTTTAGGAAGCTAAATAATTGTTTGCATTTCTACTTCCCTATATTTAATTAACATGATTAAACATTTTGTGATAACTGCACAATAAAATAATTAGAAATATTTATTATATTATTTTGTGTTATTTCAAGCTTTAATATCTCTCTAGATTATAGTAAATAGAAGGAAATGAAAATCATACCCAAGGTTCATAGAATGAGTCAAAGACTAAGGATAATAGCAAAATTATAAAAATGGTTTTTTTAGAGCTGTGGCATTTTCAGCATATATTGGGATATTTATGAGGGTAAAAGATATGTCACTTCTTAAAAATAAAGTAATTCAAATAGCAATTTTTGTCTGGAGCTTTTAAAGATTGGTCTTTATAAAGTTAACTTATATTTCTAAACTGTCATGGTACCCTTAGGAAAGCTAGACAAATTCAAAGATGATTGAAATGCTCTGTGTTTGAATCTGGAGGTGATTCTGAAATGCAATGCTTAACAGGTGATTCACATTTTTAGAAAAGCAGCTGGAAGGTATCCCTTATAAATACTGAAGTTATGAGCATTCCTAAAAAGTGGAAGGAACCTCCAACTTTTCTGAGTAGCAGAAATAGCAAATCCTGGGCCCACCAGGCAGATCTATATCATTATGCACATGCAGAAAGTCACAAATTGATTGTTAGTGACTCCATTATCTCAAAATCTGGTGGAAGATCGGATGGGTTAATATAAAGTCTTGCAAAGATGTGAACAGGTATTTAATTTCAGACATGGTGGCTAGTGCCCTGACAGCCACTGGGACTGTTCTAGGCTTAAATGAAAGCCATGAAGTAACTACATAGATGTGAAAAGGCCTAACATTGCAAGGTACATAATATGATAAATCATCTCCAAATGTAAGTGATGCTTGTGTTCTCTTTAAATAATTTGAGTCCTGATGAAATTATACATTCATACTTTTTTTAAACATAAGAAGTTGGTGTCAAATTTTATTTAAGTCTATCAAGATGTGATGCAGGATGCCTGATGGTTTCTTATTCTTTGGTGGAAGATATTGCAAAATGAGTGAGTCAAATTAGGCAGTTGGCGGCTGCTCTTCTTTTGCAAGCACTCTGTCTTCAGATCTGTCAATAAAAATAAAATTGCCTTTGGTAACTCATGGCATGGAAGAAAGGCAAATGTTATGATGACATAGCTGCTAAAGCAAGATTTGAGACTTTCTGAAAGTAAAAATCTAGGAAACACTTGCAGTGCAATTGGAAAAGGTGTGTTACGTCAAACTTCATGATCGTTAAAAAGTTCTGACCCCGATGTTAGATGTAAAAAGATGTTCCCTCCATCAGAAATACAGGTAATTGAATAGTCAGTTTTTCTCCATATCAGGTTTGCCTATGCAAAATCAAGTCTCTTTGATAGCAAAACTGGTTTTTGAGAAGAACATCACAAGTTGTAGACCCTGTGTTTTGGCTGGGGCCCAGGGCATTAGTGACATAATGGATCTGAATTAGCATTGTCTCATCCTAACCCAGCAGTGCAGCCCAGAAAACCTGTCCATACAGCTTTTGTGTCCTGCTAAACTAATTTGCCCTGCTAATCATTTGCCAGGATGCTATGGCAGAGTAATTCCAAGAGGTATTGATTTGAAATCATGACATTTTGTGAGGGAAGGAAGCAAAAGAGCTACAAAGCAAGAGAGACAATAAAAGTATGACACTAGTAAGTAACAAAGAGCTTTTAGTATAAGTAGTAAATATTTAAATAAGTTTAGGTTATGATGAGTTTCAAATCACCCAAAGAAACCCCAACTCGTTGTGTTATTTGGACAAGTGGTCCCTTGGTTTTAACATAATTAGTTAATAAAACAACAATAATGAGATGTCTGACTAAACAAAACACAGTCAGTCACAATTCTCTCTAATTTCCTGAGAGAATAAAACATCTAGCTTAGTCCTCTGTGTTGATAAATACATACTTTTTGAAGATAAAACAAGTATTCCCTGTCTAAATTTACAATACTTGGCAAGATAAGTGACAAAAACATGACGGTACAAGAACTGATGCCTATCCATCATAATTCCTCCTTAACCAACAGGCAACACATGCAAGAAACCATGGTAATGTGTGTATATCTTTAATTCTTTAGATGTGATAATGAATATAAACCAACCTTTTGCATTAAAATCTTTCATGTTGAAACACTTGATATACATGTTGGAGCACTCTTGCTGAAGACATTTTTGACTAGCTGTGTAACACTGGAATGTCACATAACTTTAATCACTGAATAACGAGGTACCATTTCCAGTAAGATTTTAACTCTTAGAAGTTGCTCCCTATGGGAGTGTAATAAAAAAGCAGCATGTGTTTCCTGAAGCTCAGTGCTGAATAAATAAGAAATCTACAAGCAATGAATATGCAAAGTCCCAACTAATTTATAACTCTTTAAAAAAATAAACACACACACACCCCAACTCACCAAAAAACCCAAATAAAGCCCTAGAAAACCAGCCCTGAAACTTTTTGGTAACATAGGGACAGTTATATTTTAAAGTACCTATATTTCCAATGTAGTGATTGTACTTTTAAATACTTCAGTTTAATTTTTCTTCACCTTTATTAAAAAACAAAGTGTTAGCTACCTATAGTACATTAAAGATTAGAATTATGATTACTTAATAAAGCTACAATGTGTTAGTAATTTAATTAGATTAACGGACTGCTGAGCATCTTCTTTCTCCTTTTTCTTTGCTCACAAAAATAGCAAGTAAAGCAAAACCCAAGAACTGGTGTGGAAGGAACTCTGATTCACTGCCCTGGCTTAATGAAACTTTTACACTAGACCGATTAGAAAGAAGTAACTGTTTGTTATTTTATGCTTAACTTTACAGTTTAACAATATGCATTCAAATTTCCACCTTAATTAGCCCGGAGTATGAATGTCATGAATACTATAAATATTTAAAAAAAAAAAAAAAAGCCAATTTTTGGCACAGACAAAATCAGAATAACAATGGTATGGACATAGCAGTGAATTACCATTAGAAGAGTTCACCACTGATCTGGCCAATGGTAGTAATCGAGTAATTTCACTTCTCTACCAGATGTATGAGCTCACACAGCAGAAACTCATTTTACTCATTTATATTGTTTTATAAACATGCATGCAGTAAATGAACTTTATAAAAATGGTACTTGTGGTAGGTTAACTGGAAATTAAGGACAAATTCTCAAAATCATTATAAAATTGTGTGGGATTTTGTTTTGAAACTGTCCCAGAAGTGATAATAGAAACTCTTGAAAGTTAGTTCCTGGCAGGTGAATCTGAGGTCTCAGCACTGTATCAGCTTTATTTACTAACTCTGTCCTGTGAATCATACTTTTGGACTTCTCTGCTACTTAGTCTTAGGAATAATTCCTGTGGTACATGTCTGTGTTTATTATCATAGCAGTAATACAAAAGCCAGGACAGCTGAGGAGTTTGCTTCTGAAGAGCACTGAAATAACTGTTAAAAATATTGGGTGATTGGGTAAAAAAGTCTCTTAGGGTATGCACCAAGTGAGTGAAATATCTTTATCTTTCCAATGTGACCACTTTGTGTTTCTTCTGCAAGAGGCAGTGAGAAGTGTTGGCACTTAGTAGGACAACCTTCTTGCAGCAATTTCCCACTCAACTTTTCTGGAAGCCCTCTTGCCAGACTCTTCCCTTCTGCTGGAAATGGTGTTTTACAGCATTTTACAGCTGTCCCAAAGGCCCTTGGGACTCTTGGCAGTGAGGTGACCTAAATTTCCAATATGCATAGGGCGTATAGTTTGATCCACAATGAGCTCAAACAATGTATTTAATGCCCATGTTCATCCTCTTAAGTGATACAAAGAGTAGGAAGGCAAAAATCATGCTGAGTATCTCAAAAATGATCAAAATTTTAGCATATTTTGTGAGGGGAAAATGTAGATGAGAGCCCTAATGAAATATGGTAAAAAGGTGTGCTTCATGAAAGAGATTGTACAATATTTTCTAAATGTTTGTTATGGACAAATGGATGTTATTTTGCAATCTGAAGGTCTGGTCATGATTTACTTATGAAATAATATACTGCTATATATAAAACTAAATCTCAGGAACTAACATGTAGTAAATGTGAATCCTTAAAAAGTTCCTAGTCCTTTAACTGCTGCTATAAAGAGTTAAATGTTTTGCTGCTGTAATATTGTCTCAAATGGCATTTACCCTGTTAACAATTGTGTGGCCTTATTAATATAGTTAATGAATTGATTTTATTGTTAAGATGCTCAATGCAGCTACAATTAACATCATGAATATTTAATCAGCCATGGATCTCAGTCAGCAGATCCAAACATCAGTCAGTCATATCAGATCAATTTTCATAGTTCCTTTGCATGCTATCAGTTTGTTGTTGAATTAAAGATATTTTGCCACTTCAGGAAATCAGAGACTTCTGTAGGAGGAAGAGTTCCCAGCTCCCCTCTTTGGTACCCCTAACTTCCATATCTGCCTGTTCTTGTTTTAGTTGCTTTCAATCTACTTTTCCCCCTCTGAAGAGAAAGGAGCTGAGAGCTCAGTGTTACAGATTTCCAGATTTCTCTGGCACAATGTTGCCAGTCCAGCTACCCCTGCAGTGTGAGGTCCATCGGAGGCTCGAGTTCAGAATTTCTCCTTCTGATACTTCAACAGTTCTGCTCGTGGCGAAGCAAATGAGCTCTGACATTCCCTCCATCAGTCTGCTACACATTTTTTATCTTGAAGTCCAGAACACATACATTATACTCTGCAGGAGATGATGAGCTTTTTCACAAAATCTGTTATCTGCTTGCTGCCTGATAGCAATGCTAATGACTCTGCTGATCCCCTGAATTTGGAGACCTGGAAAGCCAGGATCCCTTCAGATCCAGGCATTACAGCACAGGCCTCCTGTTCTCACAAAGACCCATTTTGTCTCACAATTACACCTATTTTGAAAGGAAAAAGCCCCGTGTTTCATATCACTTTCTACAGTTATGTAGTAGTAAGGTAATAAAAAAAAATCCCGCTATCTCACCCTGTTTATGAATAAGAGATCATAGATAGCCAGGGTTCAATCCATTTGAATGAGATGCTCTTGCCCTGCTCTGAATGTAGCATAAAGTAATGAAATTTTTAACAGAACAACAGAACACAAAATTCTGCACATAACAATGGAAACATCTTTTAAATATTAAAAGGAGAGGTCCTTGCTGAAATGCATTCTTAAGCTCCCAGAGATTTTAGCTTACATACTCTTTGGACAATGAATATGTAAAAAGTGAGGAAAAGACACGTATAGTCAAACTCATTGAATGTGGAGCTTTTTCATAAAATAATACAACAGGAGGATTCTTAGGAACTTGTCATTTCACCATCATTTTGTGACTGGACACCACAGATAATGGTGGTGAGTACCACTACCCTCACCTGCAACATGGACAATTTTATTTTGAGCTGTTATTTTGAAGAAAGCAGAAACAGAATTTGATTCACTCCCCATTTTTTTTTTTATTATTTTATTTGTGTGAGTAGCAAACCACTATTACAGGGCCTTGATGGTGTTTTTGTGAATAGCATTCCAGAGTCCATGTGTCTATTGAGTTAATTCATCCTAGAAACTCTTGAATGCTGTTGATATTGTTCTTGTGCTTCTGTTCATCTGAATCACTTAGAAAATTGAGCTGAAATGCACTTTTTCAGGAAATCTAGTAGTTTTTAAAGGCATGGTGAGGAACTGGCAGAAGGTGTTTTCTCACAATGAAAATATTGTTTGACTTCTAGCTTAGCAGAATTCTATGAGCCCAGAAACA
This sequence comes from Orthonyx spaldingii, assembly GCA_013397795.1. NCBI lineage: Eukaryota > Metazoa > Chordata > Aves > Passeriformes > Orthonychidae > Orthonyx > Orthonyx spaldingii. The sequence continues at coordinate 105,075 of VZTJ01001976.1, read as the reverse complement.
GAGCTTTCAACTTTAAATGAAGTTACTTTACCGTTGAGTACACCACCACTTAGGTGCTGTCATCCAAAAAAGTCACAAGTTTTGAATGTTAAATGAAACCAGTGAAATTTAAAAGGATGGTACCGGACTTTGACAGAAGCAGTTTTGCTGACAAGTGCTCAGTAGTGCTATGCTAATAAATATGTAAATTCTATTGTATTTTTTTTAGCTCATTTTGCTGCTTAACTTTCTTTATAGGTTTAGTCAAGATACCCCTCTCTTAGACTTCATAAACTTAAGAATACATTCTGTTCTAAAAATAAAGGGCAGAAACTTCAGTTTTCTAATAAAGGCAGTACTTTCATGGTTTTTTTTTTTTTTTTTTTTTTTTTTTTTTTTTGGCTTTGTTTCTCTGTCTCCTTGGAATTAAATGGGATATATCAAAAAAAAAGAGAGACACTTTAGGCTGAGGGCATTTGTATGCCTTTCTCTGAGAAGGTCATTGAACATAATCAAACCTCTGGATTTCTGAAAGCTGATCCACTGCAAATAGATAACACAACTATATTAGTAACAATGCTCTCTGCAAGGTGACTGAGGAACTTGGCTCTAAATGAGGACAGAGATTTGCCCTGTAATCCTTGCAGTGTGTTCCACTGAATAAGGAGTCAAACAGGAAGACTTTCAATTGGTTTTGCAACATTGAAAAGCTGTGCTCTATTTAGGGGAAAAGGAAGTCTCTCTCTTGCCTGTATTTATGGACAAATCTATCACTAGAGTTTTTAGAGTTTTTTTTAGTGAACTGGGTTGTGTTCCATTTATAATTTTCAACTAAGCCTTTTAAAAATTCTTTAGGGGAACAGATATTCCCTCCTTCACATTATTCATGTATTAATGTAACAAGTATGTATCCAGGTAATTTTCTTTACCAGTTGACTGTTCTGATAAAGCCATTGAAAGTTATTTAAAATATAAAAATCCCCTGCTCTTGATCCCCTTTGATGACATCCAAATTGAGTATAAAATCAGTTAAAGTATTTTATATTGATGCAAATATAAAAATTGAACCAAGAATTTAATATTTAGTTTATTTTCAATAATACTGATGTAGCATTAAAAATTAAAGCAGGAAAGTATTTGGCCATTCATAAGTTAATGTGCCCTTTTAAAAGTTTTTATTACTCTTTAATTAGAATGTCTTTAAAATGTAATATTTCCCCAAAATATGTTTCATAATTGTACAATACACATAAGTTTGAGATTTGAGTCTTTAATTTCTTTGGGTGTTTGTGTTGTTTTTCACCTTGAATATGGCTTTTGTTTTGTTTTTATTGCAAAATAAGCAGAATAGACACTGGAGTCCATATAGGAAAGTGGCACTAATTTCAGGTTATTTCAACATAACGATCGTGTAAATATTTTCACCAATCTCTTTTTGCTGTAGTTCTAAGCAATATTTTGAGGTGTATTCCTGAGTGTTTTCTTCAGTAAAACTGGAATTCTACTCTTCTTTCAAATACAAGGCTGCAATTTGTCTGACCTTCTTTCTGTTTTCCATCTGCATACATTAAATGAATGGCTCTCCACTTTGCAACTGAGGGAAGCACAACTTTGGATGAAAAATGTTGCCATTAAAAAAGAGGGAACAAATTGCATAAATTATAAATGACCTGTAGAAACTGAAATGTGCTACCACATTACCCTGATTATACATGCATGGGGTTTTTTGTCATTAATCCAACAAAATAGCATGGCAACCTATGGAACTCATGCAGATACAGATCTTTTGGTAAAGAAACAGAGCTCCAAATGGATTTAAATTTATTGTATTGCATTATGCCTTACAAGGAGGAAAAAGAAAAGGCTGAGTCAATCCCTGGGTTTATACTGTTAATTTTACACATATGCACAGTTGTGTTTTGCTGTTACTTTCTAAAAGTTTGCCTTTTACTGAAATATTAAAAAAAATAATTGATGCTTCTGTTGATCTCTGAGCTAGCACTTGAGATTGCACTAGATTATAAGGATTGCCATAGGAAAAGAAATCTGCTCATTGCAGCCTCGCTGTGTCAAAGAATTCTGCTAACCTGAAGCTTAGGAGTCTTTCAATGCTTGCTTGCATGCTGAGGCATTTCACAATTTCAGATTGCTGAATATTTATGCAACAATAAATCTTATGAATAAATTAACCCACAGCCGTTATTAAGTGTGTTTCATTTTCGAGTATTGTTAGGATTATTGTAAGGACACAGGGAATGCTAGGTCAGGCCTCTGACTCATCTGTCACCCTGCCCTGTTTCTAGTATTCTATGATAAGAGCAGGTATCAAAATATTTCAGAATTTTCTCACAATCTCTATCAATCTGCAGCTCAGGCAGTTAAATACCTGTGTTCTTCTTCCAAAAACATCTTCAGATACCTTTTAAAATTGTGTGAAATGCAATAATATTGGTTAGCAAGTCAGGGTACAGCTGAGCTCTCCAGTCTGTGTTTGAAGAACTCCACCTCTGGCTTCCAACCCTTTTTTTAAATTTATTTTATTTTTTTTTAATTTTATCTAATGCCCTCAATGCTTGTATTAAAGGATGGACTCAACAGTTGCTGTCCTCCTCCTTGCCATTCGTGACTTGACTGCTATCAACTCTGTATCTCATAGTCTATTTTCCAGGCTTAAGATTTCCAGGGATATTTGTAATTCTTCACACTGTAGTTGATTGCCTTTTCTGTACATTTTCTGTACATGCATCCTCTTAAGATGCAGAGAAAACAAAGGTTCCCTGCATCCAAGCTGTGGCTGTGTACTGACTCATGCAGGCTGCCACAGAGGCAGCTCCTCTCTTGTCCTCTGTGCTTTGCTTATGAGTCCCAACACCAGAAATTGCTTTCTGTCATCAAAGGCTGATCAAATAAATGCCCAAGGTTCCTCCATGCTGAATACATTTCCCAGATGCCTGACTAAGCTGGGGCATTCATCTGCAGTGATTGTCCTCTCTACGTTAATGCTGACTCACCTGGGAACTTTGTTTTATGTATCCTAGATAGCCCTTGACTGTACAGACACTAAATATAATTAAGTAGCCAGAACTAACTTTGTAATCTTGCTTTTGCTCCATCTTCCTGGTAATTTTTGACAATTTTTGACAGCAGTTCAGTGGGCTTGTATGTACAGTTCAGGGAATGTCAATGAATGGTATTTTCAAAGAAAAGACTTTTTTTTTTTTGTCTTTTCACATTACATTTCAACAGATGAAGCATCTCACATTCTGTAAGTGATAGGCACTTAGTTTTTTTTATTTCTCAAAAATAAATTACTCCCTCACGATGCTTTTAACCAGTAGCGTTCTTGACACGTGTCTGACGTATTTCTTTTGGCAATGTCTCTCTGAATACTTGAAAGTTGGACAAAAAAAAAAAAAGTCTTTAGTTTTTAAAATAGTATTACCAAGACTATCAAACTAGGATATTTTTCACACCACCCCCAAGCTCTTCATGTCAGACCAGGATTCAAGAGTGACCTGAGATGACATTTTTTCACTCATGTTCTTGAAGTGTTGAGTGTCTCACTGTGCTCAGGGGTGCTATTAGCCACTGCTGCTGGAGCTACCGGTCTGATAGACTGCTGGACCTTCCCCAGGTTTAGGGATTTCTCAGCTGTTTTCAAGCTTCAGGGGAAACGTTTCTGTTTCTCATTAACAGAGCAGTAGCTGCACAGCTCAAGTCTAACTGGAAGACAGCAGGATTTTTCATAATAGTGAGGTGCACAAAACTATTGTGTTTATACCCCTAGAAAAGGCTCATGGTTTAAAGTCTTTGGTTTCTGTTACAACTTCACCTGCTTGTGTTTACACTGCAACTTCAATAGAACCAGTGCTATATCTTACTCTGATGTGTCAGTAAATTGGCAAACAGTGACCTCAGGGTAAGGGATGTAATGCAAACTTCAGGTCTTTAAATATGCCTACATAACAAGAAAACTTATTTGCTTTTTTTTTTTTTTTTTTTTTTTCAGTCCCTTTTTCATGTTAGAAGAAAATTCAGGTATCTGGGAAAGGCAAGAGGCAAATTACAGAGCATGAAATCTGAATTGCTAATGAAAACTGGAGGATGTGAAATGTACTCCTGTGTCCATGAGCAGTTTTAATGTGTTCATAAAAATTGAAATCAGCTTTGTTCAAGTGAACATGCTTAATTTTTATTTTTTATATAAATGCAAGTGAGTTGTAATCCTCCCCCCACCCATTCCTGCATATGAAAAAGAACCTTTGGAAAGAAGAAAAACAAAACCACCCAAACCTGTGGCTAGTAAATAGTGCCTGCTTTTAATTAATGGTATTAATCTTGGATGCATTGAGTCCACATATCTCTTGGGAAATATAAAAGGAGAGTTAAAATCCTACATGCATCACATAAAAGAAATCCTGGAATAACTTTTGTCATTTTAAGCTTAATACTATGTCATTTTTCTTCAACTTGATTAAAGATAAGCATTTATAAAACAACTTAACATTTAAACTTCAAACACTTTCAAAGGTAGTTGTGGATTTTAATGGTTTTTCTTAATTAAAGGAATGCTTAGTTGTGCTTGTTTTCAGTAAATTAATTAAACTTTTAGTCATTAAGCGAAAAGTTAATTCATTATTGAAGGATATAGGAAATATATAAAATCTGGCATTTGAGATGGCTCTGGCACTCTATCGCTGATATTTTGGAATGATGTGTTTGAAACTGTTTTTGATAGTAGAAAATATTGTAGAAAAGGCCTGGTGACTAACTAGGGGTGCTTCAAGCATTTTGGTTTGAGTCATCCTCTCTGATGTGAGAAACTTCAAACTGGTTTTAGAGAAATGCATTATTTTCCACTTGCTATGTTAGTGAACAACCTTTTAAGAAGTAAAAGCTAATGAAAATCATGTTGTTGTCATGTTCTCATCGCTGATTTGGATGCTGAGGTTCTTTGACTGTCAGGAAGAAAACACCACAGCATCAGCACTCTAGAAAGGCCAGGTTTTTGAACTACACAAATGAATAACTTGATTTTACTTCCCCGCTGGACTTGGCCTCAGATGCTGTTTTGACATTTAGTTGCTCTGTTTCTCTTAGTGTAATTCTGTATAAAATACCTTTGTCCAGATTTCTAAAAATGGAGTGTAGGGTGACTCTCAGAGGAATTCTCTACCCAGTGTACTCCTGTTTTCAGAGAGAGGAGCAAGTGAATCTTACCTGCTTTGCATATTAACAAAAAGTAGAGCAGATCTTGATCAATGTTCTTGTTGCACCAAAATTCTTATGGTGTGGTAAAAGAACCCTAGATTTATCAGAATTTTTTTTTTTTTTTTTT
>VZTJ01001976.1:77224-99711 GCA_013397795.1 Orthonyx spaldingii | reverse complement strand
TTTTTTGGTGTGATGGATAATTTGTTTTAGAAAACTGAATCAAACTGCAGGGAATTCCTTTTTTATTTCCTGGAAATATAAGGTCTCTACACTTTCTTATGTCTGCCTAACATGATGAGAAAAGGTGTTCTGTCCTTAGCTGCAGGAAAGCAGAGTGTGACAGTGTGACAGTACAAACCCTGCCCCTGATATCAGTGTTGTAATACCTGCAAAGACTCCTGTGAAAGAACACACAAGCACGTGAGGCTGTGCACATGCACAGTTGTCTTTGGTAATGCAATTTTTTTTGGTATCTGCTATGAGTCATGGTCATGTAACAGTTGACATTGGCTTTGATCAGGATGTGAAAGTTATCCAAACTCCATAATCCAATTTATTCCTCTGTGTTCTTTAAAGTGGCTGTATCGGTTCAAATATCACTTTTAAGAAGTGAAGGTTAGGTTCCAAACAGAAATGGAGACTTCTGTAGCCACAGCTTTCTGTATTTTCTGCATTTAAGAGAAATACTCCAGGCTGCTTATTAAAAAGGAAGCTATCATAAAAAGCAGCTTTCCAAACAGAGCAGATTCTAAATTTCCTCCTAATCTGTTTTCTGTGGCAGCAAATCCTCATAAGGTTGGATGTTTACATGATCAGCTCCAATTTTAACCTCTGCATTTTTGTTAACACTGTGATTCTACAGGATGGGGCTGCTTTCTGTTCCATGTCAGATAGCTATATATGAGTTTAAGATAATGATTAAATATCTCACAGGAAAAAAAATGATTGCCTGAATACCCATCTTGTAAAATTTAATGGTTTTTCCTTTTACAATATTACATTATTGGCTGTAGTAGATTAGGACAACTTTGATGGAAGAATCACACATAATTAAATTTTCATGTGTGATTCAAAGTGAAAAAAGATTAGAAGGCTATTTAAGAGGTGCTGGAACTGTCACACCATATCAGTAAAGTCTGCAAGATGGAGCACAAAAGTACTGATTTAGTGCAACATGTCACATTATAACAGCATTAACCACAAGGAATATTCCATGGATTGGTGGGTACCTATGCATATGAAGACTTGTAAAGATTTTGTCGAATCCCTATTTTATCTTAGAATGGATAGGGAAAACGAATCCAGAAGATGCATTCAAAAGTTGTAATTTAATAATCTGTTTATTCTAATAGCCTGCCAAGGAATCTTTACTTTTCTTTTCTCCAGGTTTATTCATACTTCTGTGTCATGGACATTTATGAGATATTAATATACTTCAGGAAATTTTATGTTTTGGGGAATTTTGACCTATTTGTCAATTCAGAGATGAGGGGTAGGAGTCTGTGCAGCTCTGTAAGTGCAGGGTCACACCTGTTAGTTCCAGAGCAGAAGTGCCTGACTGTGGTTCAACTCACAAGAGCAAAGGTAGGCCCATACCATGACCACTGTTTTCCAAATACACACATTTTGTATTTCCCTTGCAGAGATAAGCTGATACTTATAGCTGGAACATTGGTATGACCCTATCGAAAATTGCTTTGTGTTTTGGAAAAAAATATTGCAAAAAAAAAAAAAAAAAGTACGTATCTAGGAAAAAAAATCCTTGGAAAAAAGTATTTAGCTGGAAAAAAAATCCTTGGAAAAAAGTTACCAACTGTTTTCTTTCAGTGAAAGATTGCATTGGATCCAAGTGAGAAGGCAGATAAGTTAAATATATTTGAGAAATAACCCACGTATGTCGGAATAACCTGCAGCCGAGAGGCACTAGTGAGATTTGGCTGCCCCCCTTGTGTTTGAGATCAGAGGAAAACACCTTCTAACAGCTGTGAAGCAGCAAATGAAATGTTATTGTGTCATTTAATTTGTAATGATGCTGAATACTTCTGAAGCAGTGGACAGGACATGTGGCACAATCCAATTGTGTCACTCCTTGTAATCTTAGGAAATAAGATAAATCACAACATAATGAGAATATAAAAGGTTAATGTAGTTTTTGAAAACTAATGAACAGGAACATATTGTGCCATAAGACTCTTGTCTGACAGCCTGGCAGGGTTTGTGGTTTTTTTCCTGTGTAGCTGAAACCAGTATATACAGTCAGCATTAAATAATTTATGAGACTTTTATTGTATTTTGCTTTCATAGGATAAGTTAAACTTCATTTCAGAAACACATATCAAGTTATTAAAAAAAAAATAAAATCCAAACCAACTTCTCAGTTGGTTTGAACCCAGGTGTTTCTCCAAGATGTAAAATATATAGGTTGAAGGTCATGCTTTAGAATTTCATTTCCTTCATCCCAAATTCAAGTGGAAAGAGTGTTCTTGTTGTACCACTCAGCTCCAACCAAAGCCACTAGGAATTCTGTTGTGTGACTTTAAGGGAATGGAAACTGAACTTAGAAAAGCATTTGAGTCAGAGAAGCATAAACAAGAGAGGGAGTCACTCATCCAGGTACCCAGCCCTGCTTGAAGGAAAGCTTTGCATTTTGCATGAAACAAAGTATTTGCCTGTGATTCGCTTCTTGAAATGAAGAGCAAACAATTCTGCTAGGATAGCCAGTGCACTTTTTTTTTTTCTTCTTTTTTTGGCATTTATGATGGCAAAAGAGCAAAAGGCAATTCTGACTCAATAACTCTAGTACCAGGAGTAGAACTAAAATACGAAAAAGTAAAAACCATTGAAGTTAAAGTTGTAGGTTTGGGATTTATGGGTTTTTTGAAGTGTGTTTCTTGCCTGTGCTCTAGAAATAAACAAAGGCTTGTTATGATTCTGACCCTGAAGTAACTCCCAAAAAGGGAAAAGCAGAGGAGCTTTTTAATATTGATAAAAATTTGTAGGTCCATTTAAATGTATGATTTGGAACTGCTTTTGATGTAGGGTTTCCTATTAATAAATACCACTAGAAATTGATGTCCTGCTGGTCTGGGTTCAGCTACATTATCCCAGCTTCCTCCTCCCCTCTTTTTACCCCAAATGGTGGGGATGTCATTCTTGTACCTGACTCCTGTACATGAGGTCATCTCCATGAATACACACAGCCACTCTTGTCACCACAGGGCACATCTGTAATAAACTGAAAAGTAAGCAAAGCTTGGAAGCAAACTAGAAGTTGAACCAGAGCTGGTTCTGTATTTACTTTTCCTGGACCAAAACAAATAAACAAAATGTTTTACCAGTTTTAAATCTAGAAAAAGAGTGTTCATTTCCATTTTTCTGTTTCATTTCCTTTGTTTTGAGATGAATGGCTGCATGCTTTTTTCCCCCCTTAAGAAAGGAAAAGCTTTTACAGATTTTTTTTAAATTTTGGGGTTTTTTTTAATGGGACCGGTACCTTCACTCTCTAATCTCCCCCTCTGGCTGTCAAGTAGGGGACAGTATGTGGAGCCTGGACTTATCTGTCTCTTGCTTAGTACAGAGAGCATATTTTGTTGAGTTTTTATGGACCTGTGACCTCAGTGACAGCAGGAATCACAGCTTTCTGCTACCAGAACAATGCCTTCTAGGGCAGTTGTGGCTTTCCTTCCCTGTCTTACCAATATTGTTTAATTAAAAACTTTGTTTGAATGTTTGTCATAAATGTAGGTCTTTGGTCATCGAAGAGTATGATGGATGGATGTCCTCCTTCCATTGCAGCTCCTGTGAACTTTCAACAGTAACAGCAAAAATGAACAACTCAGTGCTAAAAACTGCTGCAACTGAGTGTAACATCGTAGTCTCCTGCCAGCTTTTCCATGACTTTACACCAATCCCTTGCTGCATTAGCTTGTGGTACACCCAGCATGGCCATTGGTTCTGACGGCTTTAGGGTATTGATATCATGTCTTTCCATCTTTAGGTTTGGTCTAGCAGTTCAAGTTCTGTGGCGTTTGTTGTGGTTTTGTTTAAATAGTGAGACAGTTTCTTAATTTACTGCAATTTGAGACTGTAACACAAGAATAAGGGAGACAGCGATGCAGCAGCAGTTTCTCCTGTTCCTTGGCAATACGTCCCCACAATTACATTTCCACAGGAGAAAAATGTGAGGCATTTTTACTGCTTTTTAAAATGTCTGGGTGCTATGGCAACTTGTCCATGAAGTTGGACAATCCCCCAATATCCATTCAATTGTAGGCATATTTCTGGATCATTTGGGGGTATTTTTGTGATATGACGAGAAATCTTTAACTTCATTCATTCACATTTATAATGAAATTATATTTAGCTCAGCCCTATTTGGATCATAAAGGGTATGCCTCTGTTGAACAGCCCCATTGTTGTTGCTTTAAGTCCAAAATAAATCAAAGATTCATATTCTTTATCCATTCTAGAGCACTTCAGGTCACTTCTTACATGAATTCATTCAGTGCATTATTGTTGCTATTACTGTTGTTGCTGTATTGGCTCCCAGCCTGGTTTTTGTGTCCCTGCAGGCACAAAAATCTCTCCAGACCCATAGCTCTAATGTGTGTGAGGAAAAGAGCATCTCAGCAGTGAGGAGAGCATGTGGCTGGCAGTAGCCAGCCAGTAGAGAGGTCTGCAGTCCCTGAGTAGAGAAAAATAAGGGTAATTTCCTGAGAGCACAGCTAGTATGCTTGGTGGAGGGAAGAAGCAGAGAGAGAACGAGGCAGCAGGCCAAGAGCAGCAGGTTGAAAGCTGGCTGGAGAGGGGTGATTGATTGAGAGCAAGCTGCCAAAGGGGGATGGCACACACCTCCTTGCTGGTGCTGCTGCACCCGTAGCTGTGATGAGAGGCACATGGAGAGCAAGGGATGCGTGGTCACCCTGGCAGGGCTGGACTCTGCTGGGGGAATGGGAACTCTGCCTTGGCTGGGACTGAGGGGGACACAGTTTTCTCAGGAGGGATGTGTGGAATTCCAAGGACATGGCAAGGGCAGAGTGCTGCCAGCATCAGCTGTGATCCCTCCTAAATTTGTGTGACACAGTGCATTAGCAGGCAGCTGAGAAGTGGCAGCAGACATGTCACAGCAGACGTTCCTGCTAATCTCCTGCAACCTGGACCAGCTTCTCTCACTCAAACAGCTGAAGTTTTGGCTTTTAGAAATTGAGTGCTGATCTTTTTCCCAAAAAATTAATTTTGAAGTTGAGGATGCAATATGTATGCTGCTGACCTGAACATGTGTTACAACCTGATAGTAACAGAATCATCACTCAGCATCACTTCACAAATAAGTGTGCTGCTTAATCTTTTTTTGCCAAATCACGGCTTCTTTAGGACCGCCTTATCACTCTGAGGCATTGCCTCTTCCTCTGTTGTCATTAACTGTCCTGAACGGTTACATTCCCAGGAAAACAGCTATAGATTCATGTAGGTGAGCTGCTGAAGCTGATTGTAGAGGAAATTTGAATGGCCACATGTATTGCCACCTTTCCAGAGTAAAGTTTAAGTAAATTTGACACACTCCTCTCTGAGTCCTTCATGCAATGGCATTCCATTAGGACAGTAAAATAATAAAATATCAATCATAATTGTTTCTCCTATGGATTGGAGTGAAATAAATAGGTAGATTATTAATATAATTTCAGTTGTAAATGCTCATCAGACACCTGGATATCAGTCACTCACATAAGAGTGCAAGAAAGGTATAATTCAAATAATTTCACTACAGGACTGGAGAATCATCTCATTCTGGCTTTTTGAGTTTTTTCCGTGATATGTTAGTGACATCTATAAAAGCTATATGATAGCTGAACTTTTAAATAGGTTTTTGATGTAAGGGGTTTAAATTTTAAGGTAAAATAACATTGCTCCAGGACAAATCATAGTCAGCAAAATCGGCACAGCCAGGTACACGGGCACAGCACTTCATTAGCAGGACAGGAAAATTCCCTTTGTGTTGTGGGGATAGGCCACCAGCCAGAGGCACAAGACCTTTATAGCTGCTGCCTCAACATATCTATTGGGAAGATGGCTAAAACCTAATCTGAAGCTCACCTCATTTATTTGGACCCTTTCCGTCATGCAAGAGCACCAACTGCCTTGCACAGAGCTGCCTGGCAGCGGGGTTTAAGTCTTGTAGGTCTAATGGAATCTATCCTGGTTGGTTTTTTCTCAGCAGAGCTCCACTGCAAATACGTTGGGGAACTAATATAACTTGTCACGGAGTCCAAGTTGCAGTCATAGCAGTGATGGCAGCATGTTTTAGAGCTATCCAAAATAAACTTTAAATTAGCTAGCCCAGGTAGAAATAGTAAAGTGTGGTAAGATGGTGCTCAGGACAGAAAAATGTTCTTAGCTCTTGGGCAGAAGCAAATGTCTTTTTCTAATACAGTGATTATTATCTTGTTGAATGCTGATTTACAGCTAAAAAAGATGGGACTGAGTTGTTGTTTGTTCCCCATGAACTTGCACGCAGTTTTGTACTCTGGCCAAATATTTGCCTGGATGATTCATAATTTATAATGTGGGACACCATTCCGAGTTAAATTAAGTTGTATTATTGAGGCTTCAATTTAAAAATATGTTAATTTACAAGTGTGGATTTTTATGAGGGAAAAATCCTGGATTTTAGCTGATCTGTTAGTGACTTAAATCTCTCAAACCACTAAGCCCTGCATAATCTTAAGAGCAGTAGCTCTGCATTCAATTTGCTACTTCACAAGTCAGCATCTTCTCTGAGTATTTGAGGAGGAATTATTTTAATGTCAGCTAACATGGAATTGCTGGATGTGTAATCCCCAATCAAGAAAACTCACACATTTGCAACACACATGCCCAGCACACGTTCAGAAGGACAGAGCACAATTGCTATGAAGTTCACAAGATTTTTCAGCAGTATTCTAACAGGTTGTCATCATTTTTGGATCATCCTATTCTCACAATATCTATTAGACTGCCTAGCGCTCACCTTGTGATGCTCTATTAGTCAAAACATCTCTTTGCCCATATATTCAAATGAACTGTAGAGGTTATTAACTTGCCCTTGGCAAAAAGATTTAGATTTCTAGGGCAAATGCTTTTATAAATTCTGTGTGTGACAGTTTTATTGCATATTGTAAATAGAATACCCTGCCAGATTTTTATGACAGCCATCACGAAGTCATTCAGACCTTATTACTTTTCAACCCTTCACATACCTTGAATATCTTTTAATTTTTTTTTTTTTTTTAGTCTTTAGCAGGCCTTGCTTTGGTCAAGGCACTTTTTTACTTCCATAGTAAATTTTATTTACTAACATAACTGTTCAAAACATTTTGCATTAAGCCAAATATTTTATCTTGCAGAAAATCAGGGCTGGATTTTAATTTGGCTCAGACACAAATTAATTTGCACATTCTGCATTTATAGTAATAGACTCATTTAAGCTTGTACAGTCTCTACTAGCAGTTAATATAATAGTTTCTGTGCTCAGCTGCATACCTATCCTGGGTCTCACTATTTCTAACTGAATGAATATTCTGCTGTTATTGACTTCATTTTGCATTTTCTGTTTCAAAACAACGTATGTGTTGTGAGAAGGAAAAACACATGATCCATGCTGGTGTTCAGACCTACTCAGACATATCTAGTTACTGCGTGTTTTGTCAACTCATTTCTCTGATCCGAAGGATGCTGTCAGAGAAGGAAAAAGAGTTGTTGAAGAGATTTTGTTTAGACATGTAGTTTATTAGCAATGGAAATCTCACATGTGATAGACTTGGTGAGACAGGCGATAAAAACAGCAGCTCCTGCTTCAGTTTTGCTTCCCACTGAGAAGACAAACATAACAGGAGGAGTGAGACTGGCTGTGGTAAAGATACAGTAAAAGTGAAGAGTAATGATTGTCAAAACGATGTAAGGAACACAGAAGACTAAGCTTCTAAAATTAATAATCCTTTTGGAATGTTGCCTTCAGTAGTGTTTTAAAAGACAGCTGAGCTCAGTTGCTGGTGAGCCGCTGGTGAGGGGGCTGAGGTGCCTGGGGAAGGACATCTCGCTGTGCCTCCCCTCCAGCTGTGAGCCTTGGGACAAGCCTCCTCGCTTGTGCCTTGCTAAAGCAAGCCTCAGCTCTCCCTGGGGATGTCATATGAGGACAGACTGAAGGTGGGGCTCATACAGTCGTTAGTGAGTCAAATGAAAATGTTGATGGAGCTTCCACTTCCTGAAGTTGGTAGCAAGGTGATGTGGTGGGCTGTGAAAGCAGGAAGGATCCTGCTTTCTGGTTTTCTGCTGCTGCCTGATAGGGCATGTCTTCTTAGAACCTGCAGTTCTGATGAATCAGAAAAAAAAAATTCCTTTTAATAGAGAACCTTGAATTGGCTATAACGAGCCCTTATTTGAAAATTCACTGTATGTCATTCCTTTTTCTTAATGTTTCTGCAAGTGTATGAACTCAGATTTTTATAAAGGAAAGAATCAGGTGATTTGCAGCTTTAAAATTGTATATTTTGCTGTCTAGGCAACTTACAGTAGTTAGGTCACATTATGATAATTAGCCTATTTATAAGTTAGCTAACGGAGTTCTTTGTTTTAAGCACTATAAATTCTAAAATTAGTGAATAAAGCTAGAAGCCCATTTTCAGATCCTTTTAGATGAAAGGTGCTATATAATTTTAAAGCTATTATAAATGATTGAAAGATGTTTTCACAACTGCTGCTAGATTGCATGGGAATACGGAATAGCATTTCAAAAGATTTCAAAATTGATGTGGTTGTGGGTATGCTCTGGAGAACTGCTGAACCTTCACTACAGCTTCCTTTTTGCCTGCTGCTGACTATGGCAGTGTTTCAGTAATCAGGTACTCATTTTCATGCTAGCTTCCTTCACTTTCAGTCCTGAATCTCCCAGCCCCTCTAAAAAGGTATTGTTTTTGTTTTTTTTTTTTAATGTATATGTATACACACATTTCCACCCCCACATTTAATAGTCATAGATTCTAAATTATCTGTATGGTTGGGGTGGGGTTCCAGGTATATCTTAGTCTCCACTGAGTGCAAGATCTCCAGAATAAAAGCATTTTAAAACTGTTCTTGAAAACAAAACAAAACAAAAAAATCAGACTTCATTATTGTATGTTAGGATATACTAGTTATATTGTCTTGGTAAAGATTGTGTTTTCCATTGCACCAAAAGCAGTGATTCAGGCTCCTTATTTATGTACGAACAGCACGTTCTTCCGATAATGATGATATTTGATTTTTAAAAAACTGCTAAGGCTGCTGAATCTCTTAATTATATTGACCTAACATTTACTTTTAAATAAGTACTTTAAGAGATTTTTCCATCTGTCAGACTTCTTTTTTTTTTTCAGTTGTTTTTGAAATGTTTTGCTAGTGGAGAAAGATGCAGTTCTTTAATGTCTTCTCACAATTAAAGCTAATGGAAATACCACATTTGTACTTAATATAAAGTAGTAGCTTTAAATAATTAACTCTCTTTGAACATTATGTAGATTATAGATATGGGTCTCTTCTGCCTAAAAAGCTGCTTCAAAGTTGCTATAAAAGAAAAATAAGAAACTTTTGAAAGACGTTCTAAGACTAGGGAACAGATTTCAGCAAGAATTCTCTCTATAATAACCCAGGAGTCTTATTTGTCAAAGAAATCTTATTTTTTAAAAAGGACTCTTGACAACACTAGTTAGTGGCAAACTCTTAGGTTTTCAAAAACTATCTTGTTGTTAATCCTCCAGGTCTTGTTGACTTTTCTTTGTGGTGTGTCTCTCCTTCTCTTGGGTCTCTCTGCTTATTCTTATGCTAAGCAAAGAATGGGAGAATGAGATCAAAGAAAAACAACCAAGAAACTAAATTGATTATGCAACCTACACTTTGTAACACCAGTTAGCTGAAAGATTTCTATTTTTTTTTTTAAAGTTTTATTTCATTAACTTTTCTGCTGAGTATATTTTTATTTCCTTTACATTTCTAGCATTGTGATACCTAGGGGGTGAACTCAATAGAATTGTTACATTGTTTAATGTAATAGGATGTGACATGATGCAACTTGATACAGTGCCTGAAAATAGCGAGATACAACGCATTGCAGAAGGCATTTTAAAAATTCTGAGCACTGCAGGTAGAAAATAGCCAATTGGAAATCTGGCATGTGCATATCTTCATTTTTACTCTCTAATTATGCCATAAACAAGCCTAATTCACTATAGCACTTTGAAGTACTTGGCAATTATTCTTTTCAGACTAAAACATTACCTTAGGCAGCAAGAACTTCGCTTCTTCATACATCACCATGTTATTGTGTTAATGTGCTTATTATTGTACCGTTTGGATTGACAATGCTAATTATGATTGTTCTTGAACTTAATGTGATTTTTCTGGCTGACAGTGACCATTTAATAAACAGGAACAACTTTGCCCTACAAGAGCTATAAGTGTTTAAAAGCTCTTCTTTTTCATAGAATCCAAACATTACTTTGCTGGAATAATGTCTTACCTCATCATACTTTTAATGACACTCTAGGAGGGTGTGGTTATCCTGAAATAATCACACTGGTGGGAAATGAAAGGCAGTCTGTTCATAAATAGCAACGAAGAAAATGGAAAAGTTCATAAATAACAAGGAAGAAAATGGAAAAGTTTGTAAATAACAAGTCAAGGGACAAGGTTAGAACTCTTGTTTTTGGAATCTGTTAATTGAAATGTAAAAAAACCTGTTGTATTTTATTTTAAAGTGATATCTCTGAAAGTTGTGATAATTCGTGCATAACTGCATCTTTTTATTCTGCTGAATAAAGCTATTCACCATTAAAAAAAAAAAAAAGAACGGTTGATAATCCAACCCACCTGGAAGCAAAAACTAGTGAGTGTCTGTGTGGAATCAGTGTAGACAAGTCATATTTTTCTAAGAGAGGGATTCAGTTGTGGGAACTGATATTTTTGCTGCTGTTCATAAAGCTGAATTTGTGCCTAGCCCATTGTTGAGAAGTTCGCCATTGATGTGTGTATTAATTATTTTACTATGGCAGATTAAATTATGGCATTTGACCTCTGTGAGGGCAGGAAAGGTCCTCTGGAGTTACATTGTGCTCTTTGAAATCAGAGAGATGCTGCCCTAATTAAACGCACAGGAAGTATCTTCCCAATCTCGTTTAGCATTATTATTTCAGTGTCCCCCTTAACCCACAGCATAATTAATTAGCATTAGGAGCCATATGCTCGCGTTGTGTGTTCATTCCTCTGAGCAATGCCTGTGCTTCTGTAGGGCTCAGCAGTGCTCTGTCCTATCCTGGTGTCTGGAGGGGCACACGGAGGGGATGCTGCTGGAGAGGTGCATCTTTCTGCCAGGGGGAAATTAGTTTGGGGGAAATAGTAACAATGAGAAACGCAGTTACAGCCCTTTGTGGGTGAGAAATGTCACCAAATTCTGCCCCTCTGCTCCAATTTGGTGAGATGCCACCTGGAGTGCTGTGTCCAACTTTGGAGTCCTCAGCACTGGAAGGACATGGACCTATTGGAGTCAGTCCAGAGGAGAACACTAAGATGATCAGAGGGATGGAGCAGCTCTGCTGTGAGGAAAGGCTGGGAGAACTGGGATTGTTCAGCCTGGAGAAGAGAAGGTTTTGGGGTGAACTAATTGTGGCCTTTCAGTGCCTGAAGGAAGCCCACAGGAAAGACAGAGAGAGACTATTTATAGGGGCCTGGAGTGTCAGGACAAGGGGGAATGGCTTCAAACTGAGAGTAGGTTTAGATTAGATATTAGGAGGAAATTCTTTCCTGTGAGGGTGGTGAGGAACTGACACAGGTTGCCCAGAGAAGCTGAGGTTGCTCCATCCCTGGAAGTGTTTAAGGCCAGGTTTAATGGGGCTCTGAGCAACCTGCTCTAGTGGAAGGTGTCCCTGCCCATGGCAGGGGGTTGGAATAAGATGATCTTGAAGATCCCTTCCAGCCCAGGCCATTCTATGATTCTATGATTAGCATGGTAGAGGAAGAATAAATGGAAAGAAACAGCTGCAACCTTTTATGGATGGGCAAGACAGACTGGTGTTGGTCTTGCATTGGAAAGACAGTGCTGAGCAAGTTTTTTGGTCAGAAATCATCACTGTAAGGTTAGGGGGAGTTTGGGGACAGAAGAAAATGTTATGAGCATAGAGGAGATGAAAAATATGCTGTTCAGCTAAAAAATAGTACAGGAGCTGCAGCCCCATGATCACAAAGACACTGAGAAGTTCAGGCTGCTGGAGATCTGAGTAATGCCTCAGCAGGGTCCTCCTCTCAGCATTGATTACAAAAGAAGGTTTGGGCTACCAGGGTCCTAATTTAGACCTCTCATACAAGTGTTGAAAAATATTAGGGGTATGGGGTGGAGTCTTGCTATTTCTGGTTTCATTCCATTTTTGTGCAATACAGCACCAGGCTGGGTTGCTAAACTGTGATTACTGTTTTAAGTATAAATAATGATAACGGTTCCTGCTGTCATTTAAAATATATTGCAAACAATCTAAGGGCCTCAGTTTCTCATTGATAGGAAAATGTGCCCCATAAAGTAATACCATGCATAGGAATAGGAAAGAAAATACATTAAAAAATAAATTAATCTATGTTTAAAATGAATTATGCTGTACCCCAGCAGATTTTCTATAACTGCAGAAGCAAGATATCTGGGACACTTGTGGGATATTTTAGTTTTCCTTTATTATAAATTTTCAATTTAATACTGGCTGTCAGTGCTAAATAAATGCACTGCCATTAGGTCTTGGGTGTGTTAATTGTTAGCTGCATTTGTTACTACTGGTCTTTTCAGATTTGATTGTGAGGACCTCCTGGGACAGATGGTGTGGGGATATCAGCTAGTGATATCTAACTCCAGAGGAATCAAGGATTTCCAGTTCTCACCTGGTGAAAACCTTCTCTTTGCTCTGACGTGCCTAAATTCTCTGCTTGAATTTTTGCCTGGGATTCTTGCTATGAGCGAGTGCTTAGATCAGCAGCCAGAGCTCCCCCTCAGCACCTCCTCTGGCGGCCCCTGTGCTGTCACATTTGGTTGTTCTCTGCTGTTGCTGCCCCTGAGCACAGCCCTGGTGGGGTCAAGCGGGAGCACATCCGAGCCTGGTACGGCTCATTGCCCTCGGTGCTGCTGGGCTGGAAGGGAAGGGAGGGATGGAGGGGACAGCTGTTACCTTCATGGAGTCACAGCATTCCCCTGAACCCTCGGAGGTCACAGACCCACCTTCTTCTCTTACCTTTTAACACTCGAGATTAGCATCAAGGCCTGGCATTCTTGTGGGCTTTTAAGGAATATTCACTTAAGTATGCATTCATTTTCAGACCTGTAGTGAAGTCAAATGTCCTGTGTATCACTACACCTAAGTGCATTAATGCTGCATTTTAGAATACTTCAAATGCTTTTACTCTACAAGAATTTAATTCCTCTCCTTCTCGCAGAAAAGGGAGGAAAATAAAATAAAGGTCAAAGGTCTAGGTGAAGGTATGTAGGATTACACTGTTTGTGCAGTTTTGCTTCTATTTATAAAAAAATCAAATTTGATCTTTGACACATGAAAATCTTTAATACCACAAAAATTATCTGATATCACCCCCAAAGGTCTTTATATAACTTTATATATATATATATATGATTCTATAATAAATGCATGGTGTAGTATTTGTTCTGTTATAATTAGAATATAGAGATATTTTGAAATTCCTCTAAATGCAAATTAAAACCCTCTTGTTTTGGTTAGAACAGTTGACACATGACAACTGTTTATCTGCTATATCATATATGTGTATGTATGTATGTCTGCTTCAAACTATATCTTATGATATTTCAGTTGTGGACTATTGTTTAAAGGTCTCCAAGGAGATGAAAGTCCAAACACTGTGTTGTGATTTCCATCTTTGGCTTTCTAGGGGCCCATCAGCAGTCATGGTCTCTTCGACCCAGCTGTTTTGGAAAAAGTGATGGAAAACACAGATTTCCTAGGGAGAGGAGGCATAGGGAAACCCACATGTGCCCAGTACTCCATGTCACAGGTGTCTCAGTGCTAGGATTACTCTGCCATCCTCATAATTTCCTTCTGACTGTAAAGTGCCATCATATGCAATTTAAGGCAATAAAATGGAATTGTATACACGATCGTCTGATTGCCAAAGTTAAGATTATGGATGAAATACAAGCATAGTACCCACAATATGACTTTCTACAGAGCCCCATCCAACCTGGCCTTGAACACTCCCAGGGGTGGGGAATCCACAGCGTCTCCAGGCAACTTGTGCCAGGGCCTCACCACCCTCACAGGAAAGAACTTTTTCCTATTATTTTTTTACAGTAAACCTGGCTCCTTCTGTATTTTTATCTTAAATTTTTAATTTATACCAAAGCAAACCCTATGAAGGAAGCATGTATTAACTACCACTAAAATCAGTATTTTTACGTTGTTTTCTTGGAAACAGTTGGACCTGCACCAGTTACATTCTTTCTCATGTGGCTGGTATTTCAAACAAAAGCATCTACTCACAGTTAACCACAAGAGCTGTGAGGGATGATTCTAGAAGTCCCTTCTTGCCTTAAAATCTATTCATTGGAATAATCAGCACATGGGCCCTTATAAGCCTTTAGGATGATTGCTGCAGCAATTTGCATACTTAAAAAATGCTGATAATATGTATTGTAGTGTGAAGATACCAAAGACGTAGATTAACTATTTTAAAAGGTTTTGCATTGTTTGAACACTACAAGCTGCTCTAAGTATTCCTGAATTTATGGCACTCTGCTGTGGAGGATAAGGTGGCAACATCATTATATCTCAGGCTCTGGGCTGAACTAAAGCACACATCCTAAAACAGGTCACCTCCAACAGTGAATATAAACTAATTCTTAAATTGTTCATTACAGAGCTGATAGTCTGATCTGCGTTTATCACGCACTTGTTAATCTGTGTCCTTAAATGAAAGGCGTGTATGGCTTTGGGTGAAATGCTTTGCAGCTAATGGCGGGGATTGAGTTCTAAAAGTCCTTCTCTAAATCAGGGGTTCGGCTACAAACTGCCCAAGTCTTCAGCTCAGTTTGCATCTCATCTGCTTGTTTGTAAACTGCCTATTCTTCTTTCACGTGTTGTGAGAATGAAACCTTAAGGGACTAAAAGTTGTGCAGGTACTTCAATGATAAAAGCTATATAAATATGCAGATAGACTAACATATGGAGAAAAATGACATCTGCTCTAACAGTGATAGGAGTTAAGAGCCAAAACCTGACAAGGATTTTGTGCTTATTAAAGTATTTCTACCATTACCTTAATGCAAGCCTAGAGGAAACATCTGCTTACAGTTTGCATTTTCATTCAGCTTACATAATTCTCAGTTTTCTGAAGCGGACACATGGTAGTGTTATTTTATTTTTATAGTTTAATTTTAGATGGGCTAAGCAGACTTTGCATCTGGAAGTCTTATAGGTACAGCATAAGAGTTTGTTCATTATTATCTCAGACTGGTATGCAGTCAGCTCTCCAATATGATTTGTGTGGGTTTGTTGTGTTTGGTGGGTTTTTTTCCCCTCCATGAAAAGTGGTATCATTATTTTGAAAACTCAGCCATGTCGTTTTACGGTGCTGTCCATACTCTGATGTACAATAATAATCTCTTGTAAAGAATTATTGCTAATGCTGACAAATTAGCAGAATGTCATATTGTAACTATAAATTCTGCTTGATAGGGATATTGATCCAAGGTTTCTGATTATTTTACTTGTGTTTACTTCAGGAAGAAGAAACCTAGGGATTTACCTAGGACTGCCTAACTGTTGCCTCATATTTGAACAGAGCAATGCTCTTCCTCACAGAAACAGGAGTTTTAAGGGGTTTTTATGTTTCATGAGGAGCACTGGAACAGAGATTGAAATCTCCTCTACAGTATGAGACCATCTACAGTGGTCTGACAGCTCAGGTTGGTACTTCCCGGGTCCCACCCGTGGGCATGTCAGGAACTGTGCCCAGCCATGGCTCTGACAACTGGTGCAAGGGAACACGTTCGTGTCCTCATTGTAAGACCAACACCTGAATTAGATTCTGGACTTCAGTGAGGGTCCATCAATGAGGAAGTTCAATAGGATGCTAAAAGCACTGTATTGAGAAATTCTGTGCAGTTGTGATCTACTCATGGACCAGATGAAGTCCGGTTATCTGTTGCAGTTCACTTTCTGAACTGTATTAATCTTAAACTTAATTTTGGCTTGTAATTTAACGATCTGATTTGCTCTAGATTATTAGGGTTTGAAGGCCAAGCCAGATGCCATTTGAAAGCAGTTTCCCTTGATTTGCAATTGGATTTCTAAACTGACCTGCAACCTTGCTGACATATAATGTTAATGAACCACACATGGCTTGCATAGAGAAAAGTGCCTATATAGAGGTTTGCACAATTTTGCTAGAATAAGGTTCTCATCTTTAATTCTTTTTGACATTTACCTTTGACGAATCTTGCATACGCATACCTTTGGGGGAAATTACATCTCTTAATTTATAAATATCTCTAATCATGTAGAATCTCTCATTTGAGAAACTGATAAAATATCAGAGGAATAAGGAGGCAACTGAACCAATGCAATACTGAGAAATGTTACCTGTATTTTCTTAGTCCTGTGCCAGCTGTTTGAGGTACATGGCACTGGGTGTCTGTCACTTGATGTCATTATGGTGAGGAAGGGTATTTTAGTGAAGAAACACACTGTAAGATTAAAAACATTTAAGTACTGTGTCTACTTAATAGAAATGCATTTAATAAATATTTGCTTTAAAAAAGATAAATGTCCCTCGTGGATAGCCCAGGATCAGTTATGAAATCAAAGAATTAGTCAATGAGCTATAAAAGGAACAGAGGCTATTGAGGATTATCTGTTAGAATTCAGACTTACTGCATGTAATCACAATGTATATGCAAATTATCCAAGTATATAAGGAATTATGGCAAATCTAGTAATTGTTTCCTATCATTCTTAAACTCTATTTTTGTGCTTTTGAAAATTACTTAAAGTTGCAGAAGATGTATTTAAAAAACCCCACCCTCTGCCAGCTGCACAAAGAGGTCAGAAATAGTATATAATTATTGATGAGCTAATTGCTGGGTGCTAACATATGTATAGACATACAGTATTCAACTCAGACATTATCACAATAGTGGACAATTAGGGCAAATTCAGTGACAGATAAAATGCAAATAGAATTTTTAAACCTAGCACTCTACTGGATTTTTAGTTTTTTAATAGTCTTAGAATAATTGTCACTTCTATCTTTAGCCTTACAGATCCAATCTAAAAAGGTGGTTAAATCAGAATAACAGTTGCAAATTTATTTTGGAAGACTATGCTTGAACTCGACACTATTTATTGTAAAAACAGTTTTTTTAGACACAGATAATGTGTTTTCTTCCAATGTTTATATTTTTTGTGAAACATGGAGGTGAGGATTAGAAAGAAACTGTTCTTTGGAGAATGTTCTGCTGTTTAATTCCTGACTTCAAACTATCTTCGTGAATTACCAATTTTGGTAAAATATGGAATCCTTTCAAATACATCTTTTTATATTTTGTAGAAATAGATTAATTTCAGAATTATTTATTTTTATGTTGAAATATCTTACACTGTAGGAGGGATAGATGAGAAGATAACATAATTAGAAGAAATCTATGGCAACAGTCTGTGCACTTCATGAAGCTTAAGGATATGATGTCCCTTCTCAAACTTTAAAGATGTACTGTAGCAGCACAGCAATGGTGTGAAAAGCTAGTAGCCTGACTACCCTTTTAATTTATGAATGTTTAAACAAAAATGTCAGGACAATAGAAAAATAATTCTTTTGTGCATATTTAGATACGGGTTTCTGATAGTCTCGTGTTCCAATGAAGCAAGAAAATGGAGTCTCAGTTTTGGGGTTTGAATGCAAGGGGTGAATGGCCCAGACATACTTAAGCTGAAAAGAAATTAATGCTCTACAGATATGTTCCATTTGGGGATCCATTACACATATTGGAGTTCCTTTAGAGCTTTAAAAGTCAAAGAACTCTTAGGCAGCTAAAATCACTTGAAAACTATTTACACGTTGTGTGTGTATTAAGGAGTAAGAAATCATTTTAATTTTCATTTGTAGAGAAGAAGCGGAAAAGTCAGAGAAAATAAAAGTTGAGTTTATATTTAAAAGCTGAAGATAGGTAAGGGCATACTTTGCTTCCCCAGGACACATCTGTACATGAATTTAAGAACAAGAATCTTAGAGGAACCTATTTAAGGAGCCCTTTGATGGCATCTAAAGACCCCAGCTCCTTCCCAACACGTGATTTCCCCTTGCTTTACAAATCACAAGCAATATGTCTTCAAAGTCTTCTACAAACTTCTGTTTGTTTCTTCAAAGTTTATGATTTATTTTTCACTCAATACAGTGGATGTGATTTATTGCCTGTTTCACAGAGGGAATGAGACTTAAATTGCTGAAGGCAGATGTGGGCAAAGCTGGGAGTAAGCGTTGTGACAATTGCTTTCAGGGATAAAGGGAAGTTTTATGGGGGCCGTATCTGATAAGGCTACCTCTACCTGAACAAGAAAAACCTCTTCTTTTCATTATGAGCTCAGAAGGATGGACAATTAGCAGTGAAAACAACACTATGAGTTTTAAGCTGAAGGTTGTAAGATTGATCTAAACTCCATGGAAGTTAGTGAGTGTATGTCACTTGCTTTCACAGATTTCATGTGGTTTTCAAGGCTGTCATCCAGGACCATGATTTGGGACTCTTAATAAAGGGGGGAAGGAGAGGTTGACGAAACAGAATAAATAAGTGAAAATTACCCAGCCTCTCAGAGGATGAGCAGGGCTCACCTCTACCTAAATCTGAGACCAGATCAACTGCCTGTATGACTGTTCCCATTAAATGCTCAAGTAGGTAGGACCTGATGATTTTGGCTGACCAGAAACTCTGGAAGAGTCACAACTCAGCATTTGTGACTTTTTACCACTATTCACAATACAGTTCAAAAGGGACAAGTGTGTTGGCGTGGTATTGCAGTGTCCCGTGCTGAGTTACAGAATCCTTTGCATCCCAGTGCAGAAAGGAGAGCTCATACAGATGTCAGGATTCAGCTCGCACATAAAATTGCTCCAATCCACCTCGATGTGTGTGCACGGAAAGGTCTGCTTGTGTCAGCACCTTGTGTTTGCCTGGGCTTCAGCTGGTGGCTGCCAAGGCTGGCATGCACAGATTTTGGGTTTTGCCTTGGCATTGTGCATTGGAGAGGCCTCTGGTACTCAGGAGTAGGCTCGTAGTGGAAATGCACTTCTCAGGTACAAGAATGATGCTTTTAGTTTTTTGTGCTGCCCCTATTAGGACACTGCATCCCTCACCTGAAGGTAGTTTTTCCTGTCAGGTGTTTGAAGCCATAGGAACTGGCTCTGTATTGAGCCGAATTTTCCATGCTGAGGGAAAGAGCAGAATTATTAGGTGTTAAATGTATAGGCAATGACCTTATTAAAATCGGTGTACCAGGAAAAGCTACTGAAGTGCACTGCCTTATTCAGATAATTTAGGTGCCTTAATGAAATATGTGTATGTATGCAAATTCCCAGTTGTTTCACTTGACCCTGAGCAAGGTGTGGAGAGCAGAGGTTTGACACACACTGTTGTTTGTGTGTGTGCAAATGCAAGCACACTTGTTTGAACACCTGGGCCTTGGAGGAGAACTTGTTCTGCCTCCTTGGGTGGTGGTCTGCTGCAGTGCTGGCTTGTCTTTGGAAGCTGCTCTGCCTTACAGTGCCATGATAAATTACAGCCCTTGCTGATTATCTGCTGTCATCTGGCCCCTGGTCACTGAAGTGAAACCAATGAATGATCACATTTCTTCCTACTGTGCTGCTATAACACATCCCTACCATGCTGTAGGCAAAAACCTTATTATAAATTGTTTTATTCAGTCATGCTTATAATGCCACCTCTACTGAGCCTACAGCACAGGACATCCAGGTAGAGAGGAATAACCCAACTCTAATTTTGCTCCACATATTCGACCCTCTAATAGCAACAAAAGTTTTTTGCCTCTTTGTTTAATTTGTTTGTTTGGTTTTTTTTTTTGTTTAACCAGGCACTGGTTTTGTACAACTTGTCTGAAAGCCACTTTCAGTCAAAGGTTTATGTAGTTGTTTAGTAATGCTAACTGTTTGAAGGGAAATTCATTCTTATGTGCTGAATGAGAGTGGAAGGCAGTTAACTATGACAAAAGCCATCATAGGAAGAGATTATGCTTTTGTTACAAAACCATGCTTGGAGTGTGGCCTTGGACCAACATGGGATACTCTGACAATGGTGCGGCAGGGTGGGGTTGGGGATAAGCTTATCTCAGAAGGTTTACACATAATTTTTTCTCAATTCATGAATGATAAGTTGTATTTGCTAACATCAGACTGAACAGACTGAGGCTAGGATTATAGCCTTGCTAAGTTTTTTGCCTTGTGAGTCGGCACTGTTAATAAAGATTCCTGTAGGCCAAATGATGCCCTCCTTTATAACCAACTCCACTCTGTGCACCCTCCGGCCTTGGTTATAGGCCAGTGGGGTTGGCCCTGGAGCTGGAATGTAATTATCAAGCAGTGCCTGGTGTATGAGCTACATTCCAAAGCCGTCCGGTTTGTTTCTCTGGTGTGCGCTCTGCAGTGCTAATAGAAACAAAAAAAAAAAAACCAAAAAACACCAAAAAGTCATTGAATGCATGCATGAATGAATGCATTCAGGCTTGTCTCTGGTGGTTGTGGCAGGTGAGGTGCCCTGCAGTAGCTGTGTCTGTTTCATCCGTGAGCATTTGACCCTGTTCTCCCGCCTGGTGCACGAGCTCCCAAAAAAAGCAAGACTGGACCCAACATATGTAGATACCCTGGAATGTCAGGCAGTTTGGGTTTGACTCCTACTGTAACCTATGATTACTGAAGTGCAAGTATTTTATAACACCAGAACACTGTAAAATAGAGGGTTTGGTCTCATTTTACAGAATAGATAAAGATCTCTTAATACCTGTACCTGCAATAAAAATGAAAAAAGAACAAATGTAGAACTTGAACATGGCCTTAATCAACAATTGGTTTGGCACTGTTGTAAATAAAAATAGTTTGAATACATAAATTGCAATTGTGCAATTATTTTAAATGCAACAGCAGATACTTGCATAGCAGGAGTCTGTGTAGTGTTTATCTCAGTATTTCAGAAAAATGCTTATACAATAGTTGCTGTCTCTCAAAAACACAGATCCTTAGAGTTAGAGAAATTATCTAGTTTTCCTTTATATCCAGAAAATTTAGCAAGTAATAGCTATGTTTCAATAAGCACTGGAAAAAATACTCTCTTTCTTAAAACCTCTCAAAAGTGCCTGGCATTTGCACTGTGATTCTTGGGATTGTCCTGAGCAGGACCAGAAGTTGGACTTGGATGATCCTTGTGGGTCCCTTCCAAATCAGGATATTCTAGGATTCTGCTATGGAAGCAGGTGTGT
The DNA here is from genome assembly GCA_013397795.1 of Orthonyx spaldingii. Lineage (NCBI taxonomy): Eukaryota > Metazoa > Chordata > Aves > Passeriformes > Orthonychidae > Orthonyx > Orthonyx spaldingii. Next base: position 78,340 of record VZTJ01001976.1, on the reverse strand, counting down.
CACAGTTGCTATTTTTTGCCATGGAGACATTTATTCTTAACTTGACCCAACCAAAACTGCCAAACCTTCTTCCTTCTTCTGCAAATAGATTGCAAGTCTGGGACTCCACAGAAGAATAATGCCAGTATTAAAAGCTGCAGGTTTATGAGCAGTGTGGCGTTTTGGTATGGCTTTCACACTGACACATTGCACCTGTGTTAGGTAATGGTTCATATTTTTGATTTTTTTACATGGAATCCCAGCTGACTAATGAGTTTCTTCACTTGAGCACTGCAGAAGTTATAGGTAGAGCTGTGGAGTCACTGCTACACCTTTTGTCTTGAATGTGTCCTCAGGGAAAGCTCAATACCCCATAAAAGCAAAATCAAGCTAATAACTTTAATAACTGCAATTAGTCAGAGTTTCTTTGTTTCAAGTCACCTGAAATGTGACACCTTCAGCAGCACTGGAGGCATCCTGAGCGTAGAACCAACTGGATCAATATATGTTCAGAGAAAGCAGATGTATCTCTTGGCACTGGCAGTATTTCCTGAACGATCTCTGTTATACCTTGGTCCTCCTTTCTTTCTGATCTGAAATTTCAGATCCTATATAATTCCGTTTTCCAACAGAACTTGTCTTCTTCCCACATCTTTATTACATGGAGAGAACAAATATTCTATGACTTGGCTTGTCTTTTCCACATTTAATTTCTGTCGATTACATCCAGAGACATTTGATTGACTGGTGTTAGTCGATTTTTCCTACTGGTATTGCAGTGCCAAAGCATTTCAAAAATTCATTGGAAGCAGGAGGAGAGGACCAGATCAGTACTCTGTGGTTTCAAAACTGTGCATAGTGAAATTTTAAGTGAATACATCTAAAATACTCTCAAAGAACTCAATAAACTGGAAAACATGCAAAATATTTGAAGCTCTCAGATTTAAGATCTATTGTAAAAATGAAATGTGAGCTGGACGTATATTTTCCGGTGAATGATAACCTGAATTTGTTTATTGACAAAGCAGAGCCTTTAAGTGTCGTGGAAGGTGGGCTATGATTCCCGTGTACTTTCAGCTTTTCACCTTTGCTCTCTTTTCATCATGGCTGCTAGAAATAGGCCTGCCAAAAAAAAAA
>VZTJ01001976.1:26612-77197 GCA_013397795.1 Orthonyx spaldingii | reverse complement strand
AAAAAAAAAAAAAAAAGGGTATGATAGTTGAAAGTATTTTATTAAGTATTTTCAAATTATAACTATAGTTCTACTTGCAGTTTTTGAAAAAAAAAATCTGGCATCTTTTCTAGCTGCAAGTTGCTTTGCCCTCAGTTAATCTCTTTTCCCCCCTCCTGTTGGACAGGTGTCATGTGCCAATTTTTTGCTCCAGGTAATGTCATAGTTTTGTTTCGGATAAATGCTCTACTTCTTGGTAGGAAATAGAGCAAAATAGAATACAATAAGATAACATCCATTAGGGTTTTTCAATACTAGAAAAGAGGTAAATAAAACCAGAATTGTTTGCTTTTCCCATTTCCCCTTTGTCAAAACTAGAAATGTACTTTCAGTCTGCAGCACAAAACACAATAAAGTGTCTCATTAGCAGTTTTACCTCCTGTTGTGATTTATGACTTCATATAGCATTTTCTTACCAAAGCAGCTCCTTGGGAAACAGCACATATATGTTGTTTAACAATTTGTGTTATTTTTAAAGAAATAATATTTATTATGTGTTGCTACATATAATTTTATAGATATATATTTTAGAATATTGCAGTTTAATGATATGCAAAGTTGGTTAAACATAGGCAGCATTTTTTGATAGATGATGTTTACATTTCAAAGTAACAGTGTAGCATCTTGTCAGTGCTGAAAGACTTTAGAATCTTCGTGTTTAATATAGTGTATAAGATGTTCCACGTTAATAATTTTATTAGAAATATTAATAAAGCTAAGAGTACGATTTTTCTTATTGTTTGCCACATATATAAGCAGTTTTTGGTTGCCTACAAACTCCATCAAGCAAATGTATACTTTTTGAACTGAAACTCTGCATTATTAAGACGGAAATAAGTGGTAAATTCAAAGTGAATTATTGCAATTCCTATTATACTTAAATGTAAACCTCCTATAAATCCTGAATGATGAAAGCAGAATATTGTGAAATAAATTTCATGTACTTCTTCATTCTACAGAATATAATTTGTAGAGTATCGGGCTCTAGGTCTCTAAGCATAAACAAGAAATAACCCTCAATATAGAGATGTGAATCTTGGACTTATTGTTCTTGTCTTGTTTTATTGATGTGTTTCTTTTACTGCACTAAAGCAGATATTATAGGGTATTGCTATATAGCAAGCTTTCAAGTTGTCTTATGCAAGGAACAAAGCTACTAGTCAGTTATGAAAAAGAGATGCTCTTTTGTGGGTCTTTATCACCAGCAAAAACCAAAATGAACATAGTATTTGGGGACTGGCATGCAGTGATTTTCAGAACTTCATCGTATTTGGTTATATTCATGAAGGGGGAATAGAGATGGTTTTTCACAACACCTGCAATGGAAGTGCAGCCTGTGCTCTGGGCAAGCAGGGGTTTCTTAATCCCTGGAAATCACGTGAATTGGAAGGAATTTCAAACACGTTTTTGATTTAAGAAGGCTCTGTATGATTTGGCATTGTATTATGTTACAAGTACCCTAAAATGTTGCTTCCGTTGGTGTCCGTGGCTAACAGAAATCCCCAGGAGGTTTCCACAGATATTTAGAATGCCCTAAGCTGAAAGTACTTAAAATCAAAACAATTTTCATGCCTAAAAAGAACTGAATTAATTATGGCTCACAGCAATTTGTGCCTCTGTATACAGTGAGGGAGACAGCAGAAAAATATTCTTCATGCCTTCAATGAAGGATGTGATATTTCCATCTTGTAGTGTTTGGTGTTGATTATATTACTTTTGCAAAGTTCATTTAGTCATGAGCATTTTCATGCTGCCAGATGCTGCTGTTTGGGATCTTTGGGATGAAGGCGAGGGATAAGAAAGAATAAAACATCGGTCACTTCTTAGGGGGAGAGGATGGACATTTCAGCTTCTATTTCCATTCCTTCTCATCTAGGTTGTGACTGTCTAAACAGTCATTTCTATCTATTCCTGAAAGCTCTTAATTTTTTTGTTTTGATAGTCCAGTGTTGTGAAATTGGAAGAATGAAGGCTGTGAATCTTTCTGAGCTTCTCCAAGTGTTAAGACAATTCTATAATTATAAAGTGCCAGGATATACAATGAAAAATATCTGTGCTACTGAATGCTGGGTTTGATCGAAGTGTTATTTCTTGCAGTTACTGAAGGATCTCTAGGAAGTCCATAACCTTCACTGTAGTGAAATGGAATCTGGATGGTAAATAAAAGGGCCCAAGAACATGTCAGCAAGCAAGCAGTTGAGGCTTCTGCCTACGCCTCCCACAGTCTGAAAGCAGAGGAGCTCTCCAAAATACAACCCTTAAAAGACCACGTTGCTCAGGGCTCTGATATTCAAGCTTCTGTGAAATTGTTGTTGCTATTTATTCAAGCTTGAGGGGTTTGACCACGTGCTTATACCAGGAGCCTTTTGTGTCAGCCAGGGATTAGAAAAAAGAAGGAAAATATGGAAAGGAAGGGCGACCAGATAGCTGGTTACTCCAACGACAGATTAAACTACTTGGACATATTTTTTCCTAAGTGTCTCACTGGTGGTTTATTATTTAGGTTGCTGGTGTAGTCTGCCTCTGAGTAAACATCCTACAATTTTGTTAATTAAAAAGAACCTCTGTATTCATTAATGTTGTAGGCATTTATAAACATAACTTCAGCTTAATCGTAGCTGCTGCCCTTTGGCTTCACAAGCAGAATGAGGGGGAGACCATACAACTGGTAATTCATCTTGAATGCTGCAGGCTTTTCTCTTGACTTCATCTCATAAACACTGAATTAGAACAGGATATACTTAAGGTGAAGACAGCAAGGACAATTGTGGGTATGGGAATCTTTGGTCTGAGAAATTACTTTTTTTACTGGAGTCAGTTGTGTGAAGCATATGTTAGAAAACTATAATATGAGGAAAGTGAAGAGTATTTTTTTAATGAGGAAAACCCTAAATTATCTCAATAAATTTATCAAATATACTTCTCAAAGAAATAAGAGGAAGTAATTAAATATGTGGAACTCATTGCTAGGACATATGAGTGTGGAGAAAAGTATAAGTGAATCAAAAAAGGAACTAGACAGTCATCAAGGACGTTTATCTGACATGGGATTGTTTTGCCTCCTGTAGCTCTCAGAGGAGTTTTTGCTGCAATAGTAACAGACATAAAGGTGGACTTTAGACTGGTTACTTTTCTTTCTGTTTCCACTACTGCACATTCAAAGCATGAAACAGAATTACAAATCAGTCCTTTTGCATCTCTAAAACACAATGTTGACTTAAAAATCATGATACTTGAAAGAAAAATAAATGTTGGGTTTCCTTTATTTGTCGTTCTGATGTTTCATCCTACAAAGTTTGTATAATCTTTCTTAAAACCATATCTTTCCTCTAGAGGCATTTCAGCTCTGGAAAACTGAGCTTCTTATGAAAGTAGAAATGAGGACATTAAAAAACTCACTAAATCTCATAAGAAGGGAGAACACTTTCTTATGTTTCCTTGACGGTCAGCCTGCTCACTCCTAATATAACCCTAAGTGGATTCAGTAACTTACCTTCTGTAAAATAACCCAGAAAACCATCACCAGAGTGGAAGTCTGGGCGCTTGAGGCATTAGACTGAACCAAGCACACCCATGACCTGCAGCCATGGTGGTTTTCCTTATGCTCCTTGGTGGTCCTTCCCTTCTCCTGCCGTATCACCTGAGCTACTACTCAGGCAGCACCTGATCCTGCTGAGCTGCTGGAGGCTCAGAGCTGGCAGAAACTCATCATACCTTCCAATAGCCACTGCTTTCATTAATGCTGAGACTACAAGGTATCCAGGCTGGGTTGAATTCTTCTGCAGTACAGAGACCAAGGAGGTGTTTTGAAGGATGCCTGCCACCACTGGAAACAGTTTTCCCCATAGCAGCTGACTTACTCATGGGTAGGGGTAGAAACAGGACGGTATGATCAACTTTCAGGGGATTATAAAATCTGAAAGCAAGACGGAGACTGAAGAAAGGATACAGGAAGCAAAAGCAACATAAGGCTGCAGAAAGGGCCAAGACAATGATCTGTCAGAAGTTCTGAAGTATGACTGATATAGTCACATGTTTTGGGCATTGAAGATGTTTGCCTCCTGATGCAAAAAAGAATTAAGTTAGTGAATTTATTTAGTGGTATCTGAGGAGGGTGGGGCTGGTGGTTGTTTAGTTTATCTTATTATCTGGATGTAAAAATTATGAAATCTCTGTGAACTCCTAAGTTTTTTTTGTTCTTCAATGTGTCACATGGTGCTAGCAATCAAAACAAACATAAGTGTCTGCCTGCCTCATTTCTGTAACAGTTGGGAGAGAAATAGGAAAAAAGGTATTTTAATTATTAGCAATAAGACTGGTGATTAAGAATGGCTTGATGGAGAAATTTAACAGAAGCCACAGCTTTGTGACTCTACGTGATAGATACTGACCTAATTTTTGGCAACTAAGAGCCATAAACATCATCCTTGATGTATCAGACTCAGCATCTGGTAAGCTGTCTTATAACTTTTAAAAATTAATGCACAGAGGGATGAAAAACTGTACATCAGCATGTGTTTGTTTTCCGTCTAAATGCAAATGTTACATCCTCTAACAAGGCCATAAATATATTGTAGAACTTAAAAATAAAAGATCTTTCATCGTCGATGTGGTGGTGGTGGAATCTCAGTATTTCCTCGTTTGTGATATTGCATGCTGGTTGTTAAAAAAAAAAAAATCTCTGAACATATATCAGATGTTCATGATTGTCTCCACCAGTCAAAATATTGTTCTTTATTCGGACGAATAAGCAGGCTTCAGATTTATTAATACCATCTTTTTAATGTTGCACTGAAAAGGGCATCATGTCTGTGGTTGAAAATGTGATAACTTCAGGGAATTTGTGACCATGGTTGCTTTGTCATTCTAAAGACATTGATTTTTTTATTTATATAAATCTACAGCACAAGGTTTGTGGCTCATTGATTTGAGTGCTGCATGCTTATATGGAAACAACAAAATGCCAGACTGTAGATGAATTTGAGCTTTTGGGCACACTTAAGGAAGCACCGGGCATCTCAAGACTGTTTGAGCAGTCTGAATGTCAGGAATCTGCCTCAGAGTACCCTTCACGAAAATCCAAAATTTTGCACAGAAAGTCATGTGTTTGCTGATCCAGCTTCAACATTGCTAAATACAAACATTTGGAGATGTAGGTAGTAGCTCCATTATTTCTGTGGCAGTAACAATTATTCAAGGAAAAACTGACTGCAGTCTATTATTTTGAAAATATGGGCGCTTCTGAATGTCCCCTTTCTCTTTCCTTCCCTCTCCACCCTGTACTCCCGCCCCCTGGATTTTGGAGATCCTGAGGATAGGCAGTGTGAAAATATAAAATGCATAGCTGCTCTGTGCAGCAAAAAGATTGCTGCTACTGCTAAAGATTTGTTCTTCCTGTTTGCTACTTAAAAAAAAAAAAAAAGCATGCAGGGTTCTTCCCATGCAATAATTCAGAAATGCTGCAAGCAATTAGTGTGTTGAAGCTTGCATTTTAGTTTAAAATATGAAGTAAAGCCTTAAGAAAATGCAGTGAGAAGTCCTGAGCAGTGGCACAGTGCAGAGCAGGAAATCTCCCCCACACAATAGAGATTAAATGCTCCCTGTGCATACTGTATTCTGCTCAGCCCTCTGCGTTCGGAGCTGGGACCGTGGCAGTCGTTATCTCCAGCAGGTTCCTTGGTGATTTTCAAGCCCTGCACTACCTACCCAAGTGGCAGTGACACCAGCTTTCACTGAAGCCTTATTACTCTTAAAAGAGCAATTTGGTTGGTTGCACAGCTATTAGGATCAGACAGTCAGGCTTAAAGCTGTCAGTACAACTGCTTCTCATCTTTTTTCACAATCCTGACATCTTTTCTCTTTTCTGCTGGACACAGGCATTACTGTATTTATCATTTTCAATCAAGCTCACGCTGCAAGCTGAGGAATATATTCCCACAGAAACCAAAGTGAGGAGCAGAAATTATTTTATAGCTGCTGTAGTAGCAGCGGTGCTGGCTGCATGTTGTGTGGGAGAAATCGGATCAGTGAGAAATGTGGCTTTCCTCAGGGCTACATCATTGAAATATTACTTCAACGTCTGAGAAGAGCAAAGCTACTCCTTGCTCTAATTTTTCAATGATTAATCACTCTTCCCTAAGTAGACACAAAGTGGGGGAGAAGATGTGAGATTTTTTTAAATTTTAATTTTTTTTTTATATTTTTTTAAAATAACTTGTGGAAATGTTGTTGTCATTGGAACGGGGGAAAATCACTATGCTTGAACTTCTTTTCATTTTGATGTTACTCCTCTCTGGACCAACCCTGAGCAAGCTTAGCAGGACCAAAGGCAAACACTGGAAGGGGGGTAAGTGGAAAGGAAAAGTTTTGTAATGGATGTTTGGTAAGATTCTAAAAAGCTGTATTAAAAGCAATCTAAGGAGAATACCTGTGCTATTTTGAGTGACTCAGATTTCAGGTTGCTGTGTGGGCTTGCAGCAGGATGCTAAAAAGAGAGCATGGAGTTTAATTTGTTTTCATGTTAGTTTGCTTGGCTGACTCTGTGTAAGGTACGTATTGCTGGCAGGAATTTTGCTTTGCATTGTACCATTAGCAGAATAATGTTTAAGGCCTTGATACAAATAAATGCATGCCTTTTAGAAATTTAGTGGGTTTTTTTGGATTGTGAGAATTCAGATTGTTCTTTCCATTATGGAGCCTCTGGGACTCTCGTGGCTTTATTGGAAGTGATGTTACCCCCATCATAGGGGGCTGCAGTGTTGGTGAAGAAGAGAGAAAGAAAGCAAGAAGACTATTTTGAGTGCAGAATTGTTAGTATATGTGGTAAAAATGACTAGACAGACATTTTTTTTAGAGTACATGGATGTTGTGAAATGCACTGCCAGCAGCACTAATTGGCTGACTGGCTATGTCAGTGTTGATGTGTTAATAAAGATAAATTGCATTAACTTTATAAAAAAAAATGCTGTGCTGAGAAAACACTTATGATTTTTGAAGGCAGCAATCCATTTTCCTCTTCTGTTAAAAACTGCTGAGAAGATTTACCCTGTGTGTGCTGTGAGCAGTTCACTAAATGTGCCTTTTCATAAAGTTCACTTTGTTTTGCTTCCTTGCATGACATTTGTTTATGGAAAACATGGGTTATTGAGGTCTCATAATCTAATATAGCTCAGTGAGCATAAATGGTATCTCATAAATATTTGGACTGAGGGACTGTGGATTGTAGAAAGCTTGATATTTCTCCCTGGTTGTTCCTTGATGTTGCTGATTGGAGGCACCCCCAGGATTTTTTTACTTTTTTTTTTTCCCCTTACAAGTGTTGCCACAGCATGGTGTGTTTATCACAGCTTTAATAGCACTTCCAGTTTTTCTCTGCTGTCAGTATTGTGATCTGAGGTTAAAGAGTAGCATCAACATTAAAAAGAAGTTTTAATAATTTATCACAACGTCTCAGCAGGAGACTCCTCCCTCCCCCCTCGACATTTCCTTTTGTTGCATTTAATCTTCCACCTACTGTACCTTCAAGGGAAAAGTTGCAGCACACGCTTAACCTGGATTGTTAATGCAGCACATGGATCTCAAAATTATTTCCTGGTCCTGTAAATCATATTATCACATGTATCTCACAGTGCTGCTGCTGGGTATCCTCGTTGCAAATTACCGGCTGTTATTTACTCTGGGCAGCATGACCTCTTCTCAGAGGTATGTGAGTTAGGAATATATGTCACTGTCAAGTTCTGGGATTTAAAAAATGCTGTTAACTTCTTTCCCTTTCTCCCATTTTCAATTAAATCTGGTAAATGAGGGCTGTATTGCTTTGGTCTTTTACCTACTCTCAGACAGAGACAAAGAGCTGAATTCTTATCATGGGTAGAAAATAACCTATGAACCTGACTGCAGAGAATATCTTAATATGGGCTTTTGCTTTTCTTAGAAATATTTTTTGCAGTGGAAACAAAACATAAAGAAGATACCTGTTTCAAGGAGGTTAAGAAGCAATTTGTCTTGTTTACTTGGAGCCCTGAATCAGCAAAAAACTCGGCATACCTGCTGTCCAGGGGTTTGTTTCATACGTGGTATTGCTGTGAGAGCTGTGTGACTTGAGGAGGATGCCTGCTTTCTGGGGAAAGCTCCAAGTTCAGGATCTGTCAGAACACAGTTGTAATGTCATGTATCCTGAATGTTTCTGACCTCCAGACCAGAATGTGTGCACCTCCCCTTTCCATTAACCATTAAGGATCAGCTTTTGCTTATATCTCAGTTATGTGAGCTGTTTTTGTTGGTGTGCACGTGGAATTCATGGTGTCGCTTGGTGAGATGTCAGCATGCAAACTTCTCCACTGCAGCTCACTGGGAAGCCCATCCCAAAATGGAAACAGGGTTTTTTTTAGCTTTATTTTTTATTTTTAAGAGGTTCCAGAGAGCCAGAGACCTGCATACCAACTCCCAGCTCCGTTGTTCAGAGGGAAAGGGTGAAGCTGCATATGTGAAGCTGGAAATGCATTGTATGACTCACAGGATTACTTATGCTGAAGTCAGTTGCATGGTGGATAGAAACAACTGATTTAGACCATCCTCTGGTTTTTCCATACCATATTTTGTTTCAAAAGTGCTGAAAAGTATAGGCATCTTTGGAAAGTGTTGGTATCTGTGTAGGCCTTTTGTCTGTGTAGGCCCCGGTCATGATCAATCCATATTAATGAATCTGGAAAATTTTCTGATACAATAAGTAAAATCTTCATTGCTGAAGTTGCAAGCTCTGAGAAGATATTTTCTATGGTCTTGCTGTATAATTCTGTATTTATGACAAAACCAGCTCTGTTTACCTGCATTTTTCTCCTTGGAATTCACAAAAAAAGAAAAAATGGCCACCCACATATAACTAAAAAATGGACTTATGGGTAGAAAACTGCTCCTGATTGAGTTGCAAAGTCAGGTGTCAGGGAGTGAAATGAGTTCTGTATGTGGGTCCAGAGAAACATAAAGATACTATTTTCTTTTCTAGCTGTTTTTAAGTCTGCAAGCCAGAAAACCTTTCAGAATGATTCACTGGAATGAAGTCTCTATATGTGCTTTAAACTGGGATTTATAAACTAATGATCAAGATAAACTGGAGTCTGAAAGCAGAACCTGGAAGTACAAATCAACTGGAATTTCTTTTTCCCTTTAAGCTGAAATAACATACCATGGTTCAAGTTTATAAGGATTTATAATAGGGAGACCAAAAAACTAGGAGAAGAAGATTAAGTATTGTTTTGAGTTTATGTTAAATCAGAGATTTTAGGCATTGCTAATGCCTACCCCCTTCTGAATTTCTGTCAACAATGTTTTCACTTTGTCATATATCTTTGTCATATAAATTGGGGGGTGGGGGAAGTTTGAGTGTACCCAGCCAAATGCACGTGGGTATGCTTTGTGTCTGTCCAGTGGCATCTGGGAGAATTTGTAGACTGGGCAGTAAGCTGCCCATTTGTTTCTAACTGTGTGGAAGGCTGTGTGACAGAAAGGTTCACAGAGAGAGAGAGAGACCATCAGGACAGCCACCACTTTTAGAGGACACAAACCCCTTCCTCACCTTGCAAACAACTCACACATTCCACTGGGAGGGAAACTGTGCCCACTTAGGCTGCTGGGCAGTTCTCAAGAGTCTGACTCTTTGTATGGTGGTCTCTGTAACAGGATCTGCTCCTTTAGCCAGGTCAGCACCCGTCCCAGCTGAGGGGTGGCAGACTGAGCCACTCTGGGATGGTCCTTGGGGTGAGCTGAGCCTCAGGAGGAGCACAGAGAGACTCTGTGCACACCCCAGGGTGCCCTGGCACAAGAGTAATCTGTCAACAGTATTAGCAACACCTCCCAGTGGAAGAAAAGGCCTTCAGGATAGGGGAGAGGAGCTGGAGATGAAATGACTTCAGAGGGGAAGGACCAGACCTAGGGCTGGGAAATTCAGGTTAAAGAATGCCTTCTCCCCAAAGCTTTGTCTGTTCACATCTCCTTTGTGCTTCACTGTAAGAATTTCCATTTTCAGAACTTAGAGTGATTTGATTTACTTATTAAATTGGAGAAATAAAAATAAAATGCAACCAAAGGGCATCACCCCATAGAACTAGCTGAGGGTGGTGCCTGTCCTTACTGTCTACAGGGAAGTGAAGCAATAATCTCTTTAATGACTAAATCAAAGTTTATTATGCAAGTGATCCAGCCTTATATTTCAGTTCCAATTTCAGCTCTATTGCAGTTTAATCATTTTTATGGTAAAAGGTACCAGTGTTAGAAATCTTAAATGTGTCTGGCAAGGTATTACTGGTGAGGGTGATACAGAGCTCTGTGTCTCAGATTCAGTCTCCCTATAGATTGATCAGCACATGTATTATTTAGGGCACATGTAGTACACCAACACTAGTTTAAATGTTAAATAAATGAAAGTAGATAGAAGGCATTTATGTGGACCCAGGCAGCCTGGGTTTCAGTGTGAGTAATTATGAGGCATGAGGGGCCTGGTTGGATGTGGAGCTTTTGATGTGGTGGTTGAGTTGCAGCACTTGTAGAGCACAGCCAGCTGTGCTGGGATGATTCACTGTTTACTCTGTGTGATTTTAAGCATAACAATTTATATAGTTTGCCATTTATCTAATTAAAGTAATTTATTTTATATCATTTCAAGGATAAACTGCATGAAGTATTTTTTAATACATTATCATTTTGTATGACTAATAGTATTTCTTAAATCATGAGAGATTAAATATGCTGCCATGCTCTTTTAGATTGGAAAAGTTTATGAAATGCTGACCAAAAGTTTCAGACTCAGGGTCCTAAAAGTATTTCCCTATGTTTCATAGAAGCAACCTGATTTTGAGTAGTAAGAGATTCACAATTTTTTTAACTCCAGAGGAAGCTCGATATATTTGAGGAGGTGGCTTGTGCATAGCTAAGGATCTAAAGTCTAATTTTAGAAACTGAGTACTGTAAGTGTGGATCTGCAGTTTTAGTTTGACTGCAAGTATATAAAGCATATGACTACACACAGTATGTGATTTGATGTACCAAAGGATGTTCTAATAGTTTTGCTTTGAATATTCTTAAAAGCGAAAAGAGTATTTATTTGGATACAGAGTGACTGTGAAATTGACTGGGTTTTATTTAGTTTTCTGTTTTCTTTAAAGTCTAGATTTAGCCCCTATCCCATGATAACAAACAAAGTTTTGCACCTTCTTTTACACCACTTTCTTCAGAGTAAAATCTGAATTCAGAAGGACTCTGGGGATGCATGAAGCTTCCTGCACATATTTTGTTGGAATAAATGGAATATATGCTTGTCTATTTTTCATCTCTTTGAAGAAATCTAAAATACTTTATAGAAGTTTGGCAATCTGTATTCAGTTTCCTACAGGCAGAGACAATGGAGATTGGAGCAATGGAAACCCAAGCTTGTGAGAGTTTTCTTCTCAGCTGCGAGGGAGGGAAAATGATGTGGCTTTTTCAGTCACAAGGGGAAAAATGTGGGGGAAGTGTAACATCTTCTTAGGAGCAGGCCAGTGCTGTTACAAAACTAAACAGCAGAGAATAAAACACGGGCTGGAAGAGTGTTTCCAGCCACCCTTGAGAAGGGGCTGCAATCCTTTGGCAGATGGAGTCAGCCTGAGCCAGGTTTTCAGTCTCCTTCAACTTCCAAGAGTCCTGTCTGCAGGATTTCCCTCCGTCTCCTCTGCTGGTGCCCGTGCTCGGGCACAGCTTCTGGCACCTCTGCTCAGGGAGCTGATTCAGGCAGGAGTTGCCAGAAAAGAGAGGATGGCACTCATTTAGCTGATGTGATCCCTTCGTTTGCATGCTCTCAGGTCACAGGGGACATTGGTACAGAAGAGGGCTAGGGCCACAAGGGAAGAGAAGAAATTGTGATTGTGGCTCGATTTAGGGTAGTTCAAGCTGACACGTAGCTTCACCCTGCAGCTCCAGACTATCCAGGAAAAAAAAATTTAATAAAGTGGCACTTTCCTTTGAATCCTAGGTCTACATCCTGTGCTTGAAGCATTGCTTGAAATGTTTGCTATCATATTAAAGAGTATGTTGATCAAACAGTTATAAACCGGAAGGAATATTTAAATAACACTTCATCCCCTATACATACATGGTCCTCTCCTTTGGTTATTTGTATATTTTTTATTTTTTTTTTGTGTTGAACAGATTTTGGAACAACCATCAAGCATCATTGACATTAGAAAAACAGCAAGCACAAGCAAACTCTTTTACTTTTGTCCACAATTAAAATGAACACGTGTACGTTGCCTTTAGGTGTTGAAAGAGCACAGATCAGATGTGCACTTTCAAACTGATGAACAGGCTTAAACACATATCAGAATGACTGAGAAAATTTTTTTTTGGCTTTCCCTTTTTACAGATTTTCAAAGAAAATGTTGTTCATCAATTAAACACTATTGATTTTTTACTTCAAAGCATGATCTAAGGAATACTCAGAGCACATTGCTTCTTTCAAGAGCCATTACTAAATCACCTCATGGAAACTTCTTTCCTTAGTACATTCAAAACTGGGGGGCAGGGATGTATGATGCTTTTACAGATTAGTTAGTTTTGGTAAATGTCGCTTGAACCACCAACAAGGTAAAAAAGGTTCTTGTTTTAGAGCTTCTGTTCAATAGTGAGAGTATCTTCAACAGAAGTTACTTTTTCAGTCATTGATATCTGAATCCTAAAACCTTGTACTTGGCTGAATTGTGTCATGTTAGCTCTCATCCTAGCACTGATTTCATCCTACTAGGTTTGAAACTGCATCAGCCTCACTATCTAAATAGTAAAATGACTTCATGGTTGCAGAACTATATTACACAGAGAAGTGAAGTGCAGTAAATTTTTTTTCATTTTTCTAAGGTTTTCCCCTCAAAACCAGTATTTTTTGTTACTGTGTTTCCTTGCATGAGCAAACTTAAAATAATGGAAAAAACAAGAGAGAGACAAAATCCAGTTTTCTTTCTAGAGATGCTGATCACTCAGTAGAAGCTGTCAGAGACAAGGACTCTCAAAACCTCACAAAAATCAGTTTTGATATGCCTAAGTGTAACCCTCCTCTTTACTCTGGGCTCCTACATCCTCGGATTGCCAACACCCCTCACAGCCTCCCCGTTTCCTTTCAGCCTTGGGCACAATCCTGTGGTTTCCATGCTCAAGTAATTTGTGATGAGATGTCACCAGTGAAATTCCTGCTGTAGTTCCAAGCATGGGCCAGGTCTGTGGTGGTGCAAATGAGCAACAAATTCTTCACTGCCTTTCCCATGGAGGAAGCTGGATAAGTGTTCTCATTAACACCACACATTGCTTTAGTTAACAAATAACTTCCTACCAGCTGAACTTTGTGTGTTCATTAAAAGTGCACGGGGTAATTTCGGCAAGTTTAGAGAGAGAAAAGTCACAGATTTACCACACTGCTTGAGATTAGTGCCTCTGGCTTTGTAATTTAACCTGGTTTGTTGGTCTATTGTACTGTCAGTGGAAAAACAGAAAAAAAGGGTCCTTAGCTCTATAAATAGGAGTAAAGGAGCAAATGGTTTGCCCACTGCTTAGAACCTTAGTGGGAGAAGAAATGGAAGTCTGTGTAATATTTGATACAGGAAAATAGAAATGAGGAAAAAAACCACACATTTTTTTTTCCTGAAAATTAGAGAAAATGTTTTTGAGAGGTATTGAAGGATTTTACTCTGTTTAATTATAACAACTTTCATGCTATTTGAGCGTGTCACTAGATTTCTTCTCCCATGAAGGCAAAGGTTCCTTAGAAATCTTAGAGGAAGCTGCTACAGGACTGGATGAGGGCGAACCAGTGGCAGACACACCCAAATAAAAATGATATCAAGTCTTAAGTTGTGTATTTCAAAAAGCATTTTATAGTTATATTTTTAAGTCTTACAGACATTGAAATTTTGAATCCATTATCATCTTTTTAGTGTAATTAGTGTTTACTTCAAGAAACCACAGCTACTGTTCTTAATTTATTTTATCTCCAGAAAAAGAGACACAGAGAGAGCTTGTTTTTCACTCAGTACATTGAGCATTTCTCTGGAAAGCAGTTGAGATAGCAAATCTGCTACTTCTGGTTTAAAAAATTAGCATATTCTACAGAAAATAGCCCTTGAGAGATGCCCCTGGTTAAGAGTCTTCTGCAAATATAAGATTGTGTCTTATTTCTTGTGCTTGCCTGAGAAGAACTGCAGTGTTGTTCTGTATATCAGGGTGTGTCTGGGGATAGTATCTGGAATGTACTCAGCATCTTTCTTATGGGCAGCAGTAATTCTGCTGAAATTTCTAGAATTATGCTACTTTAAATGAGAGGAGAATCTGCTTTTAAGTCTTAGCTCTGGTATCATCTATTGAATAATCAATCATGACAGTTCTTACTGGGTAGTCCTTGTCTACAAACAGATCAAATCAGCTGGGGAAATGTTGATCTGAAGATGAGAGCATGGAAAAGTCCTGAGGCTGATGAAGACAGGAAAAATTGATGCAGTTCCCACTAGTTATAGTGGCTTCATACTGCTGGGGATTGTGGTAAAGCTTGAGAATTTGTCTACAGTTCTTATTTGCTATTCATCATCCTGCAAAGGGTCTGGCTGTGCTAGTTATTGCTACCTGTCTGATTATCCATGGACTTGAGATGGGTTTGTGCACTAAGAGAGAACATGTTTTAATGAATTACTGTCTGCTTTGATGTCAAGAATCTCTTAATTCAACAATTTGCAATTTATGTGTAAAGTACTTTCAATAAAACTTAGATTGATAATACATGTTTAGTAACAAAAAGAGCAAATGCATACTTAAAGCAGTTTAAGGTTACAGAGCATGGTGAAGGATAAAAGGTTCATTAAAAATCTGGACAAAAGTCAGTTTTCAACTTTTGCAATTTTGATTTTTTTCCCCACTACTAGACTTTTTTGCTTATGGTTTAAAAAAGTGACAGTCTTGAAATCTGGGTAATGTTCTAGCTGTTGGTAGTCACTGTAGAAAAAAATGAAAAAGAAGAATGACTGTGCTTTGCTGAAATTTTATTTCCATTTTTATTTTTAAAGTTGCAATCTTCTGCTTTTGAGTGTTGAAGATTGACAAAAGGCAAATAGGAGGAAAACTGAAGAAATCAGCCCCACTTAGTCAATTTCTTCATGCTGTTGAATATTGTTTTGAAGGAAAAATATATTTTAAAGACCAGGACTGTGGGAGTTGAAGAATGGAATTGCAGTACAGTTATGAAGGATCTTCTCTAAAGTTGGTGGTGGAGCTTCCTGGTGCAGTGTGTGGAGACAGAAACACTCTGTCATGTCACGTGCCAGGGCAAAGACTCAGTTTTTGGTACTCTGAGAAAAAAGCCTCTTGGATAATAATGACATAAAACTTAATTTCAATCTCTCTGCATTTTGGGAGGAACGTCTAATGGTCTCACTTGACTCTTTCTACAGCAACCCTGCACAGGATATATTTTAAATCCAACATTAATAGAATTTCACTCTTTGAGCTGTCTTAAGAGCTTGTTCTGCATTACAGCTCCTTGGCACCAGTGACTGGCATTTTTATATCTGTATGTTGGTTATGTTGTTTCTCATCTCCTTTGATCTCCACATTCACTGAAGAGGTTCTTCTGCTTGTCAATTGTTTTCTAATTTTTAGAAGACCTTTTACACATGGTTTTCTACAGAGGTTATTTATCAGAGAGTTATTAATTTCTTTCAGTCTGTTTTAATAGCTTTTTCAATGTATTAAAATAGAAAAAAACATTACTAATAAGAAATGTTACCCTGAATTATTCCTAGAGAGAGAGTAAGAGACAATATAACAGAACATGAGGAACATGTAGATACATTTTTGTTTCTGATAATATGCTTAATTTATATTCTTGGGAAAATACAGCTCAGCATCTTGACTAATTTCCTTTCTGGTGTCCTTTGATGGTGTGTTATTGCTCTTTAATCTTAAAGGAACTTAGTAATTTGTAAGAGTTTTTGTACCATTCAAATTACAGGTGATGTGTTGTCTTTTAAGAATTCCCCGACATTTACAGCTACTTCATAAACTTGCTTAAAGCCTAGTTTAAACAAAAGCTATGTTACAAAAGCTTGCCTGTGCTCTCAAAAAGCGCACGTCATGTAGAGAAAGTGAGATGCGTTGAGAACACAGGATAATGTAGTGTATTATGCATGTAAATTTACTTGATCTATATTGGTCTTTTCAATTCCCTTTCCAAACAAAGAACATGGTAATTTCATTTTACAGATAATGTAGTTTGAGGCCCTAAATCAGTTTAGCAGTACCCATTTTTGATTCATGGCAGGGGCAGTCGCTAGCTGTGAATGTATCTGTTCATAATCTCTTCAGCAGAAATGCAGCAGTGACTGATAGGTTTGATGGCACTTGCATTGTCTTTGCCTATTGGGGAAGATCACGAGATGAGCTGTGTGATTCATTGATCACCAGAATACCTACAGACAGGGTGAAATTTTGCTATGCATTCTGAAAGGAAAATGATTTGAAGAACTCCTCACTGGCTTTCTGTGACCACTGTCTTCCGCAGATGAGATTTGGGGTTACGTTATTTAATTATATGTGTATTATTTTTCATGTGGGCATGTGCACTTGTATCATATTATGTTGCGTTCCAATTTTGCATTATCGTATAAACAATGGCTGGAAGCAAAACCTTCCTATGAAGATTCCTGATTTATTCCTCTATTCCTCTGCACATGTATGTTGAGCATAGACTGAAGACAAGCTTGAAGAGTGATCTTTTTTTGCTGCTTGGTCTGCAGGATGAATATGCACCAGACAACACAACTGCTAATAAGCCACTTGTCATCCTTCCGTAAATTATCCTGTTGGTTTTCAAAAACCCTGTAGACACAGGCTTTTGTAACAGTATTAAATGTGCAGCAGGATCTGTCATTTAACTTGCACAAAATGCAAAGGAGGTGCCATTTGTATTGATTGCTATAGATTTTTGTCTTCTCTAATGGGATTTATATTCTTTCTGTGAACTTGTGTTGAAAAAAAAAAGTGAAAACAAATAATGGCTAGGCTTAGATAACATATTTTAAGTTTAGAAATAACTCAAACTTTTAAATTTCTTGTGCATGCCATGGCATCCCTGGTTTCTAAGGAATCCAGTCCCATCTGTCTTTTTGCCAGGACAGTGATGCAGAAGCATGGAAACGGCCTCCTTTCACTTTGTATTAAAGCAGACAGACCAGCACTCAGCTTTGTGCATTTTGAACTCACTGCAATAAAAGTTTTAAGAGATAAGAAGCTTTTTCTGTTTCAGGGTTGCCATTAGCCTGAATAATATATAAACATGGGAAAAGGTCTGAAGTCCTTTTGAGGCTCACAGTATAGCTTCAATTAAATTATACATCATTATCACAGCTGCCAAGCCTGGTGTGGGATTTTAGCCCCCTATCTCACTAAGTGTTCTATGTAGCTGCCTTGTCCCATTCTTTTTTCTTCCTTTTCCTAAGCAGTAAGAGCAGTCTTTGAAAAACTAGGCTTAAGGAATAAAGTGGAGGATGAGGTTTGGTTAATCAAGGAAGAACATTGAGATGTCAACAGTCAAGCACCAAGGGAGGAAGGAGGTCAACTCTGTAGCCTTAAAAACCGCTAGGGAGAAATCAAACACTATTAAGTCATGACATATTATGTTCCTTGTGAACCAGGGCTGTGTGTACTCCCTCTGTCTGCTGAGAGCCTTGCAGAGCAGCTGAGTTGCTCCTGAAACCCCTTGTGAAAGCAGAATTGCTGGGGATACCCACTGGGGATGCTTTCTGTCCACATAGCTGGCAAAGACAATGAAACACAGCTTAAACAGATACATTCTTTGTCTCTTTGTTCATTAATGGTTCTTTCAGTCTTTAAAACCCAACATTTTCATGATGCTTTGTCATATTGCAGATGAGTGTTCTCCTGGATCTCAAAATTATTCAGCTTTTGTAATAGGTGTCAGCTAGTTATTATTTTGTGTTGGTTTGGGCAAAAATCTAGGATGTACAGAACTATCATCATATACTTAGGAAAATCACAATGGCTTGTCTTTCCTTATTTATTCTTATAATATCCTCTAAAAGTGTTAAAAGTGTTTTGACTAATTAATTACGCTGCTCACACCACTAATGCCGTCGCACTTGCCATTAATTTTGTTTGCTTGTCTTCCTTGTACTAGTGGTACATTAATAAATATTTTGTCTTGAGTAGCCGTACATGAAAGACTGAAATCAAGGTGGCATCACAGAGTTTTGTGAGTAGAATACTTATTTAGGATTATACCCTACCATTGATTTTTGCACACTGAACAGGCCATTGATTTCAGTGGATGCCTAACATGCAGATCAATGACACATTACAGGGCTTAAATGGTAACATTTGATATTTAAAAATAAATGAGACAGGGGTATCACTGACTTTCAAGAAGGACTGAAAAAGTATCTGATAAAACTGCAAACTTCCTTAAAATTTTGGACTGTTACAATGCTCAGTTCAGGAGAAGCAACGGGTAAAAGATGTGTGAAGAATTGTGTTTAATATGTAAAATTGAGAATTTATTGGGAAACGTGAGTTGAAAGTTGTGTGCAGAAGGTCTGTTGCACCACAACACTGGTACTGACCTAGCAAAGCTTTGCTCGTTGCCTCACAGCCCTGGACAGCCTGTGCTGATGCTGCATGTCCTGCCCAGCTTGTGTTGCCTCAGATGTGTTCTCTGTCTGATACAGCAGCAGTTTGCAGAGTGGCAAAAGAGTATTTAGTGTATACTGGGGAGAAATCAGACCATGTAGCTCATTATCCCAGCATCCTGAATTTATGGGATGGAAATCCCTTAAGACTGTTTACGTCAAACTTTATGTGAACGGAATGCCTTCCAGTCCTGTTTGAGGGACAAGAAGAGATGTTTGACTAGGAAATGCATTACAGATTTTTGGAAATCTAGTAAACAACAAGACTCTTAACTTCGTAAGCCTCCACTCAGCCCAATCTTGTTCTGACATACATTTCTTAAAAACTGGTTGAAAACCATGTTCTTCAATTGGCATTTGCAGCACTCAAACATTTTTCTGAAGCACAGCTTGTCATATATACCTCTAGAAGTGGATTGAGATGGCGGATGAAGTGCTCATTTTTGGTGGTTTACACTATTTGATTAATCCTCACACTAGAGAAGAAACTTTTTTTTTTTAATATTAGCTATGCTTTAGTACAGACCTTAAATATAAATGCAGGAGCTTTAAGCCTGTGCAGGCTGTCAGACCAAATATATAATGAGTTAATTTTTTGTTGTTCTGTGGCAGAATTATTTTATAGGCTATTTCGGCTGATATTGAAAGAGAAGTAGTAGATGTACCTTCCTCAATCACTTCTTCAAAATGAGTTGAAAAATCTGTTCTCCACCATGTAACATATGCCCTTTAAAACCACTACTGTGCTGCTGCCTGCTCTTATCAGTATGGGCCATAAATTTTGCATGGATGTAGAGGGAACTGCAGCTTGAGGACTTGAAATAGTTAGCAAGATGCTGCTAAAGTATACAGCCAAAGTACATTGGCAAATGGGTCTTTGTAGACAGGCATCGTTACCAAGATCTGTGTGTGCAGAACTGTGCAAGCCTGAGGAGCATTAAAGGCCAGAGCTCGCAGGAACCTAATTTTGGGTGAATGGAGTCCTTAGATTCATTGTGATATCGCACATAAATGAAAATACCAAATGTCATTGACTTGTCAGTGAAAAAGTAGCCTAGGCTTTGTAACAAATGGATCAGTGATGTATATTTGGAAGCTGTGTGACATATTAAAGTAGTTTATGAGACACAATTTGTTTTGGTGGTCTGTTCTGATTGATGGTGTGCTATCTGCCACTGCTTTAGATGTTGTGGTATGTTTGTAATAAATGTTCGTTCCGAGACAGTGCTAAATGTGTTCCATCTAAATCATTCATTACTTATAACAAGTTTCAGTGTATATGAATCAAAGCTTTTTTATCCTTGCCTTCAGAAGAATTTATCATGTTGAAGCAGCTCTATCACCTGCGATGGGGCAGCTGCATGCCTGAGTGCTCAGACCCTTTCAGCAGTGCCTGCTGGAAACAGCACAAAGTTAAACTGCAAGCAGGGTTATGTTAAGTACTACATTTAAAAGCTTGTTGCCTTTTCCAATTTAGCACTCCTATTTGCTCCTTTTTTCGGTTTTACAAAGAGAATATCAGAAAATATCAGAAATAAGCACCGAGGGACGAGGAGGAAATGTTGGTGTAACAACTGCGACTTGTCAGAGGAAGAACATCAGTGGGAGGGATTTTTGCTGATGTTTTATACCAGTGCATCACTCATTCATCAGAAAACTATAAAAAATGTATGCACTACTCACAGGGGATTTCCTTTTTCTGGAAAGTGTAGAATGCACCATCCTTAAGCAAACAGTGTACTTTGTTCCCTCTTGATTGGTAGGAGAAGGAATGTTTTTTTTTTTCCCATGGGCCTTGTCTATGTCCTTTCTCCAAAATTCAAGTGACAGTGGAGAAAACCTAAGGACTACCACTCCAGGATGATCAGTGTAGAAATACTGCCTAACTTTATTGTAAAAACATTGATTTTCATCTCTATGCAGCTTCTGAAGAGACTTAAGTTTTTCCTGTTTCAACTGCTACTAGGAAGTAAGTATAGAAGTATCACAGAATTCCAGAATGGGTCAGGTCGGAAGGGATCACAATTGGTCATCTGGTCCCACCTCCCTTCTCAAGCAGGGTGATTCCAGAGCACAGGGCACAGGATTGTGTTCAGATGGTTCTGGAATATCTCCAGTGATGGAGACTCCACACCCTCTCTGGGTCATCTGTTCCAGTGCTCAGTCACTGCACGGGACAAAAGTTCTTCCTCACATTTAGGTGAAACTTCCTGTGCATCAGTTTCTCCCTTTGCCTCTTGTCCCATTGCTGGGCACCGCTGTGCACAGCCTGGTCCAGAACTGGACACAGCACTCCAGAGTAACACAGAGGTGCTTAAAATAATCTTAAATTCTTAACAGAACAAAGATTCGAGTGCCTATTAGTTTAAAATTTGCATACTGTTGAATTTTGACCACTCTTTAAAGGCAATTATTTTCATATAATATATCCATGAACGCTAGAATGTAGATCAAGAAAAGAGGATATGAATTTTAAAAATTATTTTGGCTAGTAGAAGTTACACTTGAATCATAACAAATATGTGAATCTCTAGATGAGTGTCCTTGGTCCCTTGTAACACAAAAAGAAGCAGACTGTTGCATCAAACAGTTTGTAAAACAGAAGCAAATTTGGCAAAGAATGGAAAAGGGAAACAGTAAAAAGACTTGCCCAAGCAGTCCAGACTTGATGCAAAAAAACTCTCCAGTTCCTAATTGTCTTTTTTTTTTTTTTTTTTTTTTTTTTTTTAATTTTTTTTGTATGTNTTTTTTTTTTTTTAAATTTTGTATGCAAGACAGTATAAAACACACAAATTATGTGCTGGCATTTGGAAAGAAGCATGTGGCTGCCTTTTCTCATCATTTCCAGGAAGAAAGGAAAACAGGCACAGGATTACAGAGTTAAAGGTACTGTAATGATGGGTTGAGGATGTACAGCTGCAGCAACATCAAACTGTGGAAAGCATCTGCATGGCATAAGGCAGTCTCTTCATTTCCCCAGAGGTGTGTATCCATACCTGTGCTAAATTAATTGTGGGGTTTTTAAACATATAACCCGTGTAAGTACGCATTGATCATCTGTCTTTGTTGCTGTTAGTGTTCTCTTTCCAGAAGTTCTTAGCATGTTAATAGCATCTTCTAAGCAGCACATTCACGAGTGTTTATTAAAACCTGAGAAGTTATGTAACTAGGCCCAGAGGAAAAAAAGCAAGATGAACCTCAGAAAACATAACAGAAACTTGTGGCATCAGCAACTCATAAGAAAAAATAGTTCAACACCTGCTGCTTTCTAAAGTTAATGAACAAATATTATGTGGCAGTAGGTGGAAATGAAATCTGCACTTTATGATCCATCTTACCTACCTCTAACCCTTCTCTTGCCATTTTAATTGGAAATCCTTGCATACTCACATTTCTTTTTACTCTCTGGATATCTTTTTCTTTATCGCGTCGTAAGCAACTAGTTGGTGACTTGTATAAAGTCTCTTATATGGGCTTGGTGGAAGAAGTTGCTGCCTTGGGAATGTTTCTCTGTAAGACTGATTATCCCATCAGTTCACAGAAACTATGCCCATCCATGGGTAGAGGATGATTTTTACAGATTGCCTGTTTCTTTCTCTCTTTGGTTTGCGGAAAGATCATGTATGCTTAGGTGTGGCATGTATGGCATATATATGTATGTGTCGTATAAACCATGTGTACACAGTATCTGAGATTTCAAATAATTTTATAAGTCTTGGAACTCAAAAAGTCTTGGAACTCGTGCTCACCTCAAGGGAAAGAAAATCTGGGGGGGAGGCATTTCCACCATCTAATCAAACCATGGCTCAGATTTTAGCAACATTAGCTGCTGTTCTGGCTCGCAGCCAGCAACTGTAAAATCTGGCCTCCATTTCTGCCTTCTTCCTTTCAGAGAGTAGTTAAGGCCCAAGAGGAAGGCAAGGTGGAAACCCCAAGGTTGTCTTGGTGATTTTTGATTTGCTCTCTACCTTGTGCTTAGAATGAGAAGGAAAAGGAGGCCTTGGGAATCACCGTTGTTTGGCTGTGAGCACACAGCCTCTCAGCTCAGGAGCAAGCATGGCAGTCTCAAGACTCCTGCTTTGAACTGTTGGCTGCAGGAGTGAGCAGTGGCTTAATTATTGCACCTTCTCATCCTGCTTCTTCCTTATCTGCTCTTTTTGCCATTTCTCAGTTACAGAAAGTGTTTTGAAGTACAGCTGATGCCCTTTATTGGCAAGCCCAGCTGATTTTCAAGGTTGCTGGCAATAGCAGGTATTGCTGTGTAACCAACCATCTTTCTTTTATGTAGTAACTTTTCACACAAGTTTTGCACTCAAGAATTTCACGAGAGTGGTACAGACACCAGGGGATTTATACACCAAGGCAAGGTCTTTTATTCAGGCTTTTTGACAGTGATGCATAATACTCACTGTGTCTGGGAGGAAGCAACACATTTGTCTTTTTATCCGGTTCAATAACCTCTACTGCCTGTGCTTGCTGCTACAGAGGAAAGACTAAGCTGGGAATCAGAGCTTTAATTTTTGACTCCCACCTGCTGGTGGAATCTGTTTGACCATGCCATTTATAAGTCTAGCTTTGTTGAAAGGCAGGAAAAAACACCAGTCTGCAAACTTTTCTACCAGCTTTGATGGAACCTACTGTCCAGACTCGTCTCTGATGTTTTTTGCTTGTCCTACTTACTGGGGAATCTGCCCTTCCAAGCAGCTACCAATATAGTTTTTCTTATTCCCCTCCTTTGCAAAAGTAAATTTAACCTCACAGCCCCTTGCTTGGGGAGAGTTTTATCTAGTAACTACATAGAGATCTGAGAAATACAGAGATTAGGTGATCTGCCAAATTGTGCTGCCTCTGTCTCTTACAGCACAATAATAAAAAGATCTTTCTTATAATGGCTCTTTATTGCCAATTCCCTAGCTGTTCTTCACCAAAGTACAATTAATTAGTAAAGGGGCTTCTCATACAGAAAACTGTTGATGGAGCATCTGAAAAAAATCAGTAGAGCATAACCCCATGGAAACACACTGTGAGCGATAAAAAATGTGTTTCCACCCCAGGCTCTGCCCTTTGTTCTTCTTATTTACATTCTGAGCTTTATGGTGTTTGGGTTGTTGGGTCCTGTTAGCTCCCTCTTCTTAACTTGTCTCTGTCTTGATGCTTTAACTACTGTCATTATCTGTTCTTCGTTTATGAGCAGACTTAAAACGATGAAGGAGTTGTCTGCAGGTTATGCAGTGGGTCTGCAGTGGTAGCTTCAGGCTCCCACTGTCCTCTTTTAAAATGGCAGCTCTCCCTCCAGAGCTTACTCCAAAAGGCTGAATTTGAATGCTAATACAGATTTTTATTATTATTTTTATCGTGGTTCAATTCAGAGGTTAAGGATAAAATAAAGAGCTGGGTTTCTAACTGCTTAGGGACTGCTGAAAGGAGGTCTGAAATGCTACTGTCCCTAATGGTTTATTAGGGAAAAGACACAGTTTGCCAATATTTCCTTTAAATATATGTGAACTCAATCTTGCAGAAGTTGTAAAAATCAATTTTACTAATAATTAGAATTACAGAATTTTCTGCCAGTAAATGTGCTAAATATAAGGAGGCATTGGACTCCATAAGGTCAATATACTTGCCTTCACAATATAGCCTAATATCTGTTAATGTAACCCACCAATTAAAAAGTCTATAAATAAGTATTTACTCAATAGATTATAATGTCTCCAAAGGGAGCAATTAGGCTTTTAAGGAGAAGTCTTAAACATTCCCATGAAGGTTTTAGTATTTTCTTTAGCACTTTGTCTTACACAAATGTACATCTCAGAAATTATGTTTGAAAATCTATTAATTTTTGCCTCTCTGGTCCATTGCACAAGTGATGGTAATAGTCTTAAAATGGTAAATAGTCTTAAAATGAGTGTTGATAATGTATAATAATATTTCAGTCCAAAATACAGAAGCAGTCTTTCCTTCCTGCTGTAGTGTTGAATACCTTGCAACTACTACAGCCTTTAGTGTAATTAGCAATCACATGAGAACAGTTTTTGTCCCAAATAGCTCTCTATGTATTTTACATACTGGAGATGAAGGGATTTAAAATACTGAGGCAGATTCTTGATGTAAATATCAGTGAGCTGAGCTGATTTAAATTAACTGAGCATCTGGCCCATTCTCTTTGAAAACAGATAATCTGCTTCAGTAATTGACTGGGATTTGTGGGTTTAATTTCTTTCATTTTATATTTAACTGTATAAAATAGTGGCCTGAAAATGTAGCCAAGATTATTAAAATTATTGATCACCTATGCTGTCCAATCAGCTACGAACTATGCACAGTTATAAACCATTAGTTTTAGGTTATATTAGAAATTCATCCAATTAGAAAAAATAATAATAATTAAAAGGATCAGGGATGTGTGTCAAAATATAATTGCACATTGTAGAGGTAGCAAATTGTAATAGTAGGACTGGCAGTCATTCTAAGGGGAGAGGGCAAGGGCAAACGGTGAAAAATTCAAATATGAGTGAAATGCCAGTAAATGTCATACTAATAACAGTATACATTACACCCTACTGTGATTTCTTTCTCCCATGGGTCATATATTTTTTTCTTTTTTTCTTCCAATGTTCCCTGACAATGGAAGACAACCCTTTCTCAAATATCTGACCCATTTTCTCTTTTTATTTATTTTTTAAATTTTCTCTTCATCAATTGATAGTTTCTATAATTAATCGACAGCCTTTTGCAATATAAGGGCTACAAACCAGACACATACAAAACCAAAATAAACCCTCTCCTTTGACATTACATTGTTTTATGCAATTCTTTCCAGAAAATATGGTTTACCTGTAGCAGAACAAGATTCACCACGTTTTTTCTGCAAACTGAAAATAAAACTATATGTGTTGTACAGCTACCAGCATAGCAGACTGTAAATCATATTTAGTCATTTAGTAAGCAATGGCAAAAGTGACAAAAAAGCAGCTTGATTCAGTGATTTCAAATATAAACCCAAGCTGATTAGCAAAGTGATTTCCTCTCAAGCTGCATCTGAAAGAAAGGCAATATCATCCCTGAGATTCCACTGAAAACAATAACTTGAAACAGTCCCAGCTTCCTTTTCTAGCAAGAATCTTCTCATTCCTACACCAGGACTTTTTCTTATCCTTGGGACACATGAGTATTTTGGGTGTTTTAGGCAGTATTTCAGATACGGAGTCCTCTCTATGCTCATCAGTGCTTCACACTCACCTGCCACAAAGGCAATCCCTGCCCTAAAATGAGTTTGTGTTGTGTGGTTGATAGAGAGAAGTGCTGGAGTAATTTAGAATTGTTAGAAAATGATCTGCTACATTAGGGATATGAAGTAAATAAAGGCATTTTTTATGGCTGTTTTAAATAGACAAGTAAAATGGGATCAGAAAATCACTTTCCTAAGGTAACTGAGCTTCAGTCTCTCCAGTTCTTCTCTGGACAAGGACCACAGTCATAACCAAAACCATTAGCAGAGCATTTGGAAGAATTATAACAGCCAAAGAATGCCTTTTAATGCTGACTACTTTCAATGACTGAAATTACTGGAAAGCGTCCATTTCCCTTAAGTTATTTAAGTGCCCAAAGTGGCAAATGGATGCAATTTTTAAAAGTGTATAGATGAATAATTCTAATTGATCTGTATCACAGAGAAATGACCAGGCTCTCCTACAAAATCCCACTTTGCTTTCATTTGCATCTTTAGGTGTCTGCATATTGGAAATATTTTCTTTAGGCACCACATCAAGGAACCATCTTTGCTTGTTTTGCTTTGACTGTGAGTTCGTACTTAAAATTAACCATGTGCTTGTGTGCTTTTCTCAACAAACAGAATTGAAGGATGGGAGGGTCACAGAATCACTTAGGTTGGAACAGGCCTCCCAGCTCGTTGAGTCTAACCTTTGAATGATCACCACCTTGTCAACCAGACCATGGCAATGAGTGCCACATCCAGCTGTTCTGGGGTTTTTTTTGAACAATCCCAGGGATAGGTGACTCCACCACCTCCCTGGACAACCCTTTCCAATGCTTGACAACCATTTTAGTGAAGAAATTCTTCCTGGTGTCCAGCCTCAACCTTCCCATGTGCAGCTTGATGCTATTTCCTCTTGTCCCATTGCTGTTTGTCTGGAAGAGGCAAGAGGGAAGAAGGGATCCTCCTCATCCAAAGTACATGGCAGGGGTTAGGTGTAATTGCTAGTTGGCAGCTGCACTGCTTCCTCCTAACTTCTGTGGCCCTGAAACTTTGACAGTCTGAATTGAGATGCAGTATATTTTCATCCAGAGGGAATTTGAAATCTAATCTGTTAATGTGGAATGGAAAATAGATGGGTGTAGAGGCTGAGGGTGCTTGTTGAAAGAAGAAAATGAAGACTTAGAAAAATAATCCTTATTTAAATCCCTTAGGCAGCATTTTGAAAATCTCTGCCTCGAGTGTCAGCTGTGCTAGGGATTGATACCAAACAATGGGGAAAGTGCTTTGGATAGTCAGAAAGTATTTGGTTCTGAGATAAATAAAAAGGGCTATAGACTGTTGCTTTAGTAGCTTTGCATAATTTTTTATTTTTAAAAGATCTATTCATTGAATAATAGAGATAAAAGATGCCAGATCCTCAAAAGGTTTTCAGTGACAATGTACAACACTGAAGTCTTAATTCATGTAGTTAAAGAAGAATAAGAAATATATATTTCATAGCCTTTCAAAAGAATTCAAGAGAAATTAGTGGACTGAGGATTGTCCCATCTATCATTTGTAACAAGGATCTTTAGTCTTGGTTAAAAAAAAGAAAAATTAAATCCTGCAACCTATAAAATATACAAGTATACAAGAGGGCAGAATTAGTTACTAAATAAGTGCGTTTTTAAGAGATGCTTTTCTTTGGGGGGATGCTTTATTCACACTGTTCCATTTGGCTTGGGATGATAGATTTCCTAGTGTAGTTTGACTGCAAGTGAAACAGCAAATTGATTTACAGGCTGTGGAAGTTGGAGAAAGCAGGAGTGGCCTCCAGGCACTGTCTTGCTTCTTTTCTGCAACTCCTTCCCCAGCTGGGAAGCATCAAACTGGATCTCAAAGGTGCTGCCTGCTGGGCTGGTGGATTAGCTGTTAGGTCATCTTGGATGGTCCAAATCAGAACTCTCCTACCAAAATGTTTCTGAGGGCTGGGGGTTCAGCTTGGTTGAATTTAGGAGGGGGAAAGTAACAGTGGGGCTGAGGGATGAAGGGAGGAGGCAGATTAGGGAGCAGAGCTGCTCTTGGGCAGGTTTTGTCAGACAAATTAGAGAGGATCTGTGATTTTTGATCCCCACTTCTTGTGAGCTGGGCCTATTTGCCCCTAATGTAGCCCCAGATCCAGAGGGTTTTCTATCTTTCTTGAAGCCATGCGAGAGAGAATAAAGAGAAGAAATAAGGTGTGGAGAGCAGGCTTTCCTCCAATGAAGAGGTGGAGTAGGATGGAGACCCAAGGTCCTTGCAGGATGAGATTCCCTGTGGCCTTTTTTCTCATGATGGGGAGAATCAATTATATTCAGATTTGAGCCTTGCAGTTAAGCCAAATTTTATTTAATTTGAAATATTCATTATGAACTGGCATGTCACTGGCCTATACGTGGGTCCAATTGTGTGTTTGCTAACTGGATGAATTAGACCCACTGTGAGTTTCAAATCCTCTTCCACGTCTTCACTTGGCCTAAATGTCTTAATCCACACTTTTGGTTTACTTTTTTACCGGAAATCATTTTACAATGTTTTAAACTATTCTGACATAGCATTCAAACTGCTGGAGTCCAGAGGCTCATATTTTGGCATGATTCCTGAAGAGTTAATAGGTCTCATTACTTTTACACTGTAAAGGAATGTCTATACACAGCAGTTACCTCTTCCAGCAAGCAAGGGATACCAGCACAATTATTGTAAATTCAAGCAGTAGGATAAGCTGAAAGTGTTTCTAATGAAAGAAGAAACAGAAGTGTGCTTTTGTTGAAGAGTGCATGACCTTATAGTGAAGTACAAGAATTCTGTGTTCACTTAAACAAAAGATTGCCTGCCTGAAAGCAAGCTGTATTATCAGCTCTGTATTTTTTTGTTACTTCAGGAAAAAAAAATAAATAGTGAAGAACAACACCAGTATTCCAACACAATACTTTGCAAATATTTACCACTGCTTACAAATTATATTTTGTTTTATTGTTTTGGGGATTTTTTTGGTGACATTCCAGGTACTTCACATTTACAGATATGAACGGATTTGTTAATCAAATTGTTTAATATTTTTATATACTTGTGCTACTAGATTAATTTGTATGTGGATACTTCCTATAGGTTATTGAAAGCTTGTGTCATTTCTTAACTTTTAAAAGTGCAACAATGCTGCTCAGGTTAGTTAACAAGAGAGTTATTTGGAAGTCAAATTTACCTAACTTCTTATACTAAGATTTATCCAAATTAGCAGTTTAACAAGGCCAAGTCCAAGCACTCAAGTCCAAGGTGCTGCACCTGGGTTGGGGCAACCCCGGTACCAATCCAGGCTGGTGATGAAGAGACCCAGAGCAGCCCTGGGAGCAGGACTTGGGGGTGCTGGTGGGTGAGAGGCTGGACGTGCCCCGGCCGTGTGCGCTGGGAGCCCAGAACCCCCCGTGTGCTGGGTGTGGCTGCCCCATCCCTGGAAGTGTTCAAGGCCACATTAGATGGGGCTTTGAGCAACTTGATCTTTGCAGAAGGTGTCCCTACCCACAACAGGGGGGTTAGAACGAGGTGATCTTTAAAGTCCTTTCCAACCCAGGCCATTTTAATATTCTGTGAAATTACAGAACTTCACTCCAATAGCTCCAGATTTTGAAACTTTTCTCAGTCTAGTTAAAAACAGTGAGTCTGGTAATGATAAGTTTCAACTGAAGTTTTAATAGTGTAAGAATGCTTAATATAAATAAAAACCACCATGTAGATGTATTATACTTTAAGCAAAAATAAAAAAGTCTTCCTTGCCCTCTATTAGTCCTATAAAATGAAGTGCCAATCTGCCTTTTTTACTGTTCTACCTATGCATCATTGATCTGGAGAAGTTATGTCAACTTCAGCATAGGTTTTCATCGCTAGAAACCAACCTCTAGTTAATCAATCAATTGCAACAGGACTTGTTTCCTTTAAGTAGCTTTGTTTTTACATTGTTTTGCTATAGGATAAGATATTTCACCATGAAATATCTTATATATATATTTTATACCTTATTTGGTTCCACCACACATGTTACAGTCAAGGACATTATCCAGATCTGGAACAAGCCCCAAAGGATTTTCATCCTTTAAATAACAAGATTTTGTCACTTTGCTCCATATATAATCTTGCTTCCTTAAATTAAGAGGCATTCAGTAGGAAACCTTCCAGAACTC
This sequence comes from Orthonyx spaldingii, assembly GCA_013397795.1. NCBI lineage: Eukaryota > Metazoa > Chordata > Aves > Passeriformes > Orthonychidae > Orthonyx > Orthonyx spaldingii. Next base: position 47,045 of record VZTJ01001976.1, on the reverse strand, counting down.
TCCATCATTCTAAGCTTTAAAAGAGCACCTATCAATCTGAGTAAGTACAGAAATCTGAGATACCTTTTCATATTAATAGTCTAGTGTACAATTTGTGACCTGCCTGATTATTTTCAATCCATGTATTTTGCTAGTTAATATAGGGTGTATTTGTTTTCACAGTAGATGGTTGTGTTTCAGTAATGGAAAAGCAATCCATCTGAGCAGTTTTCTTAAAAGTCTTCTCACTAAATAAATAGCAAGTCTATTATAAATTCCATAATTTTAAGCTAGACTGTAAATTTATGATCTCTTGGGGTCTCTCTGTGTAAGTTTTTCCTGCAGAGAGATTGACTTAGTCCATATCAGCAGGATTTTTTTTACTAGTAAATCAATGCAGTTATTTTGCAGCTCTGCAAATGGCTGTTGCTGTGTCCTGTCTTGCTGCTGTAAGATTAGGAGGCTGGCATCAAAGAAGAAGTGAAAACTTCATTTATTGGTTTTAGGTTCAGTTTTGCAAAGCACAATAGTAATGTGGAAGTATGGTATTCATGAAAAATGGTGGGGCTGAAAATAATGTGAAACTGGAAGGGAATTAAACAAAAATTATAACGTGAAAAAAAATAGAATAAGAAAAGTTTACAATTCTCTCTGTTACCAACCTTTTTCAAGTCTCTAAGGCGAGAGCATTAGGTGACAAAAGTGTGAGATCTCAGTGGTATTTTGCATAAACATTTTTTCCTCTGAAGCTCCAGATAGGGGCTGGAATTAGAGCCACTGCCTCTGTGTATATGTAGGATGCAGCGTTCCTTTGCTCATAAGAGCAGCTAAATAGTGTCATGAGGGTCCTCGTGATTCTGTCTTTCAGTGTTCATGTGCATGGGACAGAGGCAACGATTTTCTTTCTGGAAGAGTGCAGAAACTGTGTAGGTTGGAAAGAGAATTTTTCTCCTTTCTGCACATTATGATGAGTTTTACATAATCTGTATCAGAAGTAAGTTTTGTTTGAGACAGAAGCTCCTCAAGTGAAAGGTTAAAATATCAACATCTTTAGAACCTTTGTGGTCTGTGCTTGCTTTCTGGGGACTGCTCTTGGGCCTTCCATTCCTGATTTTGTTGTGACATCGACCCAGGACCTTTACTTGAGCACCTTTTCTTATCCTACTTCACACCCATCAGTCCTTCAGTTTTCCAGGAAAGGATGGATTGATCATTATATTTGTGCAGTTAGAACTTAGATATGTCTTGCTTGACAGTAAAGTTCTCTGTCCTGTGGGCTAATCCCTCAAGGAGCTGGATAGACTCTGACACCTTGAGGGAGCCAAAAAAATGCAACGCTGGTACACTCACCACGGGATGAGTCAGAGCATGGTTTGCATCCTTTAGCTTGTGTGAAGGACCTGTCCCTATAATATGGAAAATACTTTTTTCTGAACAGATTGGAATAATAAAACTGTTGCCTCCTTAGTCTCACTCATGTACACAAAAATTATTTAACAGATCTAGATAAATAGATTTAATAATCTACATGATTAATGATGATGATGTGCTTTAAATTTTTGGTTCCATGAATAAGTTTGTGGCTTGTGTAAAATAAGATTAACTCCTTCAATGTGCAATATCAATAGCAAGTTAGAGAATAAAGTGAACTCTTTTCTGTCTACAGCATCTTGAAAAATTCAGCTGCATGCAATATAAAATCTTTAAAAATATATTTTTAGGGGTTCAGCACTTTAATACTTTTTATAAATCAGAAATTAAATGAAAATAAGGTCTTCTAGAAAGATTGATAGCAATTGCATAAAGAGAGTTTATGTTTTGCTTTATTGTGATTTATTTTTACAAAATTATTGTAGGTACAAGACTGAATAGATTTATATACACACACATCTTAAATTTCCCATGGAGTGATTTACATTTTAGATAGGTTGGCAGTGAGAGAATAACTGATGCTGGTTGAAAATATGTGTTCATTCTTAAAAAAAAAAATATTTGTAACTTCTTACCTAAACAGCAGTGTTTTAAGTTTCTTAGTGTTCATATGAGTAAAAGCAAATTTTAAAAAGCTGAAAAAGGTAATCTTAGAAGACCTTTTTGTAGATTTCAGAAAGTTGCTCATGTGACCTCATTTAGCTGTTACTGCTTTTGCTGAGGTGGTTTCTGTGGAGCAAACCTGCATTTTCAGGCGGGTGAGCAACTCACTCCTGCATTTCTGCTGCTTTTTCACCTCCGCTGGCTCATCCTGAGCCCACTTGCACGTTTCTGCAAAGCAAACTGCACAAATAACATGCAGATGAAGCCATGACAGCGCAGAAAATCGAAAGGAGGGATTATGCGGTGTAATTATCTGTGTAAAACTCCGAGGGTTTCTGCCAGCAGAGCGAGAGTGGTTCTGTGATGGTGCTCAGCCCGTGCGAAACCCACTGAGCTGAGAGCAGGGCTCTGAGCCTTGGCTCAGCCTCTGCCCTTTGGCACCCACAGCGATGGTCAGCCCTGCCGGTCAGGCTGCTGAGCTGTGTCCACTCACCCTGCTCAGGGTAGAAATCAGCAGCTCAGTTCTATCTGACTTAGAGGCAGCAATGTCAGGGTTTCATTTAGACTCAAGGAAGTGTTCCGGTCTCAGCACTTGCCATCTTGCTTTGGTCTGTGTTTCAATGACAAAAACTTTAGCTGGACAAAAGTCAGTACAATCTTGTTAATGCTGATAAGCTCTGTATGAAATGCAAGAGATATGATAAAATTATAGTTAGATTCTGGTTAAATTATTTAAATGCATTTTTATTGTTTTAAGGATTGCACTTTTGGTGTGCTTTAGGTGGACGCACATGATGTGAATGCTCAGATATTTCAGCGCTGCCTTTAGGGTGCAGGTTTCTTAATGCTGTATTTGTCACTGGATCAAATTCTAAATCCCTTCACATGAAACAGCACTGTGAATCCTGCTGGGGTCAGCTGGAGTATTTCCTTCATTAAGGTGCTACTCAACATAAAACGAGGCAATGGAATCTCATTCTTCACAAGTAAAAAGGTTTCAACTTGATACTGCAACCTCCACGTTTTCAGCATTGTGCTGAGGTGTGCTCTGCAGTATTTACTGGCTAATTTACAAAGCTCTGTAGTGCAGTTTTGGTAATCAGTACTATTTACTTTTGATCAAAATTGGCCAGAAGGAAGACTTACTTAAATAATGGGAAAAGCATAAAACAGCTTGAAAAGTATGTTTCATTGTAAATAATAAACCTTTTGTTTATCTATCTAGAATCTGTCGAAGCCAGAGTCTGTGAAGAATAATGGCAGATAGTCTCATGTGAAAAATAGAACACAAAGTTGAATGTGTATTTGTAAGGTTTTTGTAACTTCATCTCTCCTCTTATCAAGTTATATTTCTGTCTTTTCCTGCTTTTTAAAATTTTTTCTATCTTCCAAGGTCCTGTAGAGTTCATTCTTTGCTAACAAACTAACTTCTTACATTTTTTCTCATGGCACTTTTCCTCTCTTTATTAAATTTAGGAATGTATTTATAATTTATGGTGACCTTTCCTTTTCAGTTTAATCCTCCACATAACTGCTTAGTATTGTTTTAGTTCTAATACAGGTTGTTTAAATGTCTTGCAGTAGAGATGGTATAGAAGAGACTGAGAAAAAAGTTGAAGAAAATCAGTGTTTTCTAGAAAAAAAATGATACACCCAGACTTGGAGAATCTTCTTGATTGCAAAGTTGTTTGTGAATTCTTGTGCTTGCTCCTACATTTCATGATAGCTGTTCAGAACATGAAAACCTGATGATTCTTAACCACCCCACATCAATCTATCCTTTGAAAGAAAAGATAGATTTTAAAAAAAAGAACATGTTGCCTGTGAGAAATTGAAGTCAGTATGTATCTCATAAACCATATACTTGCAGGTTTTGAAGAAATTTCATCTTAGTGAAGGGTGTGCCTTTATGGGGTGTTTCAAAAAACAATCAGGTAGGTCGCTGGCCTAAGGATTTTTCAGCTTTTCCTACTTTGTGGTACAAGAACCAAAGTTTAGGCTGTGCCTGACAGAACCAGTTTATTCTGAGCAGCAGGCCTTGTTTTTCAGGGATAAAAGAATCTAACTTGCAGGCAGTTTTCAAACCTGCTGCAAGTAGTTTGCTTTTGACTGTTATGTGTGTGAGTAACTCCATAGATGGGAACTTGCAAGTTTATGGGTCTACTTAAAGCCCTAATTCCCATCAGGAAACAGGTTGTTTGTTGAAAAAAAAAAAAAATTATGACTCATATTTCTACAGTGTGCTTCAGCAAGGAGAACACAGAAGTCCAAAAAGGGCCATTTCAAAAGATATCACAAGATGAATCTCTGTATGAGGGGCTTTTGAAAGGTTCAAAATTTTTCGAATATTGCACTTTCCAGTACGGTCTGTGATTTTCTCTGAAATTTCTGCTATTGATTTCTAATTTAAGAAGTGTTAATGTCTTTTTTCTAAACTGTGTGTAGACAGTGATTTTATAAAATTCCTTAATTTTTTAATATTTGTCAAAACAGTTTTCACAGTACCATTCAATACTTGACTGGGCTACTCACTTTAAGATGCTGCATAGCCTAAAAGATTTCTTAAAAGCTTTGAGAATTGTTTCCTGCCACTTTTCAGAACTTTCCAGTGTACCATATTAATTAATTTTGAAAATATTCATTCTGGAGCCAAATAAGTTGATTATTTCTATCTGCATGTATTTTTCAGCTGCATTGTTTCCTGGTACATGTAGTGTCAAATACCTTAGGTACAAATATTGGTAAAATAAAAGAATGGGTTTGAGTTCATATTTATTCAAAAGATTACAGTTGCTGAATGCAATCTAGAAATGTTAATAAAAGATATAATCTCTTCACTCCTCTAATGCAGAAAAACACTTTAGATCTTAAAGGCACGTTACTTAACCTGTTTTGAATACTGCAATCCATCCTATTTATTCTATTTGTAAACACAAATTTACACATCAAACTTTTGACATGTGGTATCGAGCCAACAACTAAACTCTCAACCCTACATTCCTTTTATGAGTCAGTAGGAAGCACAAGGCATTTTTGACACATTTGACAAAACAGGTAGATGAACTGCACAAAATGCCTGTCCACCTCTGATATTTAAGCCTAGGTGAAATAAAGCTCTACTGCAATTTTTAAAATCTTTAATATGCTTACTAATATAGGCAGCTAATTTAATTATTTGAAATCCACCCAAATATTCAGGTTGAGTGTAAGGCTTAGGGTGAGAATTAACAGGTTTGGACATTGGGCTTTAGGAGGCTCAAAAGCAGCATCGTAACTTTCTCAGAAGGTAGAAGACAGAGGATAAATCTCTTTCCAGGTTTTGTTTCCACAGTATTTTGTCGCTGTCAGTTTGCTTCTTCACATATTGTGTCTGCAGTTCACTGTGCCCAAAAACAATACCATAAGGGTTGCTAGCATGGTTTGGTTTTTTTCAATCTTTTTAGTACCCCCAAGACCCTTTATTTCAGGTGAAAACAATCCCTTTTGTTTTCCTTGTCTTGCTGCTTACATAAGAGTTTGAAATAGATGAAAATCACGAATGGAAAGATAAATTGGTATAGTCTCTTTTAATTCTTTATTGCACCTGCTTATAATTCCTAAACCACTGTCATCCTGACAATTTGTGTGAGGATTCCAGCATTGATAATGAAAAATTTCTCTTGAAATTGACAGAATTTTGTGTGTAGGAGGATGCAGATAGCACAGACCTCTCTTCATCTGGGTGGCATTTTTTTCTGATCCCAGAATGGCTGAACTGCATTGAGCCTGGTGGTGTTTTGAGCTGACCAGACTGGTGGCTGTCCGTGGCCACCAGCTAACCCTGCCTGCCACTTTGCTCGAGGTGCAGGTGACAGGAGAAAAACCAGCACATGGTGTTATTACCAGAGAGCCTTAAAATTTCTCTCGTCCTTGAAATGCATGGCTGCACGAAGTACTACTAAGCAGTATGAAAATTACCTTCTTTTTTCCCCCCGTTCTTTCCCTTTTGGTGTGCAATCTTCTCTTTACAGGGGTTTGAAAAGGAAATCCTGAATCTGTTCTTTAACGTATAATTTTGGTATCTAAAAACAGCACTTGGGATTAGCAGGCTTGTCAGAAAAACAAGAATTTAGATGTTCAAAAAAAACCTCAACAATCCACCCCCAGCTTTTCAACTGTGTCAGGCATTATTGGCTGTACACAGCTGGTGTAAGATGAAGAGAGGGGAAATGTACTGAAAAGCAAAGGTGTTATTTTAAGGACATGATGCAAATAATGGAATCTCCCAGTCTGCTTTGTATAAACTGGTTTACGTGTTCTGCAAAGAGATTAAAATGCATGCGTATCTCATATTTGGGCAAGTGTTAAATACAGACTTATCGACACGATCAAGCCTCTCAGAACTTATTTCTTTCTTTTGGTTTTCTCTAAATGACAAAAAAACTATTACGTGATTCATCCTCTTCTTCCTCTACTATCTGCACACAGAGGCCAGTCTGCTTTGTAAATCAGGAGTGAAATGAGATAGAGCCAGTTGACACTAATAAATGATTTTTATGAAGGCATGGAGACTGCAATCATTATTCCTGACAATAGATAAAAAGTTGTCTTCTTCCTGATTCCATTGTTTCAAAAATGTTTCTGTCTGCCTATATTTGCTATTTATGGCAGATGTAATTATTGGGTCAGGGTTTTTTCTGTTCTCATGGTCTGTTTGCTGTTCAACCTCTGTTCATTTTTAGATTGTATAAAGCTACAAATGAAAGTAAGTTGTTATAATTTAAAATGTTGTCTCATCATGGTGAATAGATTTATTTAAAGTGGTTTGGTTGTAAGTGCCTAATAATGTCCTTTATTAATGCTGACAGGTTTTCTTAGTACCTGCTGATCACGAAAGCTTAATTATAAAACTTCTTAAGAAAAATAACATGCATAATAACAAATTGCAAAATTGACCTCTGGGTTTTGAGAAAGTCTGAATTATTACTTCAGTTTTGCAGACAAAATTTGCTCTTTTTTCTCCATCTCCTCCTCTTTTGATGTAATTAGTAGAAGATTTTCCTCATCTGCCATGGAGCTTTCATTACACATTCCACAGAAGACCATCCTTGGTCTCCCTCAGCTACAGTCAGCTTGGATACCTCCATCCCCTAGTTCAGGTTCAACCACCAACCACAGGTTATCTCCCTGCTGCAGGGCGTCTCCCAGAATCCCTTCAATGACAAATTATCTTTGCGTACGTGTAGCCACCAGCCCAGGCTCACGAACAATAACTGACTTTTTTACATCTCCTAAACTCTTTTCTTGTTTCCTTAGTGGAAACTACTTTTAAAATCTCCTACCTTTTCTATTTGTCTGATGTACAATACCACAAACTATTGTTCCCTTTTTTTCTTCATATCTAGGTGTACAGCTGGATATATCCAGCACATAAAGATACACAAACTTTAATTGGAATGTTGGGGAATTATGGGAATAGCAACCAAAAGAACACTAGCCTCCGAAGTATATTTAAGTTTCAAAACAAAATACTCAGGAGCTGAGTTGAAATTCAGTGTTGTACCTAAATAATAATTAAAAGCTCTATTTTCATACACTGTGCGTGGCTTTGGTTGCATTTGCAATGTGAGGCCTACTTAGAAACCCAAGGCACGGAGATCACCCTTTCTTCCTCCCTCTTCTCCTGCTCAGGGAAATAATGATATATAAATATGGTCAGAAAACAGAGCCTTCTGTGATCACTCAACTCAAGACTTTGACACTTTCATGTATAAAAGGAAAATATTTTATTTGACAAGTGTCAAAATTTCAAGTATGCATGTTTGCCAAGCACCAAGCGGAGTTTCCCAGAGAATCTGGCACTCCCTTTTGTCAACATGCTGTGGTACAACCTCCAGCGTGACCCATCACTGTATATCAGAGAGCATCCTATTCAGGGAATGGTTCAGCTAATGAGTGACGGATTGTGGGGAGGGTAAAGCATTGGAACACTCAGGAAGGTGGCAATTCCTACTGCAGGCCTCTGCTGGATGAGGTGATACTGAGGTGAGCAGATTAAATCTCTACAGGCAACAGTAATTATATCACATCCGTGGTTTCTCTGGAATCCCCCGTTTGTGTTGCTTTGCATGTCACGGGTATCAAGTGGGAATTCACAAGGACGTCTGCCTTTGTGAGGTCCCACACTGTGCAGGAGGGGAGCAGCAGTGCCTCCCAACTCTGCTACAGTAATCACAAGACAGTAGAAGAAAAATAAGATTACTGAGAAGAGGAGACTGTCTGTAGTCCTCCAAGGAAAAATGTCCTTGTGAAATGTACTCCTTGTGCTGAAATGATGATGAGGGAGAGGCTGAGGAGGAGGCAGAAGCCTCCCCAAGCCATGTTCCACATACTTCAGCCTTCTAGGTAGTCCCCAACAGTGTTGCTGTGGAGTAGCTCTTTAATGTTTATTTGTTTCATGTTAAGCAATAAAATATAATTCTAAGTGGCTTAAATGTTATTGTTTATAGCTTCTCATCTTTTTCTTTTTATTTTAATGGAGCCTACAGGCTATTCATTAGCCCATAGGCTATTATGCCTACTATTCTAGGAATAATATCTAAATAAAACATTTATACTGAACCTCTACTTGTGATATAAAGACACCAGTGATACAAATTAAAAAAATATACTACATATACAGTAGCAAAATTTAATACTTGAGTCTTAGCTCCCAGGATTTCAAATTTGTCACTAAAGTATTTGGTTAAAGTTTGAAAGAAAAGCTCATGGTAATCCCCTGTTTTTTTACATATAAATATCCTTTTCACGACAGTGATCCTTTTCCTCAGTTTTTTTTCTACTTATATTTTTGTGAGTTTGGGTGATGTAACAACTTTATGATACTGAAAATGATCATGTACAGTTCAACAGTAACATGCCAGACTTATTTTCTTCTACAAGAAAAGAATGAGTGTACAAGTTTTTTAAAAAAAAATTCACCCCAAAATTTAAAATTCCTTCCACTCCCTTTCCGAATAACACAAACAAATGCATCCTTTTAGTGTCTTGTTTATGAAAATGGGAAATATGCAAAATATGGAAGCAACAAAATGAAATCATGTGGTTTGATAGATTTCTATTTCATTTTTCTGCATGAAAATGCAAAATGCCTCCCCCTTCTGCCATAACTGCTTACAGTTGATTTCCATCTGTTACAAAACTTGTCAAATGTATACGAGAAGTCCCCAGGTTTCTGATGTTCACATTTTGATTAGTTCTTCATCTTTTGGAATTCATCTGTGTTTAATCTTCCTCGAGTATTATAGTGGTGCCAAATACTACTTCCCAACCCTACATATTTCAGCATTTATGTAGGAAGTAATAGCTGGTAAATTTCAGGCCTTTATACTGCTTGGAAACATTGTGGGTTTTGCTCCCTTGAATGTTAAAGCTTTTCCTTGTATCTCCAGTTTTGTTGAGCTAAGTGTGGGCCACAAGAGCACTGTGTATTAGATTAGAGGTGCATTTATATAAACTGCAGCAATACAGATGCATGTAGACATTTGTAAAATATGGAGTAGGACGGACAAATCTGATAACTTTTATAGTTGAAAAAAATGTGAGTTGGTATTTATCTTGGGAAGCTATCAAATGCGGTGTTCCTTAATTTCTGGAATTTGAAGAGATTGAAAAATCCAACTACTGCCTTTGCATTTCAGCCTCAAAATTTGGAATTCATTTTCTGGAGAGATCTAAGCAAAGGCAAGTGGTAACATGAAAAAAAAAAAAAGCAATATAGACTCAAAAACTATCCTGAAAAAGGAGGTTTAAAAAAAAAAAACAAACTTAGAAAATAAGGATAAAGGAAGTATACAAAAGAAGGAAGCTCATGGGCTTAGATATTGAAACATTCTATATACTCTTTCTTATCAGTGCACTTTATTATTCTTTAACATGTTGAGTATGACGGGTATGTAGTAGCTGTGCTCTGACAGGTTTGTTTATCATTGTTCATTTCACACTTTGTGAACACCATTTGTTTTTCCTTCTATCCTTAGATGAAGCTGCTGACATACAGTGCAGGTATTATTTCAGGGCAACGGCAGGTGAAGCCATCCTAAGCATTATCTGATGCTAAAAGCTAATCCTAAAGCAGGTTTTCTTTCTGCTTACTTTTTATGTGGGTTTAGTTTATTTGAAAGCTGCCAGTGCTAGTGTAGGGTGGCTCAGAGAATGTGTAAGTGTTGAGGACACTTTTGTAAGTGCTATGGGATGGTGTTAGGGACAGTGCAGACAATGCAGCAGAGAAAGGTGCAGCTGTCCCAACCTCACCCTCCCTTAGTTATGGGCCAGCCCTCACCTGAGGATCTCATTTCCAGAGGTGAATTTTATTTATTGTTTTGTATTGTAGACCTTGCAGGACCTCAACTGTATGGAAAAGACCATGTGACTCCAGGCAAAATCTTGTCCTAACTTTGGAAGTGTTTGTTACGGTTTGGAAATAGAGCATCTTATGACTGTTCTGAAAATTTTAGTAGCATAAGATGTTCCAAATCCTATCAGATTTGAAAGCAGTTGGCATATTTGTTCTTTCTCTTTTCGTCCTTTTCTTTATTTTTGTTTTCAGTGTTTTAGTCTATCATCTAAAATAATAACAATAAGAAAGGTGATTGGTTATCTCTGTGAATATACAGAGCCCCAGTGCAGGCAAGATGACAAAAAAAAAGAAAGGAAATACAGGTAATGAAATTTAAATAGTCTCAAGAACAATGTCTTCATATTTGGGTGATTGGAGATAATGTACTACCTAAAAAAAAAAAAAAAAAAAAAACCAAAAAAAAAAAAACCAAAGAAAAAAAAGAACTATAACTGTGCAGTTATTTAAATTTACTTTAAATGCAACTATACTACTTCTGCCATCAGAACAGCTGTATTTCCTAAAATTCTTATCGGAGCACCACTGCAAATAAAGGAATTCACTTGTGAATAAAAAGTATTATAGGGGCATTTGGAGTGTTTTTATGTCTGTATGTTTTCAAATTGGGAATTACTGCAGAAATTTTTAGTCAGCTCTCTAAGGGAGTTTCCAGAGGTATGTTTGGTGTAGCACATGTACACTGCATGGCACAGAATGGATAACTCAGCGAGGAGAGTAATCTGTAATGGAGTTTTGGGCATTAGATGTACCATGCAGCTGTGAATGCCAGGTTGCTTGCAAGACAGCAAACAAATGGTTATCCTAAAACATTCTCAAAAATGCTTCTCTGTAAAGGAGAAAAATCTTTAAGGCACATTGCTATGCATTTATCCTTGAAATGGATAAGAACTGTAGGGAAGGGAATCTTCACAGCAATCCTCAGTAACTTCCTGTTAATCAAACAGCCACATGAGTGGTTTCAAGTGCAGAAGTTTCCTTCCTTGAAGCATTTTTCCCTCTTACTATTAATACTGGTGCTGTAACAATTAAGTTTATTTCTGACAAGTATCGCTTTCAGAGCTGGAGTGCCACAGACATGAGGAGCATCAAATGTATCAAATGACTATTGAACGCTATCTAGGGAAATCTGGCACAGCCTGAGAGGGATAATGAACTGAAGGGAATAAGTTGTTTTTTTAAAAGAACAAGTTAATTTTGTTTTTGTAATCCCCTCTCTTCTCTTGCAATTGCTTCCCTGTCATTTTTTGAAGTTCTTTTTATTTTTGCACTGAATTTTGTTCTCCTTGGCTGTAGCTGGGAATAGATCAGCAAAGCGAAATGTTTCTGTTCAGTTTAGTGGGATTTGGATTAAGATCTCTGTTTATTTTCAGTAACGAATCCCACTAGGCTGCAAAAACGTCTATCCAAATTTAAATGATGCGACACAGCGTGTCTGTAATTTACTAATGTATCAGCTTCAAGGGAGAATTTGTATGTGCACACCTTCCTGAAGGTGTCAAAATGTACTGCTTCACCACTGATATTTATTTCTTGACCACACATATTTTAGGATCTGCCAGCTGATAAATTTCTGCAAGCCTCTGCCACTGGATTGAGTAGATGTTATTTCAAAGCTGCTTTTGTTTTCATTTATGTTGCAGCTAGAAATGCAGCAGAGGTAGAACAATGAGCCATACAAATGAGAGAAGGAGCCAAGATCATTCGTGGGAGATGAAAAGAACATGTAGTAAAGAGAGATATATAAAGTAAATTTCTCCTATGGATAGCTTAACATGCCTGCTTTATTTATTGAAAATAATTCAGAATCCCAACTATAAAGAGAAATATTGTTTTACTCTGTTGAGAAATTTCCTTAATTTTTCATGTAAACCGACATAAAAGCTTCAGTTCAAGATAGTCGAGTCCCCAGGCTCAGGAATAGCCTAGAGATTATTTTGGGATCCATACAGTCACCATTGTATGGCCCTTTTCCAGCAGTGGGCTGCAACGTGTGTTCTACAGATTAGTCCTTAGTGCACCTTAGGATGTGCATCCTTCTCTTTGGTCTTTCAGGGTTGCATTTTGCAAATTAAAAGTTGATGGACAATCAAATCTCTTTCTACTGCAAACTTGTAGAAATTCAAAAAAGCAAATTAATGAAATGTTAGGTGTAAGAGTACACATTAGAATTTACAAGTGTTCCAAACAAAAGAAAATGAAACTATCTTGTAGACACTGTCTTTTCATTCTTAATAGATTTTTAAATGTTTCAGAAATTGTGTAATTTTGTTTTAATATTTTATTCCAGATTTGAAAGGTGATTTCAATTATGGCAATAATTCAGAAACATAGAAGTGTAGTTGTGTCTAGAAGTCAGTAGTGTGTAATGCTGATGAGAGTTATATCCAATGAAACTTGCACTAAAATCACTCAAAACAAGAAAAAGATAACTCGAAATGTTTTTAGCAAAAAAGATGCATGAAGAAAAGTCAAAGTTTTTGTTTCTTTCATGCTTTGTTTATCTATAGCAAGTCAAATAGTTCCAGTTTCATTTTAAAAAGCTAAATTTTTAATAGAAAGCATTGTGAATATGAACATGTACCCCAAAAATTTATGATTCAGTGAAATTAGGATTTGGGGGAAAGTAATGATTTTTTCACAAAAAAAAAAAAAAAATCTCATCATTACTTTCAAAACCAGCAAACATATTCTTTCTTTCTTAGCCATGAATATGGAAGATTTTAAGGGACACAGATATGACTATTCATAAATCTGTAATGTGTGCACCACACTAAAAGTTCCCAAGGTAAATTATTCTACCTTAGTCCATCTTCATGGGGTTTTTTCAGCAACACAGATTACTGGTTACTGCTCCCTAAAAGACTAATTGCTTGTTTCAACTGGAAAACGTTCTTGAGAAGGTTTGGTCATTATTACTCTCAGAAGAATCATGTGAAAAGAACTCTGTTTGTGTAAGAAGTTTAGTCATATTTATTTTGGCGTTTTGCATTATAGATGGATAAGAAGTGTTCCTGTATATCTCCAGTAATCCTGCATTAATAGCTCCATGGGGACTTGAATAACATTTCTGCCCGTATTTGATTCGTGCTAATTCCTGAAGGCTTATCAGTGTAGTACAGCATCATAAACTTCAAATCTCAGTATATTTTCCTTTTAGCTTTTAAACTCCAAGATACTATCTTTTGCCTCAGTTCAACCTAGTGTTCCCAGTAGAAAAATCTACCACTGATTTAAATTTTAGAAGCTTATCAGCTTGCTGATTTCCTCCTATCAGCTATTTGATTGTTCTGTACTCAGGAATGTAAAAGCAAAGCACTGGCACAGAACAGATAGGGTGTGACCTTAAAATACCTGTACTCAACCAGTATTTCTGTTTGGAGCTCTGCTTTGATCAGTAAATGAGCCTTCTAGGTGAGATGTGAGTGCTTTCTACGTATGTATGTCTTTATCAATCCCTGTATTATTTTGATTTTATTTCCTTTCAAATTTTAGGTGAGCTTTTTTAATTTTGGGGTGTTTGAAGTTAAGGACTTAAATCCTTGTTCAGGGATATATGAATTGATTACATTCCTGAGCACCTGAGGAATTGCAGCTGCTATTTACTGCATTTGAAAGTGATTTTTCAGTTTGAAATGTCAGCTCGCTTCTTTCCTTATGGCTGAAAATACAAATAACCACCTAAATGTAGGTAGCTGAGTTTGCACATGTGATCTTTTCTAGACATCTAGGAGATTCATCTGGGTAATAACTCCTCAAATTGTATGATGTGTACATGGAAGCCTTAATATAAATGATGTTGATCTGCCGACAAACTTCTCCTAACATGCACTATTTATTGATACAGTTGTACGCTAAGTGCTGTTTTATAGGTGAGGATTTGAGGGACATGGTGTTGAAGATACAATTTTGACAGGCCTCTGTTCTGCCAACAATCGAAAAGACTAGTTAATTTTGATAATTAACCGCTAAGTGATTTGGTCAAAGCTACGAGGGAATTTTCTGTGCAGTCTCCCAAATCCATGCTGGACCCATTTTCTTTCTCTCTCTAATGTAATAAATCAGAACTAACCCCTCCTCCTCAACCAGCAACCTCTGAAAGCATGGGTTCAACTCAGACTGATCACCACAAGTAATTCCCTTGAGTCTACCTCTCCTTGTGTGTGTACATCCACAGCACAAAACGTGCCACACCTCTGAAGACCATTACTTTTAATAACTAAGTTGTTTTATTGACCTGAGCAGAGCTGGTTTAAGTAGCCTTGGCCACTCTCTTGCACTGGAGAAGCTGCTGATGCAGGTACTGAGGGTCTGTTCCCAGCATCTTTATTGAACCCCACAGAGCAAGAGGTGGCCGGTGGACACAACATTCTTCAGTAACCTCATGGCTATGGCCAAGTCCACGGGCTTTTGTGGACCTGCTGTTGGAGCCATGAAATGGGAACTGTTGTTGCCACGGATTTCCTAGTGGGAGAAAAGCACAGTCCACGTCAAAGGCAGCAGAGTGCTAAATCCTGCTCCAAATCTCTTTTCTGTCTATGATGGTGTTCCTCCAACTTAACCAATCCTCATTTAAAAAGAAAATTCTTTTATCTTATCAGAACACTGACAAAATAAGCATCTTGCTTTTGAAGTGAATTAAACTCCAATGTTTAATGTAAGAAATATTAAAAAGATAATTTTGAGGACCAGTTTTATTCAAGGCCTTTTCATCTTAGTCATTTCGCTTTAATTTTAAGCACACCAAGTAATTATGGATTATTGATGTTTGGGTACTTGCTGATGTTTTGTAAATAATCTCTTAACTTTCTGATATTTAGTTTAGTAAACAGGCTCCACTCCTTTCTTTAGTTTTGACAAATAAAATCTTTCAGTGATGGAAAAGTTGCTCTGTGAAACCATGTTCCTCTGTGCTGTGCTGCACACCCCATCATGTTCTGCAATTTATCATGGTTTAGACATCACTTTTATGGAAACCATATATGAAAACACTGATAACATAACACTTTTTCTGCTTTTGTGACTCTCATACCACCTAAGTATATAATATAATTTAAAATGCAAATCACCACACATAAACTTCTACTACATAGTTACTAATTGAGATTTAAATTGAAATTCTGATGTAGCAAAAATAATTTTGTAGTTTTGTTTTCATCTTTTTGTTTGTCTGTGAGCCCAGGCATTTGCTGAGTTAATAATGTTTTGGTCACTTGTCAGTATGTTCACTCTGGAAAAGCATAGTGTTTGAAATCTGAGTTGTTGGAGGAAACAAAGGATAGGAATTAGCTGAGTACATTTGTTATAATGTGACTTAGCCACATTTACTGAAATAATGATTCCATACAGAAAATACTAAGAAAGCAATATTCCAGTATAGGAATATTGCTGAAATAGAGATGTCATAAGTGAGGATAACTTAGTCCTAAACTATGTTTCATGTATTCGCTGTATGCACTGTGACCGGAGAAAATGATTTTTCAGAGCTTGAAGGATTTTTTCCTTTGGGTTGTTCCCAGAAGAGACAGGGGTTTAAACTTACATTTCATAGTGGTATTGACCACACCAGACCTAGCAGATTCAAATACATGATGAGCCAGTCAAGGCTGAATGGCAGATGAGCACCAGTTTTAAGACACAGAACACCACTGATTTGTCTGTAAAGTGGTTAAAATGGATTTTTCATAAATCCATGTACCTGTTTTCTCTGTTTAGTGCATGGAGCCTTACATTGAGCTGTATTCAAGAGGAAGGTAGTATTCAAAGTAAAAAAGACTTTCAGTCTTCCCAGTCAAGACTCTGAAAATCTGGCAAAATAAAGTACAGGGTTAATAAAACATAAAAGGGCAGAATAAACACCCCACCCCCAGTTCAGCAGATACCTCCTTATTTTGCTTTCTGGAAAGCTACCTGATCTGTGCACAGTACTTTGTTTGCTGCTCAGAAAAATGCTCTCTGCTCCCTGATTTACAGGGAGTGCGTTAGACCCAGCTCAGCCCGGGGAAAACCGCGTGTGCAAATCCTTGGGGAGCATCATGATGGCAGAACATGCTTCCAGACTGAAAGGACTGAAAAGGCAAGCAAATATAGAGTGTAGGATATATAATTGATGAAGAAGAAATCTCTAAATGTAAGAGT
Organism: Orthonyx spaldingii; assembly: GCA_013397795.1. Classification (NCBI taxonomy): domain Eukaryota; kingdom Metazoa; phylum Chordata; class Aves; order Passeriformes; family Orthonychidae; genus Orthonyx; species Orthonyx spaldingii. The sequence continues at coordinate 30,499 of VZTJ01001976.1, read as the reverse complement.
TTCGTTCAATCATAATAAAGTAGTCGAGGGTGTGCAGACACTGGAATTAAAGATACATGTACTCTATTCAGCAGACTGATATTTATTCTTCAGTCCAAGGCAGCAAGCATAAATTTTATATTTTTAACTAAAAGCAAGAAATTGATTTTAAACTCACAAAAGTTAAAAAAAAAAAAAAAAAAGGAACAGACCAGATTTCTGATGTAGGGTTTTTTCTTCTTTGTAACATGAACAAGTTTCTAAAAGATTAGGAACAATTGTTCCAATTATAAATAGATTGCATCAATCACTTGGAAGATCTTGAAAGGAAGGTTGCAAGATGCAGAACAGGGAAGGATGTTAGAATATGTGCAAAGCATGTAGACCTTCACGACACAAAGAAGGGTAATTGTTTTTCCCTGTGGTATTCTGGAATTTGTTGGGAGTAGGTTGTGACAAAAATTGCTATGCACCCTCTTGAATTCAGTGTCTGGAAGAGTTCTGGATTTGCAAACTTTTCTGTGGGACCAGAGCTGAATGGTCTGAGAGGGAGGAGTTTTGCAGAGAATGTACTGCTATAAAATGGGTGTGTGGTTGAACCAAGAGTGCAATACGTGTGATATCCAAAAGGCTCTGTCCCTATGCCTATGTTTAGCCAACTAAACCCACCTTGGACTTTTAGCTTGTTCTCATATGGAGAGGTGTGGGGTGGGTTTTTTTAATATGAAGAACAGGGTTTGAAGTATTCAGTGATGCTCTTTCAGCCCAGCAGTGCAAGGAACCTCTGCAGGATCCTTGGGTTTCCCAGGCTTACCTTGGTGGGGATGGGAAGAGAAGGAAGGAGACATCAAAAGAGCTGGTAAAGAGAATAGTCAGGTTTTGTATTTCTTACTCTGGTATGGTCTGCTGCAGAGTTGTTGAAAGGCTGGAGAGTTGCTTGCCAAATATGTGAACTTTCCAGAGAGGCAGCATTTATTTAATGACTTTCTGCGTAGGTTTCTTGATGTTTGTGATGTGACTGTCATTGGAACATGGCCAATGAAAACATCCTTTTTATAATGCACAATATCTGTTTATGACAGAGGTCGTTCTGCCTAAGGTGAAACAATTTCCTCAGTGGATGCCCTCATTAGATAAAAGTCTCCAGACTAGTGAAAAAATGGCTTAGCACTCCTTCTAAAAGTAAGAACAGTAGTGTCTGAGGCTGTTCTGTAACACAAACTCCTCAAGTATTTGGAGTAAGTTGCTGGACGTAGATGTGTTGCATAACGGTGCTCAGTAATGTACAACTTTTGTGATGAATGTGGGGATTAATTGATAGAAATGCAGTGCTTTTCCAAAGAGAATTTAGTGAAGGATGGTGTTTGTTTAGTTTTGTGGGAAATCAGAGAGGTATTTCAAGTTTTGAATATGAAGTGTGTGATGTCTGTGTATCTCCACACTGTGCGGGCCTGGAGTGGAGTTTCTTCTCTATTTTACCTCATGATATTGCTGTCCTATTGCAAGGCTAACATGGTACCTACACCTATGCCTATGATATGGCAGAAATAGAGGTTAATTGGAGTGCTAAGGATGCTTTTCTCTTAAATTGATTACCAGTCAGTTATTGCCAATCAATTTATTTTCACTTGCTACATTTATTTCTCGTCAGAGGAAGATCTATGTAAGCACAGCACGAAACCTGTGCTGGGTTTTTGCCATTGTAATATGGAGCATATTATTCCATTGCATATAATATGGTATTTCATATACTAGAATATATTATTTTGTTGTATAAACTATTTTTAACTATTCAGATAAAAGGGTCTTTGCTCCTGCAAAAACACCAAAATGGGTGCGGTGAAGTCAGTTAATGCAATTTGGGTGTTACTATGGATAATAAATACACTTGTGATCACAATGCCTTTGTTCATGGGCAACAGCCAAAGCTGGAATTTCCAAGTTAGGGATCATGATCCTTTGGGACTTGATTAATTGTGTTAACAAGAAGGAAATTTTGCTGTATTCTGTGGAAAGTAGCAGCAGTGAGATCTCCTAAAACTTCTATGATAAAATATGTAAATTTTTACCAGCTTTGAGATAAAAAGGTGGGGAGCAAAAGTTTGTAGTTTTCAATCATGACATTTTCATTGTCATTTTTTCCAAGTTTCATTCAGCTAGCAAGCACAATGATTAACTGGGCACGTATCAAATAGTGTAGCTTTCCAATGACATTTTCTTCTAATAGTGATAAAATGGGGTATTTTTGTACTTAGAAATGGATATTAATATTACAGCAGAAAGATTGTATCACAGGCAACACTTATTTACTAAGATTTTTTTTACTGTGATATTTTATACTATCTGTGCCATACGTCCAGTGTAGTTGCTTTTCCTTCTTCATTTTATGTTACTGTAGATAAAATATAAGCCAATATCTCTTCACTTTTCTTTGTATTAATCTTATTTACCAAAGTAATAGATTATTTTTTAAGTTGGGGCGCTTTCTGATTTGAAGGCTCTGGAGACATGTACAAATAGAAATGTTAGAGCATTTTTTCAGAGGGAAGCCTGGTCATTAATCTCTTTTTCCTTTCATCTCTGGCACTATATATTTGTATTAAAATCAATGTACTTAGACTGTATCAGGAGGATAAGAAAGTGCATGCAAAATCTACTCTCGTTTTGCCTCGGTTTAAAGGTTAAAAGAAATTGTCCCCTATGCTTCAAATTGTTCTTTGTCTAAAGGATGCCTGGTGACGCTCGAGTTTTTGCGGTACTTCTCTTAGTTTGTAGAAAATACTTCATTGCGCAGAGTGGCTGCTGCCTGGAAAGGCCACCTGCTTATTTTTGATCTTCACACCTCAGGGGAGAGCTTGTCTGTCTGGAGGGAGGATGGTCAGTGGTCTAGAAAATGGCTAAGATGGACCACCATGTTCCATTTGATTACCAAAGAAACAAGCTAATTACCCACACACATCTGTGTACGCACAGCCATTGTGTAGCTGTGGAGCTACAAGGCCATTTGCCTTGGGATTCTTCTCTCAAGCTCAGCAACCAGTTAAACTGGTCTTTAGACACATAAAAAGCTGGATGAAGATTTCTATATTCTCTAAGGAGTCTTTATAGGGGGTTTATTCTATCAATTGAGTGCAAAATGTTGGATAAATTGTAAAATCTCTTGCATGCTGAAATAACTACCCACAACCTTGCCTTTCTTTGCTCGCTTTTATTCAGTTTTGAGGGACGGAGTATATGAGATGCTTTGTTAAAATTCTGTTCATTGAATCTACTTTCATTTCACTTTCCAGTGGATGACAAACTGACTGCTCCCTGTGTTTGTGTCCCTGTATATCCTTTGTAAAAGTTAGCGAGGGACATGATAAATCAGGAGGCGAACTACATTTTCCTATTATGTAAAAGCTTTCCTTTCACCAAAAACAAGTTTAAAGTTTCTTATGTTTGGGCCCCTTTCAGTACCACTGGTAGATCTATGAGCTCGGGGTTTTTTAACTCAGCAATTTGGTGTCTAGCTTAAGTAGGTCAAATTGGGGAAACGCCAGACTGAGTTGAAGGTGGGTAAACTCTGCTTTCATCCAGTATCGACTGAGAGTGACATGAACCGTTACTAATTTGTTTAGACCGATAACATGGTGAGGCAGATTATGTTCCAGAAGTGATTTCAACACACTTTGGTTTTTAATGGACTAGATTGTGCTTCATCTGAGAGATACATTGTACTGAGCACGGGGTGGAAATTAATCGCCCCAGTTCTACACAACCTTCTGCAGCTGCATTCAGTTTATAAGTGCTAATGATTAAAATTTACCAAGATGGTCAGCTCAGCACTGCTCTTATCTATAGTTTTACTAGAAAGACTTAAAAATGACAGCACCGCCATTAAGTGTTGTGGGTTTTTCTTTTTTTTT
>VZTJ01001976.1:13868-26582 GCA_013397795.1 Orthonyx spaldingii | reverse complement strand
TTTTTTTTTTTTTTTTAAATCTGCATATATTTAGACATAATTTGCAAGAATATCCATTGCATTAATAATGCAAATCCTAATTACTTGTTAGAAAATTGATGTTACCCCTCCAAGCTACATTATTGCACAGGCTTTCTCCAGAGTAAGATTATTTGGATAACAGTCTCCTGAGGATCTCAGGTTTTGTGTTGTGTCAAATTTTTTGCAGCTCTGTGGCTTACAAGCTCATTTTTTTGCACAGCGAGGGTGAATAATAATCTTGACTGGCTTATTAGTAATACTGTTTAGACACCTGTACAAATCTTATAGTTTGGAAGAGTGATTGAGTTTATGTGTATTAATAAGGTTGAAAATAAATTTCTTAACTATTATACACTGATGATCATTTCAATCTCCCTCTCCTTTTCCCATTAAAAGTATAAAAAACATGCCTGTATATAAATTAAATGAGCATAAGAACCATGAAAACCTTGCTGGTATTTTTAGAATTTTTTACTCTGAATTTTCTTATGGCATTCTTAATTCAAAAGTATAAAAACCTGTGAGAAATATCAGAAAAAAAACTGTGTTCTGACATTACTAATGGCTCTTTTGTTTAGCACAACATTATCATGGTGCTTCAGTTATTAGTCTAAAAAAACTTCATAGTGAAAATGCAGTGGTAAACTTGAAAGGTTATCCATGTTTTTTGAGTCACTAAGCATGTCAACCTTCAATCCTTTTGTTTTTAAAAGCTGAAGTATTCTCCAACTTCCATTACTCCTAAGTGCATATGACACCCTGAAGTGATTTAGGTGCTTGAAAACAACAGCAATGTTACATCTTTTTAGAATATCATTACAGTCAATGCCCATTAACAGAATTTCACCCAGTTCTTGGTTAGCAAAGTGGCCTTTCACGCTGCCATGAGTATACGGTTGGGAATATTATGCTGCAGACTGGAAATGGACCTCTCTGGGTTGTGAAGGTGTGTCAGCTCGCTGAAGAATTTCTGATTAATTTTGAAAAATGCTTTCTGTCGGGAAATACTGCATAGTATCCCTAAAGACCGGAATGAAAGCCAACTCGAACTGGTTGAATTTCCTGTCAGAACACACAGAATATGTTTCTATCAGCTCCGTGGACTTTTGAGCAGCTGATTACATAGTTCACTGCATGTTCTCTCCAGACTTTTCTGTTAAAAAAACCTAACAAACCAAAAAGAAGAAAACACCCAATGTTTTTGTTTATCTCAGTTGTGATTCAAAATATCTTGTCAAAAATAATTGTAAATAAAAACTGTTGTAGTATATTTCTGTATCCCAATTATTCATGAGTGATATTTGTATTTCAGAATATTGTTAATTTCTAATGGGATGTAGGATATTCATTATGTTCTGCTTATAGGTTAATGAAACTAGGAATGTTGGTTTTTCCATGGAAACCAATTTTATGAAGTTTACAGTTTATTTTTTTATAATCTACAATTTTGTGTAACATTAATTTTCATGCAAGCACTCTCATTAAATATGTTTTCTGATCATTGCTCAGCCTTTATTTCACTACTACCTCCAAAGGAATACATAGATGTTATCTGTTCATTACAAAAATTCAGAAAAATGCAGTAATTTTTTATACTTTCAGAAGGAACATGCAGTGTGGTGTACAAGAATCTACTAATCTTCTTTATGTATGCACAGAGGAACTGCAGGAGCTTTATCTAAATTTTTGCCTTGTACCTTCTCACTGTATTTATCCTCACAAGAACTCTTTCGTGCTGTCACTGGTTGTGATGTTTTATTGAGCTGGGACAGGGAGGCAGAATGTTTGGCCTCTGGTCATGCTGGAAGGATAACCAATTCAGTCTTTCCTGTCCTCAGCTGCCATCCACACTGCTCCAACTTCCCTTGGGATTGACATGGCAGGAACTTTGTTCCTTGTTCTCTTGGTAGCCACAATTCCTTGTGCATGGAGCTGTTGGAGCTCAGAGACAAGATGGTTTCCAGTACAGTGCCCTGTATCTCTTGTAGCAAAAACAAGGGACAGCTTCAGATGGCAGAATGAGGAGTCAACAAAAACTTAAATTAGACTTTTGGGAAAAGGTCTTCATGTTGCCCTTCAAAGTTCACTGCTGACACAATTAGTGCAATACTGAGCTGGGTCAAAAATTCAATGCAAATGCAAAAAAAATATGGAAATGATTTACTGATAAAGGAAAATAAAATAGAAACAAGCTATGTTTGAGAGATTCCACTGTAAAGGAGCTCTAAATTTCTGCAGTTTATTTTTGGGGTGATGAAAACTTTTCTCCCATTTGTCTGTCTCATCTTTAAAAGCACCAGACACATTGTATCATTGCACTGAGGTAATATGAGATAATCATGATTTTCCTACTAGTGATTTAATGAAACTTTCTCTGGCAAAATGTCAAATATCCATTTAACATGAGCTACTGAAATATGTAAAGCTTAGAAATTTAGAACTACAAAGAATTCTTCTTAGGAGGATATTGATTTAGCTTAATCCAGTTTAATTCCTTTGTAATGTTTCAAAACTTAAAAGTGATGAGTTTAGAAGAGTGCATAGTATTTCTCAGCAGTAAAAATACCAGTTTTTTAAGGCAGAACTGCTAATGTTGATCGCTATTCATGACCTTAAGATTCTGGTTTACTGTGCTGTGTTTATAAGGCTTTTATTTTTTCTTTTAATGCTGTAGATTTTTGAAGTGCAGGATTATGTTATGACAGACTTTATTTTTCCATGGCATTGAAAGGAAATTACGTGGTGAAAAGCTGTTTAACACTGCTATAGTCAGGGAACGAATAGTGACGGAAATGATGCGACTGGAAGACTGCTCCAGATAAAATTATGCCTCAACTTCTCTGCAGACAGTGTGCAAAGACACAGCTTTTGATGGCTGGAATTTGGACTTAGACAAGCATGGTCTGTTTTAATGTCCTTGAATGAGTTTTGCTGGGGTCACGATCGGCGCTCAAAACTTCCCTTTGGCTTTCATGTGGGAAGGGTGTTAGCTTAGAAAGGCCAACAATTAATGCATTAATAAGTAAATGCTGATAAATAGGCATAATTACTTCACCAGCTGACTAGAAATAAGGGGGGATTTGAAGTCAGGTGCACGTTTTGGTTGCATATCATAGACTTTGTTACATTTGTTTTACTAACCATGGAAGTGCACATTTAGATGAGCAGATGGGGTGCCACTGGGTAGGAAAAAGTATCCTCAAAGAGCAAGAACAATGGGAAACTGTTTCTTGAGGTATCTGTTTTGTTTACTGCTCAAACCTGTATCATTCCAATTTCAAGCGGTTTTCTTTTTCCTTTTTTTTTTAATTTTTAAATTTCTGACTATAGAAAATTAAGGAATTAGATTCGTTTAATAGTTTTGATGGTATACTAGAAATTGCTACACAATGGTGGGGATCTAGTAAGAATCTCCAATTTTGCTATGTTGGGATAGCTTGGTATGTTAGGTATTTTGTGCATAGGAGTTATTCAGTGCCTAATTATAGGAATTTGAATCCAGCTCTATTTAGATGGCTTTGGAAAATGTTGACTGTCAGTTGAGAAAGTGACGTGAAATTTGGTTTTACAGAAATATCTAGCCTTTGGTTTAATTCCTTCCATTTGTGTCTGAGCAGAGCCCCAAAGCTGCTCTGGGAGGGTTCTGGCTGGGTAGCAAACCTGGTTATCTCAGTCCCCTGCTTTCTCTGCCCTCTGAAAATGAGCACACACGCTTGTTCATCCCCTGCAGGAGCTGCGGAATGAGCAGCCAGCCTCTCCCAAACAGGACTCCCAAATAAGCTCAGCAGCCTGCAGTGCTGAGCTAGATTCAAAAATGTGCTTAAGCAAATTCTGTGGAGATCTGGGGCTGTGTGGGGAGATCTCTGTAGCAGATGTGTCAGGGCCTCAGCAGCTCAGATCTGCCATTTGCAGTTTGACACGGTGCCTTTTCAGCAGAGATTTTCTTGAGGGAGGACTCTGGTTTTAAATCAGTGTCTTTAGATCATCTGCAAGAAAATGGCAATTTTCTACTCTTTTTTTTTTTTCTTTCTTCTTTTTTTTTTAGGAAAATAGATTTCATCCAAACACTATAATTCAACTTTTACATAGATGAATCTCCCTCTCTAGAGAAGGCCTGAGGGCAGAGAATTACCTACAGAAATCACTTTGAGGTCAAGGTCCTGGAACTATGGTTACCTTTTCCATAATAAGTGAAAATGTATAATCTCCCACTGGGCATCCTGGTAGCCTGAGGAGGTATAGATAAATTAATTGCTCAATAGTGGTGTGCACAGAGCTTCGCTCCTTGCATTATGCCTCTGGTAGTTGTAGGTACCTCCATTTGCAAATGGGGAGGACTGGGAAGAGCCAGAATATGAATTTTTTAGAGCCTGCTGGATGGCTGTGCTGGCAATGGCTTTTTCATGTTGCATGGGGCAATAGCTACCCTTGCACCACAGCTCTGCATCAGGCCCCGTTCTTTCACTTAGGTGTAGATGGATGAAACACCGTGTGATGGTTCCACTAAACCTGCTCCTCCTTTTGTGGCCCAGCCTCTGCTAAACCAGAATAGCTTGGCCAGGAGTCTGGGGGTAGAAAGAAGGAACAGGAAACAATAGCTGAACCTCAAACCTCCCCCTTCTCTGCCCAGCTAACACTGCATCAGTCCTTCGCTCTAATGGTGGTGTTGAAGGATCAAATCATTTATACATAAAGCTTTGTCAGTGTGTGTGCAAGTCAGTAGATAAAATTGCATTAAAAATGGACTCACCCTGAAAAATATTAGTTTTTACTTACAGTTGCATCCATGAGAAGTATTATAGCTAAAATGTGTGAAGAAGCTTTCAAAAAAATCCCCCAAACTGAGCTTATTGCATCAGGCTAAATCTGAAACATCAAAACAGTTAAAATGTTGACTGCAAGTAAAATGTACTGTGGCTAATACAAATTTCTATATATAGACCTCACTTGGAAGTGGTGAGCTCTCTCTAATAAATTACAAACCCTGTAGTTTATCTATTAGATTTTCTTCTCCACTGACTTAAAATATATATAGCCCAGTGATTTCAATTGGTTTTATACTTGCTTCTTGCAAAGCTAAATGGGACTAGAGTCTGGCTTGCCATTTCTTTTTCTTTCATCCTACAGTAAACAACTCTGTTTAAAGATTGAAAAGCAATTCATTTTATCTTTTTTACAGGGAAGACACGAGGAAGTTGACAGAAATTGTAGAGTTATCGTGACACAGGGATTCCACCTTTGGGGTTTCTTGACTCTCTGCTGAACACTGTAGAGTAGGGGACACCAGAAACCAAGGGATGCAGTGCCTTGGAGAAAAACAAACAAACCCAAACTCCTCTCTTACTCAGCTTAGTGCATCTCAGGTGATTGTCTTGAGGTGTTTTTACACTCATCAATTGTTTGCTCCACAGGGTGCTTCCTAGTATGCCCAATGTAAACACTTTGCTCTGTGTTCAGCTGCAGAGTCTTTGTTTGGGAGACACTTGAAGGATGCTCCTCCTTATCCCCAGCAATTATCTTCTGAAATGCACCAGGCTTTTTTTTCCCCCTCCTCTGCTGCAGATATTTCAAAGCTGATTCCATTGCCGGGGATATCTTTCTCTCCTTAAATCCTTTATGCAAAACCTTTTGTATGCTTGAGAAAGAAGTTTGGTTTGATATAAAATGTGTTCAAGCTTCCTGAACAATTATTTTAGCAATTCACAGCCTTTAAAGGCATGGCTGCACAGAAGGTATTCTGTTTTTCTTCCCTGTTTTGGGGAGACCTTCATCCCACTCCCCTTATTCTGTAATGTAATAGAAGTAATTTTTTTTTCCTCTGTAGTGGAAAATAAAACAAAACACAGTGATATGAAGATGGGAGGAAGTGTCATAATACAGATTTGTGTATGAAATAATAACATCTCCTCTTCCAGTTTGATTTCAAATAGAACCACCTGCTGATAGCTCAGATTGTGTCCTAAATCACTTGGCTGTTGGCACATAAAAATGTCAAGGATGAATGTGTTCCTCCTGGTACGTTCTTAAAATGTTTTATTAGTGAGAATAGTGAGTTTCTGGGAATTTGGAAAAGATTATCTTATAACCACGATAAGGTCTAAAGATGTCTAATCTAAGTCAAGTGACTTTCAAGACTAGAGGATGGTAGATACCAGCCTACAATTAGCAGCATGTTATTGATTTTCTTCTAATTTTGAAACATGCTGGCGACATAATTTTCCAAGGTGTTTCATCCTGTGCAACTGAAAACCTGGGATTCATTGTGCTTTTTTTAAGCTGAAGAATAAAAAATATAACTCTATGTGTAATACAGAGTTGACAATGATAGATGTTGGTCTGGCACATGAAAAGAATATTTTATTGGGAGCTTTTCTGAGTCACTGACTGCATCTCTGGTGAGTGAGTGGCACCAGGTACGTTCCCCATGAGAGGAGAGGGCTTGGGATACTTTGAGCGTTCACCTTTTGTCTGACAGTTTGCATCTGGTAATGCAGCCAGTGCTAATGCCAGCCTCGAGGGCTATATTAGATCTAGGGATTATAATTTGGGGTTGTTTCCTGTTACATTAAGCATCACATAAAAATGTTATGTGCCAGCACTGTTCAGGGAGGTGTGTGGCATATAGCATGCTCACATATGTTATGTGATATGTGCAAATTTCCCTTCTGAGTGGTGGAGAGGGTGATCTTAAAAAAAATTAATTCCCCCCTAACACATTTGCCTGCTGAAAGTGGAAACGTGGGAAACAATACTGCAATAGTGGCTCAGAACTTAGAAGGAAAGGGAGGTTCTACCTAGCACAAGTTTCCTTGTAGGGAAATATAACAACCCTTGGGAAAACTGGTGTAAATGCTCGAGTACTGAAATTGCAGTAGGCAAATCTTGCATGGTGCATGTTGTGAGATTTATTAGCTCCAGGTCCTTATCAACAGGTAAATTTCTTTGGGGGCCATAAAGACAATGTACAGTGGCTGTTGTAGCCAGGTGGGGGTCTTTTTAAACCTTAATGATTCTGCGATTCTCTGTGACTGTGATGGTGGGAGAGGAGCAGTTCAAGTGTCCCCGCTTCCTTCCTGAGAGTGTGAGCTGCTGCTGTGTCAGCCATCCGTGTGCGGCCTTGGCAGATGCACAGAGGACTGTGGCTAGGAGAGTGTGTTTGGGGGATATAAATATGGCCATGGTCTCTTCTTGTGGGCACTTATTGCAGGCTGCTTTCCCAAAAGAGCGAGCTGCGTGACACAGGTATTTGTCTTTGCCACTACAGCCTATTTTTATATTCCATTTTATTATATTCTATTTTTATGGTAGAGTTTAATAGCAGTGTTTGATGGGGAGGAGGTAAAAAGGGCTGAATGCTTTCCCAAGATGTCACAACTATGGAAATGTAGACATTTCTGTGGTTTTGGGTATAAGATTAACCCAGTTCTTACCACTTGTGTTTCCTGGGTCAGGAGCAAGAATGACAAGCTCTGGCTCAATTTTGGCACTCATGTTTTCTAAATAACCTAAGGATTTACAAAGCTACAGAGACAGGTAAGGTGGAGCATCTTTGCTAAGCAATGTAACTTCAACACAAGGCTTTTTTCAGCATGAAGGATTTCACCAAGAGCTGAACAGTTTTGTCTTCAAGCAGGAAAGATATAACAGAATTGTAAAAAAAAAAATCTGTTTCAGGTAGTGTCAGTATTTTTTGAGCTGTCTCATAATCCCCGAATCAGCACTAAATTGTAGTTGTGCTATGGTACTGCTGAAAATACATCTCATCCTGTTGTGTTAGCAAACATTCTTGGACATAGAAGTTTTCAAGGTCATCTGTGGGTAGTCATGAACAAAAACCATTCTCAACTGTGCACGTTTGATAGCAAATGAAATGCAGGAATTAATTAGAAATCATGCTTATTTCACTGCAGAGTGAAGTAAGGATACGAAATTGATATGATAATACAATCTAACAGTTTCTTGGCAATTATCAAGAAGTAATTTATCTTCTGCTCTCACAATTAAATTCATGGGTGTCCCTTGCACAAAGGGATGCTTTATTTCTCTCAAAAAGTACATATCTGTGTTTGTGTATTGTGGTAGGAGTTATAGTAGTATAATTGAAATGCTCCAGTAGTTTTTTGCATAATTTGGTAATATATAAGTTATGGGAATCCTGGGAAGCATAGGCTCAATATGCATCATTAGACATCACTATTTTTCTTGGTGAAAGTGAAGAAGTTTTGCTGGGGATTTTTCAGTATGTCAGTAATGGATAACTTTAGCTTGCTGTTATAGGAATGAACTTTTTAATCATATTATATTATTGGTTACATTTTTTACCAAACAATGACAATAGAAGAAGAGACAAGTAGATTCCTCCAATAGGTACGAATGTTGTGACTTGAAGCAACACAAGTGTCAGTTTATCTAATCCAGGGAAGTGATGTATCTTTGCACACAACTTCAGGGTGTCATGTAATGTTTTTTAGAGATGGGCTTGTATACCTAAGGTGTTTGTGCAAATAATTTGACAATGGGCTTGCAATGTTTTTACCCAATGCAGGACTTTATTTTAACCTTAAGTATCTTATTGTTACCAAAGGGGAACAAACCTGTTCACAAAGATCCAGAACAGTCAATGAGATTAATTTCACTCTGCCTCTCATAGAACTGCCCTTCAAACAATTTCCTTTCATGAGGGGATACAATGCTATGAACATACACATCCTGGAAAGCATATTTGATTTGTGTTTATTTTATAGCTACAAGCCTTTGATACTTCACTGTAAGGTTGAAGTCTGCTATTGTCATTAAATCACAGAATTCTAGAATACTTTGAGTTGAAAGGGACTTTTAAAGGTCATCTAGTCCAACCCTTCTGGAATGAGCAGGGACATCTTCAACTACATCAGGTTGCTCAGAGCCCTGTCCAACTTGACCTTGAATGTTACCAGGAATGAGGCATCTACCATCTCTGCAGGACAGCTTTTTCCAGTGTTTCATCACCCTCACAGTAAAGAGTTTCTTTCTAACATCTGATATAAACCTCCCCTCTTTCAATTTAAAGCCTTTACCGCTTGTTCTATCCCTGCATGCCCTTGCCAAAAGTCCTTCTCCAGCTTTCTTGTAGGCTCCCTTCAGGTACTGGAAGGCTGAAAGCAGTAGCTGCTGTGTTTTTTCTCTGTGTGGGTACATGAGAATGATGACCAACCCTTGCGGAGTCTGAGGTCCCACCATTCCTGATAATGGGGATAACCCTTGGGAGCATCCCCTGGGAATAACCAGGGAGTGCTGATATTTTGCTTTCACGAGTTGCTTAGCCTACTGCTGCTTTCCCATCTATAACACATATTTTTTAGCCATATGCTGTTCTTCTTTTTTTAAAAGAAAAAAGCTAGAGAAAGATTAGGGTCTGTAGTTATTTCTGTTAGGAGTGAAGAAGTGACAAGATGTGTGTTTGATGCCAGCATTTTATTTTTAAGGAGGTACAAATTTGTGATGAAGCCATCTTTGAATGGAGGAGGGGCTGCATTAAGGGGCAGGTTTCTGGCTCATAGCCATCTTGTTTTTAAAATAAAACCTCCTCGGAGTGTTGCTCCCTCCCTGATTGCTTACTGGTGCTTTTAGCTCAGCCTGAAGCCTCCCCAGCCACCTGAGTGTGGTGCCAGCTCCAAGGCTGCTCCCTGGCTCAAGCACACCCTCTCCCCCACAGCCTGTCAGCATTTCTTAGTAGCCTTCCAGACACTTCTTTTTGAAATTCTTTCCTAATTTAATTCATGCAATTATTTTGCCTAATTGTCAGCTTTTTGCTGAATTTTTTCCCAGCCTATTTGTATAAATATGTTAATGTTGTCAATTTTCTTTTAATATTGTCTTTTTTTACTTCCAGGGGCAGGAGGATATGTTATACTATTTGTCCATGCAAAGTAGTTCAGGTTTTTTGTTGTCCTGAGTATCCAACATTAAAATTTCCTATAAAAAGAAGAAAGCATTTTCTGTGTGCCACAAATCCAGGAGACCAGCAATCCATGTTCTTTCCCTGCCATTTATTATTTAATGCCTTTGTATTGCACCTCAGCACTTTAGATGCAACTCCTTTCTAAGCAAAGTTATTCCAGCTTGGTCATTAATTCCTTGTAGAAGAGTTCATGCATGCCCTGGACTGTTCTCATTGCCTGCTCTAAGACATTCTCTGTCTGAGGCAGGCATTGCTGGGGTTGTGTTTTGCACCAGTGAAACTTCACCTGCTGGCAGCATCCTGCAGTGTTGTCTCTGGTGCTCACAACATGGATTTTAATGCAACTTTTTCAAATTCACATTAGCAGACCCTGTCCTTGTGCTCACCAGCTCGAAGATATTTGACTTTCCTTCCCAGGCACATTAAACTCATCTAAGGTGAATGAGGATGTTTCAGGCTTCTGCCTCCAAATATTGTTTTCCCTGTGTGACCTTTTTAGCATTCAAGGTTTACCAGATGTTTCTAATAATCTTTCTTCTTGATAAAGCTTTATAGTTTCTCTAAATGTTTCTACTGTTCACCAGCAGTTCTCAATAATTAGCTTGCATTTTAATTATTTATATTTATGGCTAGATGATATAATTGCCATCTGACATATAAGCAGATACTTCAATAGCCAGTAACTTTTCACAAAATATCAAAGAATAAATCCAAATCATGAGAGTTTGCATATCATTCAAATTTCCCTTTTCAATTTGCATTAAAGTGGAGAGAAAGGTCCATGAAGCTGTAGTGAATAGAGATATTCTTTCATTGTTAGATAAATAAATTCTAAACCAGAGGAAGAGTTGTTATTTTCCAAACTGATTTTTAGTGATTGTCTTATAATGAAATAGTAGTAAACATTAAAAGACTAGCTGAAACTTGGTGAAATATACTAATATGTTTACGTAGTGAAAATAAAAATAGTTTTAAATAGTAAAAGAGTATTTCCTTTAAATGGTAATTGTAAAATATCTTCATATACGAAATGTTTTTACAATGCAATGTTTTTCTTTCTGTCTGCTAAGCAGCTTTTGATAATTTCAAATAATTTGCTCTGTTCTCCAGCTACTTAAATTTTCAGTGATTTTCTATGTGACACTTTTTTCAAAAGGATTTGGAAGTCCAAATAAATTATGTCAACTGGTTCTCTTTTATCCATTTTTATCCATTATTATGCTTGTGCAGTATGACCCACTTTGAGAAGTTTATCAGATGAGAAGGAGTTACAGAGTGGTATAATACAGACCAAACTACTGTCTAAACGTGTCTTCAAGCACCATAATGGAAAGTGGGACTCTTCAGATCACTGTAAATTAAATTGATTAATAATACATCATGATAAAATGAATTTTTCATGGTTTGGGAGCTAATGTTCTCAATTATTCAGCAATGCAAAATGTAGGAAACTTGCACATAAACAGCATGCAAGAGTGAAATCTTTATTTAGAATACAAAGAATTTTTTTTAATATACTAGAACAATTTTACTAAAAATATCTTTTGCTTTTGGTGGCAAAAATTAAGTCAGAAATTAAACTGGCCATGTATAGAGAGCAAAAGTATCCTATTGCTGCAACAGCACATACACTTTTATGATTGTATATTCAAAATTTTCCCATTTTTTACTTCTTCAATGCTATGAAATAAAAATTTTGTTCCTCACAGTTAATGCTGCAGTTTCTGGAATGCATTTGTAATGCCCATATAGAAAGTTCTATTGTCTTTTGAAAATGCCTTTGTTAGAGAAATTTTTAGACCATTCAATTTATAAACATTGATGTGCATTTTTTCTGGACCCTGATTCCAAGTCATAATCCTGTGTGCTTAAACCTTGGAGTGTTTTAGTGGAGCTGAATTTTGAGAATTCAGAAATTATTTTCAGAAAAATTATGTCCAAAATGGATATTTTATGTTTAGGAGGTTTGTTTGGTTGGTTGTTTTTAACACATAACTTCAATTAGGATTAATTTTTTTCACAAATATTCTGAATGTGACCAATTATATTGGAAAACAAACTGTTCCTAGTGCATGTACTAATCTCAGCAGTAACTACAGAATTTTGGGGTATCCCACCATGAAATATTAGCAGTGTAAGCTTCTGTATTGTCCTTTTGGACATTGTTTATTGTCACTTTTCATCACATGTAAGGGCACTAATAATGTTAAACACTCATACATCTGAGTGCTCCAAAGCATTCAGTATTTCTCAGGATTTAGCCCATAGAAATTAGAGATGGGAAATACTTGTGTGTTTGTCTAAAACCACTTTATATAACTCATGAGCAATTAATTCCCTAACAGGTGTTTTTTAAGAACAGATGCCATGATCACCTTCTTTGTGGAATAAACTTTAACTTTGGTGGAAGGGTTAAAATGTAGATTGATTGCAAGATTCAACCCCTGCTGTCTCATGTCACTTTAAGTGACTCAAGATTAGGGCCTCCACATATGGTAGTAATGGTGGCCAACTTTTCTAAATTATTCTCTGTTTAAACCTTGTATGAATTAGAGGTCTTAATTCTTCTTTTCCACATTGCTAAATAAATTATGTGGCTGAGATTGCAGGTGTAGTAAACTATTACTCCATTTATCCCTAATCCCAGACCCATATTCTCTGTGGCAATGTCTTTGCACCAATGGAAAGTTCAGTTCAAGTCTGCCAAGCAACTCACAGAGAGGTGCCCTGGCATGCAATACTTTATTAAAAAA